>CM053625.1:274582363-274612464 GCA_028646595.1 Phalanger gymnotis | reverse complement strand
CATCTGCCCTCCCTTCTATCATCCCCCCTTTTTTTATCTTCTTCCTCCTTCTTTCTTGTGGGGTAAGATACCCAATTGAGTATGTATGGTATTCCCTCTTCAGGTCAAATTTGATGAGAGCAAGATTCACTCATTCCCCCTCATCCAATTGAATTTTCATTTAATCAGAAGCATCCTAATGAAAACATGTACAGAATTATCTTTTATTTTCAAAATATTACTAAACTTTTAAAATAATGGTCTCCTGCTTACCCCCAGATTATAGCGTATTAACCATATGACTTATTAAAACTTTTTGTCCATATTCTCCTATAGATTGGCCACAATGGATCTTCTCACTTTATTTGAAGGGGGTCTTTGCCTGGACATTTTTATATTTTGTGGATACCAGTGTAGAATTATATTCAGTCATCATGCAATGATTATGTTGGCAGTTTCCACATGTAGTGCTTTTATTATTACAAAGCACTTGTACATACATTTCAATTGATTTTCACTTCAGCCTTCTGAAGTAGGTAGAATAGGTATTCTTATCTGCATTCCACAGTTGTGGAAACTGAGGGTCAGAGAGGTTAAGTGACTCATACGTTATAAATGATACAAGTGGGAGTGAAGCTAGGGCTTCTTATATTTAGTTTAGCACACTTCGTACTGTACCATGTTGCTGTTTCTAATGTTCTGTAGAAAGCAGGGTTTGGGGTTTTTTTTTTTGCACTTTTTCCAATATTTTCATCCAATAATGCCAGAACCAATTATTATAAATCCTTAGATTAGAGACAGTAGCATTGAAAGCTAAAGATTGAACTGGCTAATCCCTTCTTGGCAGTGAGACATGGAGTGGCCACCTGGTTAAGAAGGACTCCAGGAAGGTGTGACTGTGTTGGCTTTTCTGTTACAATCTAATACTTTGTTTATATAGTTGATGTCTGAGCTCTCATTAGGACCTGATAAATCCTGTTTTCAGCCTGGAGGAAACTCATTGGCCAGTTGTGGGAGTTCAGGGTTATCATAACACCTGGAGGGAAACCATATTTTCTGTTAGATTGCCTTGAGAGAAAAGGTGGCATCTCTCTACAAGTTTCCTATATATTAGTTCTTTTTGGTAGTGTTCCTTTGAGTTTTTTGGTGATGTAAATTAAGAAATTTGTGAAGGTTGGAATTAGAATTAGGCAAACTAATTAACAAGGGATATCTATAGATGATCCGTTTTACTATTACCTTTCTTCTACCTGCTTTGCCATTTGTAAGAGTAAATATAAGACAATGAACATAACTTCCTAGGCTAGGACCTAGGATTTCAAGGCTGTTGTCTGATTTATCCAGACATATAAACATATATGTGGAGGTCATGTGAAGTAATGTGAGTTTTTATTTGGTTGTTCTTTTAGATATTTCCAAGCATTATAGTCAAAAAGCTACTATAGAGCATGAACTTCCAACAGCTACTCAGAAGCTTATAACAACTAATGACTGCATCCTTTCTTCAGTAGTGGCATTAACAAATGGAGCAGGAAAGGTAATTTTTCCCTCTTTATTCCTATTAACATAAAGCCTAGTTTTTAAAAAAGTGTAATACTATGGAAAGAGTACTAGAATTGGGGTGTAGAAGACTGTGGGTCCTATCCTGATTGTGTTATCTACCTAGATGATAGAATAATAATACTGACATTTTGGTGGTACAGCAGAGAAAGGAGGACCTCTTAGAGTCATGCCACAGACAGCGACAGGCTGTGTGTTCTTGGACCAGTCCCTTAACTGCTCCTAGCCTCAGTTTTCTCATCTGTAAAGTGGTGATAATAATAGTATCGAACTCATAGGGTTCTTGTGAGGATCCAATGACATAATATATGTAAAGTGCTTTGCAAAGATTAAAATTCTATATACATGCTAGCTATCACTACTTCTGCTACTACGACTATTATTATATTGGCAACTACCCTATAACCTCTCTGTGTCTCAGATGACTCTTCTGTTAAATGAGGGGTTTGCACTGGGTGGCCTTCTGATATCTATTCCAACTTTAATTCTATAAACATATGGACCAGTATTATTGAATAAAAGAACTTTGGGGATAGAAAACAGTCTAGTTCAATAAATTTGCTGTCAGTGAGCACTTAATAAATATTGGTTATTGATAAAAGTATCAGCTAATATAGTCTGACCAAATTGTACCTTCTTAATTTTTTTATTTGCCCCTTAATATCTTAGCCATTCTGATCCAGGCAGAATTAGAGCTTAGTTCATGTGGTTGTAGTTACTGTTGTTTTTATCAGTTACTTAAAAAAAATAGTCTGCTGTGATCCGTATGTCAAAATGGTTGCATCGAGCTATAGAATTGTAAGGATTGGATAGCATTGCTCTAAAGACAATGTTTCAGTTTTATTCTGTTTCCTTTTTTTTTTTTTGAGGGGGGAAGGCAGGGCAATTGGGGTTAAGTGACTTGTCCAAGGTCACACAGCTAGTAAGTGTCTGATCGCAGATTTGAACTCAGGTCCTCCTGACTCCAGGGCCGGTGCTCTACTCACTGCGCCACCTAGCTGCCCCAGTCTTACTCTGTTTCAGCAAATTCACAGATTACTTCACAAATGGGCACTAATTTCTGTGACTGGATTTCTGAACAAAATACTATCTGACAGAACATGCCAGGTTAAAAAAAAAAATTCTTGAGATCATGTTATATACCTGATGAAGATTACTTTTTCTAAACTCTAGTAAGCTCTCATAGCAGTCTGGTCCAAATAATGCTTGTGACCATGATTGAAGGAAGCAACTGTTGTGCTCCTTTAAACCTGTCATTGTTGGGCTCCTGAGCTAGAAAGGCTTCTTTATTACTTCTTATTCTGTTTCACATGTCTAGACTATATCATAAGTTTCTTGGAAGTAACTTTATTTTAATCTTATTTTTCACATACATTTTATTAATGACTTTTGTCATATTACAACCATTTCTAGAAAAGAACAAAAAACCCCTTTGGATTCAACAAAGATCTTAAAAAAAAGAAAATCAAGCCAAAACACTTCTCTGAAAAAGAAAAAAAAACCTTCAGACCCTCCAAATTCAACCTTTCTTTGTAACAAAAATAATTAAGCAAGTACACCCATTACAGTTTCCAACCCTGACAAAGTATGCAGCATTTCTTTCCTATGAGTCTCTCACCTCTCTGCCATGGAGGAGGAAGGATTCTCATTTCCTCATCTCCAGAATAATTGCTGGTTTTTCATTTACTCAAAGGTCAGCTTCCTCTTAGTTATCCTTTCATAGGTTCTGTTTATTTTTCTGTACGTTATTTCATACGAATCTTTGGAGGTAATTTTATCTAGAATTCACTTAAAACCATTTCTAGGAAAGATAATTTGCTTGCTATTCAAACTCAACATGTATTTGACATTTAGACTCTGTCTTTGCACAGGCTGCCTGAACAGTAGACAGCATAGTTAATGATTTTTTGTTAATACAACTAGCTTCGAAATGTTAAATATCTGTGTACTTACAGTCGTTAAAGCTCTGCTCTGTTTGAAAAGTTGAATCTTTTTTCAGGGAACACATAGCACTTTTTTTTCACTATGGGAGTTTTGTAATAGGCTTTGACCAGAAGCAATGAAGTTCTTCCCAGGTGTTGACTGATGGCAGCTTAATATCTAGCTGATGAAATATATTCTTACCAAATTACCTTGTGCTTCTCATTCTTAAATTGAACTATATAAAGTGATTTTCAAAGCACATATTACAACTTTCAGCATATCTTCGATTCCTTCATTTGGAAGGTGATTTTTTTTAAAGTTAAAATATAAATGGTGGAAGTTCAGATACTAAGAGTCTCAAGGCAGTAGTTGAAGTTAAGGAAGTAAGGCCATGAAAAGCATTCATCCGGTAAAGCAAAATTACGTCACTTCATGAAGAATAGAAATGACCAACAATGTGATAGGTTTGCTCTCAGAATTTAGGACACTTAACCTGTTCTTTGATCAGTCATTGCCTGGGTGTTTGCCTCAAATCAGTGCATTTGAGATCAGGGGCAGGGTAATGAAATTAAATTTTCCTTCCCACCAACTTTTAAGCTTTTCTTTGAAAGGTGTTCATGTATGTTTGATATATTCTTTGAAAACAAAATATGTCTTCTTGTCATCCTTTGTTTAGATTGCATCTTTCTTCAGCAGCAATGTTGACTATTTCATTGCTTCACTGAGCTATGGGCCTAAGGCGGCAGGTGGATTCATCAGTCCTCTCTCAGCAGAGTGTATGCTGCAGTACAAGCAAAAAGCTGCTGCCTATGTGAAGTCTTTGAAGAAGGTTAGAGAAGAGCACTTAGACCCAGAGTATGGTGCGACAGAAGGGACCTTGGGGATGGCCCAGAGTCGTATCTTCTTATTATCAGTCTAGAACTGAAAAGGCTCATCTAGTCCAATCCTCTTGTTTTACATCAAGGGAAACTGAGGTGCAAGGAGGTTTAGTGATTTGCCTATAGTCACATAGGAGACGTGCATGAGAGGCAGGACCTCCAACTCCAGAGCTAGTGCTCTTTTCACCATACCATTGCCCTTCCCAGAGAAGGAAACTAAAGTCCAGAAGGAGGGGCTAATTACTTGCTTAAAATTATACAACTAGGAAGTGATAGACCTGAGATTCTAACCCAGATCCCAAGACTCCAGGTCCAGTGCCTTTTCTACCAGACCATCATTTAAAAATCAAGGAAGAGAAGGAAATATTTCCAAAGTGTTTCAGGAAGATCCTTTTGCTCCGTATTATTTAGACTGAACATATTTCTCTTTGGCAGTGGGTCAGAATGTGGGCCATAATGCGGCTTGACAAAAATAAAGCTTGATGAAATGTTAATGAATAAATAAACTATTTTAACTTCAGAAAGTGCATGACAGACAATTGGGCTTGCTGTCAACTCCAAAATGTATATAACATTTAGTACTCCTGTTTGTACATGTAGAATGAGAGAGAATAGAAAAAACACTCCTCAACTTCTCCCCCTGCCCTTACTTGTTGATGATGACTTTGCTGCAGCCCCGTTTGGAGTCGGTGCCTTATGAAGAAGCTCTGGCCAACCGTCGCATCCTTTTGAGTTCCACAGAAAGCAGAGAAGGTCTTGCACAACAGGTATGGGACCTCAGATAACATTGGTGATGGAAAAATGAAAATACTGATTTCATGCAATGACTTTTTAAAGAGAACACAGACAACTTGCATATTTAATGCTATTATGGAGCAGCTAGGTGGCACAGCGGATAGAGTGCCCAGTCTGGAGTCATTAAAGCTTGAGTTCAAATCCTGCCTCATAAACTAGTTGTGTGACTCTGGGCAAGTCACTTAACCGCTTTTTGCCTTAGTTTCCTCATTTGTAAAATAGCATTTAAAAACAGCATCTACCTCCAAGGTTTTTTGTGAGGACCAAATAAGATAATAATCGTAAAGTGCTTTGCACAGTGCCTGGCACATAGTAGGTATTATGTAAATGGTAGCTATTATCGTTGTTATTATTAAATATGGAGGATCATTTCTGAACTCTGTACTAATTGTTACATTCCTTCATGCCTATATGTTTGAGTATAATTTTCAGTTTCATAGAGGACAACGGAAAATAGGATTTGTTCCTATTTCTGGAATGAACTGTTTGCTACTATACTTAAATTAACTATATTTATTGATTTTCATTTTGTGTTGCATTTAAAAAATTGTTATAGGCATAAAGTATTGCTTAATATGTTAAGTGGTATCTTGATTCAATTGATGACTTTAAAGCCATTATTTAAATAGCATCAGCATACTTTGGCCCTGATCATTGATTCTTTATGCAGGCAGTAGAACTAGATGACTTTAAAGTAGTGAGACTGCATGGTTATAGACATATTGATTCATTTTTACCTCTTACATCAGTAGAAAATATTTGATTTTCTGTCTTTACTTGGTCACTTGTTTTTTTAGTCAAGATTACTGAGATAACTATTCCAAAGCAATACTAATTTAAGATATTTCACAAATTAATTTTTTTTGTGATATCTGTCAGATTGTTACAGTCAAAGAATAAAATATACAGTATGGGGCAACTTACTGGATAGGCATTCATTATTTTCCTCGAGCATTCAATTTTAACTTCCTCTGTTGCTCTGCGCAATTGTTGGATTTAAAGTAATTGGCAAAATTAATTTTGGACCCAAACAACACAGTGTAGAATTCTTAAAAATTATTCCTGAATATATTGTTTAGTTTTTGTTCTCTATACAAAATTATGCATTTAAAGGAAAACTCAGAAATTGCTTTTTTTTTTTCTCCTGTTCCTTTTGGGCTCTGGGGAAGATGGCATTTTAGAGCACCAAGACAGGCAATTGCTGTCTTTTCTTTTGAATTTTTGGGAACATAACTAATAAGGCTAAATTTTGCTCACTGTTTTAATATTTTTGGCTTTAACATTTCATATGGCAAAGGGAACTTAACTAGAAACAACTTTTCAAGGGTTGTGACCTTCTGGTTTAAAAATAAATGGAAAAACTTCTATTAAGTGCAGAAACCAAGTAGCAGTTTGAAAAGAAAACAGTTACACTCTGTTTATCTTTCAGTGGTTTGTCCAGTGAGTCTGAGCAGTTTTCTAAACGTATTTGTGTTGTTTGAAGTGGCTTTGATTTGCTCACATAAAGTTTCTAGATCTTTCAGTTTTGTTTTCATTTCACATTCAAATCAATAATTATCTTTCAATTCTTCAGGTCCAGCAAAGTTTAGAGAAGATTGCCAAGCTGGAGCAGGAGAAAGAACATTGGATGCTGGAAGCCCAGCTAGCCAAAATCAAGTTAGAAAAGGAAAACCAGAGGATGGCAGATAAGGTGAAGAATGTGAGTGGAGCCCAGCTGGCACAGAGCACCCAGGAAAATCCTGTTCTGGCGAATGCTACCGTACAAGATCAGGAAGAGTCAGCCGACAAGGCTTGGCAAGAACCTGTTCAGAGTACCAGTCTGGTAAGGCTTTTTGTTCTGCCTTGGCTCATGGTGTTCCCTCGTTCTCCTCATTGTCAGTGGCAAATTTCTCATCTGCCTTTTTGGGATGAGCATAAAAAACGTGCAGTATGTACCATGTTACTGAAAGAAGACTCCATCTATTCTGCAAAATGCAGTCTGCTAGTCAGAATGCTGTTGAAAGGGCCACACTGCCCCTAGAGAGGCATCATCATGGTGTATAGGACAGAGGGCTGGATGGCAATCAGGGAGACCAGGATCTGAATCCTGCCTTTGGTGCTCACTAGTTGTGTGGCCATGGGCACTTACCCCTCTCAGCCTTAGTTTCCAGATGTATATGATGCTCTTTCAGTGGATCTATGATCTCATCAATGTGGTATTCTCACTATTCATGCTGGCTGTAAATGTTCTCTTAAGCATCTGCCCATAAGTCCTCTACAGGGATGGGATGGGAGATGGAGAGGGCAATCTGACATTCTAGAAGCTTACTTCCAGTGTTGCTTAACATTGAGTAGCTACCAATGGGTTATGTGGCTTTCCATTGGTTATCCTGAGTTCTCACTATATATTTGGCCCAACCATCTTTTCCAGTCATAGCTCTCTCTGATAATACATCCAACGCCGCTTTAGGTGTATAAGTCTTCTTTGTTTATGTGGTTTTCGCTTCATCTCTTCTTTGCCTTTTGGATGACTCTAAGCTTCAGTTCTTTGGTGACTGTGACCATTTCATGTCTTATAGCCAGACATCAGCACTGGAAAAATACGATTCTTAAACCTCTTGGCTTTTGTTTTAGGTATGATCTTCTGAGTCATTATAAGTGCTGTAATTTCTCTAAGGAAATCCAAACTCTTCCATTCTGGTCCCAGCACATTCCCCACATACGACACCTTGCCAGGATATATGTACTGATGGGTGGTTCCTATGGATTGTTCATCCTCTGGCATTTCATAGTATCGTTTAGAGACTTTCTTCATCCACTTGGTTTTTCCTGTGTTATAACTAGACACTCATATATGTAGTTAGATGATTCTTTTAAATGATTATGGATCTCATTTATAAGATGCTGCACTGTTTCAGGGATTGGTAAAATGAAAACAGTGTCCTCCCCAAAGAGGAGTGTCTGAAGGATCTCACTATCTATAGTGAATCCCTTCCTATCCTATACTTCTTCCATTAGGATAGTAAATACTTTTGACAAACATGCCTACTAATTTCATACTTGGCTTGATTTTGATAATTGGAATGAAGTCACTGAACAAAGTTATCTCTATTGTTATGTCTTTTAAGGAATTTTGCATGATTTTGGTATATGTATAGGAAGCACTTCATTGGGGGAGATCTTTTAAGATAGTATTTGGCTCTACTAGGTCAAATGCTTTTTTGTACTAATAAATACAATGGTATCTTGTGTTCTCTTTAGTTTTTAGTCAGTTGAGAGATTGTAAAGAAGTGATCTGATTTAGGCTGTCACTTGCAAAAGCCCGCCTGTTCTCTTTGATGCATGTGTAAATTATTCTCCTAAATATTTTGTATAGATGTGAAGATAAGTTTATGGTTTGGCAATGACTGATACTTTCTCGGTCTTATTTTTGGTAATAATGGAGTCTGGAATTTTTTCCATGTCTTTGTCATATCCTCCACCCTTTCAGCTACTTTGAGAATCATTTCCTTTCTATGTGCAAAATGTTCATCTCTAGCACAGACTATAAATTGGATCTAGACTATCTACTTTTTCCGTCTTTGTTTTTTTTTTTTGAGTGATGTTTCTACATTTACATATAGTCCCTCAGGGGTCTGTGGTACCTCTACTGTCATTGAGGGAGGAAAGAGTTTGTTAAAACAATTTTTAAAAGACTTTTTGCATTTTAAAAATCTGTATATTGCTTTTCATCAGGCTTTCTGTAACTTTGTTCCCCTCCACTGCTTCTTGCTGTTTTATTTTACAGGATCATCCTCCCTGAGATTTTACAAATGAATGTATATTCAAAACCGGTCTTGCATTTTACTGGCATATCTCTCTGCTTAGCAAGAAAACCAACTAATTGTTGGCTGAGGCAGTTCTTTGGGGGGGGGGGGTATTCTCACTGTGGTGATCGATTTGTGTTGGCTAAGCTTCTTCAGGAAATACTGAAAAAATGTTATTGATATCAGTTTTTTTCATCCCTGTTCAATTTTTGACATTAATAGTTTGCTTAAAAAGATTGGTTTGGTATTTCCTCTATTGCAGAGCATGTAATCTTCTCAATTTAATTTTTCTAATTTGTTTTGATTTTGATCTTTGCTCTAAGATGTTATTTGCCTGACTGTACACAGAAGACTGATTCAGAAATATTCCTAGTTATTAGTAAATTCCTGTCTGTTAAAGTATAATCAGGTGCACTTTTTTTTGTTATGTTATTTGGAGTTTACCCTGTCTGTTGCCTCCTGACCTTTTTGAAGAAAGTATTTGTGATATGTAGGTATGAATTTTCAGTTTTCAGAAGCCAGAGGCTTCTGGCATTTAATACTCCAGAACCATTATTTTAATTCATATTTTTTACTCTCTTCCCCATTGCATTGAATTAGAATATCAAAATTTGTGTTGATTTAATTAGAAAAGGAATTTCTTAATCTGTGGTCTGCCAACTATTTCCGTAATATTTTGACAACTGCATAGCAATATAACTGGTTTGTAATACTATTCATTTTATTTTATGCATTTAACAATATTCTGATAAAGGGGTCTGCAGGTATCATAATATTGCTAAAGGTGGTCATGGCATAAAAGAGGTTAAGAACCCCTGATTTAGGAGATATAATCAAGTTCTTTATAGAATTTCTTCACTTCCATATCCTCTGCAGCAAATATTAATGCTTAAGGAATGATGATTTTCATAACAGTCTTTTTTCCAAATGCTTATCCATCTGCATAGCAATGTGAAATGATTGTGTGTACCATGAAATAATATTTGTTGTTTCTTTTGGATGAACAATAAAACCAGTTGTGTAGTTCCTTTATTTGACTCTCCAAAGACAAAATCTGTGAGACATCTCTCTATTTATCTGCTCTGTACTCTATCTTTTGGTTTCATTTATAGAAAGAATGTTAAGACTAATATGATTCATTTTCTCCTATGTCAGTTGGTCACTGGACAAGGATCTTACATTTATAATGCAACCACTTAAATTAGTGTTTATGGGTCATTTAAAAATATGTGATTCTTAGCATCTTCTGCCCTCTTTTCTGCCACTGTCACTCTGAAAGCAGAAGGGGGCTGCACAGAGCTCAAGGCCATATTATAGTATAGTATAGTATAGGTTTTTTTTGTTTCCTGAGTTGCTGTGGTCAGCCTGCTGGTGATGAGCCTCGCTTTTTTGTTCTCAGGCTGGTTCTCAGGAAACACAGTTTATTGTTAAGATAATACTTGAAGTCTGTACAGTGAGGTAGTACCTGCCAGTGCTTATATGCTTCTCAGTCAGTGTGAGCCTTAGGGATACCTCCATGCCACAGTGATGCATCAGAGTTAACTTTGTGGAGGAGGTACATGTACTCATAAATCATTAAATGAATTATATATATGCATATATGTAATATATTTGCATATATAATTATACATAAATAGCTAAGTAAACCAAATCATGAATTATATATAAATAGCTAATTAAACCAAATCATTATTTTGCTTAATTATGTTGGTCTCAAATGTAACAAATTCACCCAATCTGTGTGGATATCAAACCCAGTTCAACTAGTGAAATAATTTATATTATCTAATAATCTAATAATATGTAATAGTACAATGATATACTATAGATAATGCTGTACACATATGAGAAGCAGCATAGCATAGTACATAACCTAGAGGGCAAGTCTACTGAGTCAGGAAGATCTGTGTTCATTCAAGTCCTGCTTCTGACACATACTTGCTTTCTGCCCATAAATTCTCTCATTTTCTCTCTCTGTCTCTCTCTTTCTCTCTCTCTTTCTCTCTCTCTCTCTCTCTCACACACACACACACACACTTCGTGTACCTGTCAGAATCAGGGCTTGCACCCAGGTCTTTTTTTTTTTAACTTAAATTTTATTTTTAGTTTCACATCCTCTTTCTCTCTCCCTCCTGCCCCATCTGTTGAGAAGCCAAGACTGTACCTATACAATCATGTAAGACATTCTACATTATAGTTACGTTCTGAAAAAAAAATGAAGAAAGGGGAAAAAAATGTTTCAGCCTGTACTCTGAGCTCATCAGTTCTCTGTCTGGAGCATTTTATATCATGAGTCCTTTGGAATTGTGGTGGATCATTGTAATGATTAGAATCAGTTAGTCTTTCACATTTGGTTTTTCTTACAGTATTGCTGTTACTGTATAGATTTTTCTGGTTCTACACACTTTGCTTTGCATCAGTTCATATAGATCTTCCTGGTTTTCTGAAACGATCCCCTTCATCATTTCTTTTTTTTTAAATAGGGCATAGAAATTTGTATTATTTAGTTTTGTAAGTATGAGATAAATGTATAGGCAGTAAGTTTCACTAGTCAGTAAAAATCATTTCTGCCAATCATTTGAAAATCACTATGCTAATAGAAGGTTGAAAGCAGTTTACTAAAAGGAAAATATTTAGAGAAAATAGATATTTATACAAAAATTATAAAATGTTCATAAGAGTTATTGCTTTACAAGGAAGGCAAAAACTCATTTTAAGTTATATGGCCAGTTAAAGGCTTTAAAATTTGTTAAATGGAATCTGAAGTATGCAAAAATGTCAACATTCTACAAAAGACATTCATTTTTGTTCCTGAGTATACTAAAGCTATGAAACATAAGGAATCATAGGGAGGCCATGGTGTTGTTTTTTTTTTTTCAGAACTTGCTTCAAGAGCATTTCTTTTCTGCATATTGTTTTACTCTTGTTTGGAAATCCATATCTGTTGAAAGGTACCCAGAGAGATTAGAATTGAGCCACTAATCGCTGAACTAAATCGCTGTTCCACCATTGTGTTATTTGCAATCAATTTCAATCTCATGCTTGGAGGTGTCTTCTGAGACAGCTCCCAATTTAGTCTATCAGTGAAAGTCTGTATAAAAGTGTTTTCTCCTGCCACTATGACACTGCCATAAAGTCCTGGTCTGATGTCAGTGTCACATCCCAACACTTGTGGTAATAGCACATGACTGACTCCCAACATCATGTTGCCTGATAACCCCTTCACATTAGACAGGTAAAATAATCCTTCAGGAATCTTGAGTCGCTCAGCACCGAAGTCACAGTTGTAGCTATTGGGAACCCTTCGTCATTTCTTACAGCATATTAGTATTCCATCACATTGATAAGCCATACCTTGTTTAGCCATTCCCCAATTGATGAACATCCCCTCAGTTTCCGATTCTTTGCTACCACAAAAAGGGCTGCTATAAATATTTTTGTATATATGGGTCTTTTCCCTTTGTCTTTGATCTTCTGGAGTTACAGACCTAGTAGGGGTATTGCTGGGTCAAAGGATATGCACAGTTTTATAGCCCTTTGAGAATAGCTCCATATTATCCTCCAGAACAGTTGGATTGTTTCACAGGTCTAATAATAGTACCGTTGTGTACCTATTTTCCCACATCCCCGCCAACATTTGGCATTGTCCTTGTCTGTTACCTAAACCAATCTGATATGTAAAAGGTAGTACTTTAAAGTTGCTTTAATTTGTATTTCTCCTAGTATTAATGATTTGGAATGTTTTTTGTATGACTTGATAGTTTTGATTTCTTCCTCTGAAAACTGCCTATTCATAGCTTTTGACCATTTATCTATTGGGGCTTGGCTCCTATTTTTTGTAAATTTTGGCCCAGTTCTCTATATATTTGAGAAATACAAGCTTTATTTAGTAAATTTGCTATAAAATTTCCCCCCTATTTTCCTGCTTTTCTTATAATTTTGGCTGCATTGGTTTTGTTTGTGAGGAAAAAAAAAACCTTTAATTTTATTTAATCAAAATTATCCATCATATCTCCTGTGAATCTCTATCTCTTGCTTGGTCATGAAGTCATCCCTAATCCATATTTCTGATAGGTAATTTCTAACATGTTCTCCTAATTTCCTTATGATATCACCTCTTCATATCTAAGTCACGTATTCATTTTGAGCTTATCTTTGTATATGGTGTGATATGATGGTCTAGTTTCTACCAGACTACTTTCTAGTTTTCCCAGAGGTTTCTGTCAAATGGTGAGTTCTTGCCCCAGTAATTGGGAGCTTCATCCAGGTCTTCCTGATTTGGAATTATAATCTATATATTTTTTCACCAGTAAACCGGGTTCAATACCCAGTTGGATTTGGTGAAATGAGTTGTTCCATTTAACACTAGTATGGTCTTTTTGAGTAATAGCACTTACAATTGCTGACATTTGCATTGGATTTTAAATTTTGCACAGGACTTCATACCCTTTTCAGTTGAGGCAGGTAGGTTGCAGTGTATAGAGTGCTGGGTTTGGAGTCAGGAAGACCTGAGGTCAAATGTTGCCTCAGCTTTATGACCCTGGTCAAGTCATTTAACCTTTGATTACCTAAGTTTTCTCAACTATAAAATGCAGATAATAAAAGCACCCACCTCCTGTAGTTGTTGTGAGGATAAAAAGAAATGATATTTAGAAAGTGTTTTGCAAACCTAAAGCATGATATAAATGCTAGCTATTATTACTTGAGGCTCACAACAACCCTGTGAGATAGTGTACTAGGGGTATTCTTAATATCCTTGTTTTACAAAGAGGAAGAAGAGACTCAGAAAGGTTAAGAAATTCAGGCAAAATCACACAGATAATAGGTATTTGAGGTAGGGTTTAAATTGTCTGCCTAATTTTTATTCTTTTAGTCTTTCCGCTATGACATGCTACCTCTCTAGGACAGATAGATGTAATATATGTATTGCTTAATGGTTTACAAAGAGCTTGGCTGAAAATAACCCTGTTAGATAGTAATGCAGGTGTTATCCCCACTTTACAGGTAAGCAAACCAGGGCCCAGAGCAGCTAACTGACCATTTTATGTTCTACTTTTTTATACATCCTAATCTGAAGATCCATGCCTGAGTTCTGTTTTTTTTTAAAAATAATTCTTTTTAACCTCTCTTTTTTTTCTTTTTTATACCTTTTATATAAATTATTCATTATTGAAAAATGAATGTTTAACATGCCACGTGAAAACTTTTTTAATTTTTTGGTTCTGGTAGCAAGTTTGTGTCTGGTTTAAAATACAAGGTTAATTAACATGAGCGCTTCATTTTAATATTACCAGAAGGGGGCTGTAATGTCGAGCTCATAGGGACTGTACAAATGAAGAGACATTGGAAAAGATGGAGGTGGGGGGAAGAAGAAATGAAATTTCATTACCTATCCTATAGTAGCTTAAAGAAGTCTTTTTTAAAATTTTTTTTTAATTTTGTTTTTTTAAAGAAGTCTTTTACACTGTTTCTCTTAGTGAAAATTCCAGGTTTTTTGAAAATCCAGTATTATTTATTATCAGTAGTGGTAGTAAAAGAGAGCAGTTGATGAAGAAAATTCATAGCCACTTCCAAATTCTCATTTTATTCAATTATTATGGAATTAGATTAGAATTAAGATAAATGGATTTAAAAAATATAATCATGTACATCATGATTAATTTTAATTTATATAAATGTCACTCCTTTGAAAAGCTGTGATATAATTAGTGTTTCTCAAATCAGCAGTCAACTGGAAGATGAGAAAGAGGAGGAAATGCTAGCAGGGGTTGGGAGGGGCAAAAAGAGAAGTTAAATCTTATTGTTTAACTTGCCCATGCTGACCCTATTTAAATATATATATTTTAAAATATATGACTAAGTTAATTGATATGTTCCCATAAAATTTTTCTAACCGAAAGGGAAAATTAATTGAAGCTACTGTTTCAGTGGATGGAAAATTATGTTCCTCTAAATACTTGTAAAAGGCACTATTGTCAGTTTTGTGATCTTAACATTTATTAGCACAAAGAATGAACATGTTGATGTATGCTGTTTACTAGTCGAGTGGGGAATTTTTGAAAAGTCAGTAAGTTATTAGCGTTTGTTATATTAGCAGAATCCATTGAAATATAATTTACAGAAATTTCTTTTAAGTCAGTGTACTTAAAATACATACTTTCATTATGAAGAATGCTCTTAATTCAGTGATTATAGCTATATTCTTTTGAAATCTTAAATTATAAACCTTTCTGGCCCCAAATTAAAAAACATTAATATATTTAAAACTACGCTTTAATTTTTGTTAATGTAAATCTTACAGAAATTGATGTCTATATCATATTGGTATGAAATGAAAACAATGAAACTTTTGTTACCTTTTTTCTTCTGATGTTTATCTGGAGCTCTTGTCCAGAGACTTTGTTCCTAGTGTTTTGGGTTCACTGGTCTTTATTATGATGTTTACCATAGAACTACACACACTCCTCTCATTTCTTTTCTTTAGACACATCAAGCATGTAAAAATGACAGGAATTGAGGGCTAAGAAACTGATACCTTTCTCCTCCAGTAATACTGTGTAACTTAGTTTTTCTTGAAAAATCCTAAACAGAGAGCATTTTGATAGATCATACAATTAAAAGTCATTGTTCATTCCCTACTGACTATGTCATGGTAGTAAAGTCGATGTATGTAGTTGTCCCTAGGCAAAGCATCCTTAGTACTGAGAAAGAATTCAAGGAAAATCTTATTCTGATCTTACAGCCTAACAGTAAACTCCCAACACAGGTTGAAATTGAAAATATCCCAACCATACAAAGTATTGTGCAGTGAATCCTTAGGTAAAAAATCGTAGCTTATTCTAAATGATTTTTTTCTCTTGTTTTCTAGGTTGGAATGTTGGTGATGACATCAGACATTGAGGTACTGTATGGTTGACAACTCTTGCATATTTTTCGGTTAATACCTTGCAGCATATTTGTATAAATCAATTCCTCGAAATTTTCAATCTTCGTCTCATTTCATTTTACTGAAGATTCTTATAAATGAGAAACCAATTTTGTTTTTTCAGTGATGATCCATACGTTTTCCCCTCCCAATTCAACGTTAGCTGTCAGTGACAAATTACAATTCTGTTTGCAATTACCTTGTTAATTGACTTCAATTAGCAATTTAGCAAGGTACAAGCCAAACTCTTTCATAAACTCGGAGGCTTGGTATGTGAGACAAGCAGCCTTATTCATTAGTCATTTTGCTCATATCTTCTTTCTACTGCGTGATATTTGAAATTCACAGTGAAAAATCAGGTAAGCTTTTCAGGGCATTGATGAGCAACATACTTAGTGTCTTTCCAAGATTTTACAAGGAATTTAAACCAAGGTTCACTGGTCAAATGAATCTATGCATCGAATTTTTAATTTTAATGTATCTTTGGAAGTTACCATTAAAATTGGATTTCATTCATTTTACTACCAGTCTTAGTCTCAGATGAATAGAGGACTGATTATATATTTCATGTTGGCAAAATCTTTAATGCCATTACAGGGCTGTTGAGGACAAACTTTGACTAGGCTCTTGCTTGGTTTTAAGCAAACCAAAAAGTTTGTATCTATCAGCATTATAATAAATAATGCTGTGGACCATGAAGCTCTTGAATACTGAATGGAGAAATATCCTATTAGATATGAAAAGCTTTTAAGGTACTTCTGAACATTATATGTCTTCTTGAGATTTTGAGAAAACCTGCACCAGACTTCTTTGAAAATCCAATAGAATACATTTACGAAATCTGAGGGTAGTATAAGTAGTAGGACCATGTAATTTTACAGCTGATCAGACAGTCACTCTAGTGATTGTCTAGTCATTGACCTCGTTTTATAGATGAGGAATTTGAGGCCAAGAGAGGTTACTCCAGTTGGGAGCATTTTTAGATTCAAGGGAGAAAATGTTTCCCTTCCTTATCTTCTGTATTCCATTTAGGGAGAAGTACTGTGCCTCTCCCTTGAACTCTGTTTCTTATTTTCCCTTCTGCCTTTTCATAGTCTGGGAAAACTTTCCAGGGGACTGAAACAGGGTTCTCATGGTCCCATTGAAACCCTCTCAGGATGTATCTGATGTGGCATTGTACCTGCAGGAACATCTGTCAGGCATCTGAGCAGTACAGAATAATACAGTCCTTGCTATCTATAGTTCTTAGTCTAGATGATCTCATGCTCCATGTAAGGAAAAGCTTCTAACACAATTATCCAATAATTTCATTGACTTTCTTTGAAGGTATCGAGTTTTCTTTCACTAAAGTTATTCATACAGAAGGTGGATATCAAATATGATAAAGAGGAGTTTATTCTTTAGGCATGGATTTGATTTAAATAACTCGAGGTCTAACTAAAATTTTTTGGTTCTTTTTGTGTCTTATTCTCCATTTATCCATGGTACTCTTGCCTCGTTTCCACAAATATAGAATTGTGGTAACTTTTTCTTCACTTTCCACGGAGAGACCTTCTCTACAGCTTGAGCTTATATAATGAACTCTTTCCACACAAATCCCTCTTGGGTTGTTATACAAGGGTTATTAGTTTTCATCTTGTAAAAATCGGACTCATTTGCGCAGCAATATGTATTCAGTGAACATGCGATAAATAATTGATGATGACATAAAGTAAATTAATCCTGATACTTGTGCTTTGGGCATGATTTGTCTTTTCTTTGTTCAAGGTTATGTCTGAAATGTTTAGCTTTTTTTCATCATTGTGTGAACCATGGCTAGACTTTATGCTAATTTTTGTGTTAATGAATGCCATATAATAAAAATTGCCAAAATGTGTCTTATTAGATAAGCAATCAAATTTTGGAATTTGAGTTACTATTTAATTGTGCTGTAGCATATTAAATTTCTCCAAATTGAAAACAGCATTGCTTATAAAGATTAATTAAATAGAGTGAACTACATTTTTCTCTGATAAGTTTGTTAGGAGCAGGTAAAAGCCTGTTGAAAAATTGAGTTTCTTGCTCCTTTGCCTCTGATTACAATTATGTTTCACGACAGTAGGCAGCATAATGGACAATGGACAATTTGAGCTTTTTTAGTCTGTCCGTTCTCCTTTTCTGGTTGGATTGCTGAAGTTTCTTCAAGGGGCAGGAAAACTGTGGTTCTCTGCTGAGTATTAAGGCCAATTGCAAATTAAAGGGGTATATTCACTGAACATAAGATGTCTTTTCTCTTTTGCCATTGCCATACACTTACCTCCTTCACTAGTACTGAACCATCTTAGGAATGTTCCTTTTTCCCCAGGTTCCAGATGTTGAATCTCGTGAGGATTTGATAAAAAATCATTATATGGCAAGGATAGTGGAGCTTACATCCCAACTTCAATTGGCTGATAGTAAATCAGTGCATTTTCATGCTGAGGTAAGTTGCCCAACAATGATTGGATCTTTTGTTATTTTCTTTCTCAGTCCCTTAGGACATTGCTAAGAAACAGGACAGTAAAGTCAAAGTTGTATGTCCTACAATTACTTGATCATAGTTTGCACTGCCTGTCTTGTGCACCAAACAGCTAATTCTGTACTTCAGTTTAGGGACCATCTTTGATTTTGTAGTTTAGGGACTGAGGTATCCTCAGCTTTTTCCATGATCTTTTTGAAATTTTGGTTTGAATAACTTAGCATTACAAAGTCTGAAATAATAATGGATAACAATGGAAAGACCAGCAGTGATTTTTATATGACATTTGTACAGTGTTTTCAAAACAAAATCAAAACACTTTTAAAATAAGCTGTGGTTTTTAATTGCCATTTAAAGTATAGAATAACACCTAGAAATATCTGTGGAAAATATGAAATTATGGACATTTGACATAATAATTCAGGGAAATATTAGGAAAAAATCCAGTCCTTAAAAATATTTTAAAACAATTTCCCTTCCTTTTTAAGAATAAAATTACACATCACACACACATCACATCTCACACGTGTGTGCGCATGTGCGCACACGTGCACGCACGCACACACACACATACACACACACACACACACACTAGAAGGAAAAATGAAATACATAGCATTGTGGATAATTATGGGGCCTTCCTTTGCCTACCTCATTTTTAGCTTCCAAAGATGGCAGAACTCTCTTCCCCACTCCACCCTATGGAAGCTTCAGCCACTGTTGGGAGGGGGTGGGGTGGGCTTGGAAGATGTATATAAAATTAGTGTGGCATCCAAACTGCAGTGGGCTTCACTTTCATGCCTTCCTTCTCAGCCTTCTCTTTCCCCTTGAACCAAGGGGAAACTTTCCAGGGGACTGAAACAGGGTTCTCATGGTCCCATTAAAACCCTCTCAGGATGTATCTGATGTGGCATCGTACCTGCAGGAACATCTGTCAGGCATCTGAGCAGTACAGAATAATACAGTCCTTGTCATCTATAGTTCTTAGTCTCCAAACCAAGATACCTGGTGGTGTCCAGGATATTTAAAGAAAGTTGTCATACAGAGATAAAGATAAAGCACTTATTAAGTACATACTATGTGCTAAGCTCTGAGGATACAAATAAAAGGGAAAAAAAAACCCCTGCCCTTAAGGAGCTTACATTGTAATGGGGGAAATACAGCTTATAAAAGGCTTCTGGGAAGGGAGTGAGGAGGATAGGGTTGGAGTAAATTTGTTGGAGCAGAGGTGGAAAGATCTGGAGAGTGAGGAGTGGAGCCAGGACTGAAGTAAGCATGACCTGACTAGGAAACAATGTTAAAAGTACATTAGTTGGAAAAAAAAGTACATTAGTTGTATCATAGTATCATAGTGCCTTCCATATAACTAGGTGTGTAATGAATGCCTGTTGAATATTTTTATTAAGTACTTAAAAATATATACTTAACAGGGTTATTGTGAAGAAAATCCTTTGTAAGATTGGGACTGATGATAAACTTACATGCCAGTAGTTTACCATTTGTTAAAAGAAAGAAGGGTAGATAGTTTAACTTTAATGTGATAGTACCATTATTGATTTGTTTTGCCACTTTAAAGTTGCCTTCAGATGTTGCGGTCATTGTGTGTTTTTGTTTAGTTTTGGGTTCCTCTTCACTTTGCATCACTTCTTACAGGTCTTCCTAGGTTCCTTTGATTCCTTCACATATCCTTACTATTCATTTGCTGTATTTTTTTCCTATCTAAAGTCAGTTATAAATTGTAGCATTTAATCTTATAGGTTTTTTTTTTGAAGTTTTGAAAGAAATTGGTATGATAGGACATGTAGACATGATTTATTTGTGCTTATGAATACCCTTTGCTAAAGAAGTGAATGGATTGTGGGGGTTGGGGGAGGTAGAGAATGAAACAATTATGTGCATATTGGCTTTGTTCCTTTCCTAGTATAGTAAATGACAACTGTAATGGCTAAGTTGGTAGACTGTTCAGAATAGGGAGTGGAGAAAGAAGCCTTACTTACTATGAATGAGTAGAAACTTCTGCTACTGAACTCCCAAAACACTTTGTAACACTTGAATATGGCTATGGCACAAACATTTAAAATTTTTCTGTAGTGTTACCTTATTTTATAAACAGGAAGTAGTGACTTCCTATTTATTTTTGTTAGTATAATTTATAGATTTTTGTTAGTATAATTAGTCTGAACATAGAGGTACCAACACAGAATCATAATGAGGTCCATCTAGATTTTCTTTGTTGGCTTCCTTGGTTTTATCAGAAAATTTTGGATGGAAGTTAATTAAATTGTGTAGCCAGATTTATAGTTTGCACTTAAATAATATGCCCTATTTGAACAGTAGTGTGAGTTAGAATTTTTTTTTTTTGGCCTCTTTTTCATTCAGTTCTGTCTCTCCAAGAAAAGAATAGGAATTTTCACTGTCATGACTACTTTTTCATATGGATATGTTTTAATTTATAGGAGTATTGAAAACATCGATCGTTCATGTAATCTGTACAGAAATTAAAGAAAAAGCCCTTAATGTTTTCTGAACCATTTCACATGATCAGAAACCTTTAATAGTCTTAGAAATAACTACTTGCCTTGTTCAACGATGATAAGTAACAAATATTGTGTGCTGGGCAATTTGTAGAAACCACAGATGTTATTTGTAACTACCTGATGGTGGAGAAGGCACCAACAAGTTTACCATTTGTGTTGGCTGATAAACTTTTTCACTCTTCCAGGAGCAAATACACAAAATGCTCTGTTTGGCATTCAAAGCCCTTCATAACCTAATCCTCTCCTACCTTTCCAGCCTTTTTACACCTTGCTCCCCAACATATCCTCCTTGATCCTGTGACTGTTCATGAACAAGATACTCCCATCTCTCAGCCCTGGGCATTCACTCTGACTGTCCTTCATGTTTAAAATGTTCTCCCTCCTCCACTCTGACTGCTAAGTTCCCTGGCTTCCTTTTTCCTTTAAGTCCCAATTAAAATCCTGTCTCCTATAGGAAGACTTCCACCCCCCCCCTCCAATTTCTAGTGCCTTCTCTCTGCAATTTCTTATTTATCCTGTGTATAGCTTGCTATGTATATATGTGTGTTGTCTCCACCATTAGAGTGTAAGCTTCTTGAAGGCAGGGAATGTCTTTTGCCTCTTTTTATATCCCTACCACTTAGCACAGTGCCTGGCACATGGTAGGCACTTAATAAATATTTATTGAATTGAATCGAATTTTATCTGAAAATAGTTTTTTTGCACTTGAATTTTTGTTTTCAAATTCTGCCTTAAGTTGAAATGAATTACAGAGAACCTTTCTTCTTACACTACCTTAATGTTTTCTAAATTGACAGTGCCGAGCACTCTCCAAAAGATTGTCCTTAGCAGAAAAATCTAAAGATTCATTGAATGAAGAAATGAAAGTAGCCAGTCAGAACATTAGCAGACTGCAGGTAAGTTCAGAAATGTTAGTAACATAATTTAAATTTATGTTTTCTATTGGATTTTCGTGGTCAGAAAAATCAATTTTCTATTACCAAGAATGGTGGCAGTCAGTAATTAAAGAAATGCTGTTTAGTGACTCATTTCCAGGTAGTTTGAATTAAATAATGTTTAAGTAAAAGTTGAGGTTGTGCTGTTTGTTCCTCTGATGACATTTTACTATGATAATATTTAATAGGCTGGACTTTAACATCCTTTCTCTGCCCCACATGAATACTTGGTGAGCTGGAAAATGGGATTATTCTGTGCCATTACACTGTGTCTTTTACTCTTTTTTTTCTTTTACTTCTTCTGATCCATAACTGATCAGCAGTATCCTATGCTGAAAGTTCACTCCTGCTGCAAGAATGTCTCCCTCAGTATATCCAGGCCTAAAGTCCTCACTGTTAGATTACTTACAGTAAGGCCTTGTCTCCAGTAAGCATCTATTAAAATGAAAATATTATTCAATACCCAGCCTAGTGTGTTTGCACGTAGAAGGTGATTAATGTTTGTTAAATGGAACTATCTTTGTTGCCAACACTTTAGCATTTATCTTCATCAGATTACCTAGGAATGAACTGTTACTGAGGGAAAACTGGGTGGGGAGGAAGGGAGAAGAAGAGAATGATGGAAGAAAGGGTGTTGCCAAAGAGAGACACCTTAAACTGGCCTATATTTAGAAAAACTTACACCTTGAAAATAAGATTGAGCAAATGAATTTTGATGGTAAAAAATTTAAATATTGCATTGGGGGAATTTTAAAGATTAGCTGAAAGAAATTGAAAACATTTTTTAAAGCCACAAAAAAAATTTTTGTTGACACATTTTCTCTTTGCTTTACAGCAGCTGCATACTTTAGTGTGCATGCTCATCAACTAAAAGCAAAGGTGTGGAACCTGGGCCCTTGAGGCCACATGTGGCCTTCTAGGTCCTTGGATCAGCCTTTTGACTGAATCCAAGTTTTACGGAACAAATCCTTTTGTTAAGGGGATTTGTTCTGTGAAGTTTGGATTCAGTCAGAGGGCCACATTTGAGGACCTAGAGGCCCACATGTGGCCTCAAGGCCACAGGTTCCCCATCCCTGAGCCAAAGCCTCTTCGTAGGCAGTTTGGTCTCCAAAGTTTAATAACTGAATGCAGAGAATACGACAGAACTTTTGAAAGTGAACCACTTGTGATTTTCTTCTTCCACTATTTAGGATGAATTGACAACTACTAAGAGGAGCTATGAGGACCAGCTTAGTATGATGAGTGACCACCTTTGCAGTATGAATGAAACCTTATCTAAACAAAGGGAAGAAATTGATACACTAAAGATGTCTAGTAAGGTACGTACAAAGGGGTGTGTGTTTGTTCTCTCTGCAGAGGAAAGATCCTTGTACCATTATATGTGTGTGTGTGCATAGATGCCTCATCTTGCATATGGTTAGAGATAAGTCAGAGGGCGTAGCTTAGTGAACAAGAGCTGGCCTCAGAACAGACAAAACTTGAGTTCATTTCCTTCCTCAGCATATACTGGCTCTGTGACTCTTAGGTAACTGCTCTAGAGGAGCTCTCTAAGTTGCAAGATAAGGGACTGATTTTCACTAACTTGTAAGTGAAAGTTTCCTCCTTCAGGGACTTCCTTATGTCTTTGAATTCATAGGTCTAGTCCCTATCTGTGTGTGTGTGTGTGTGTGTGTATGTTTGTTTGTGGGTGTGTATGTGTGAATTTGTATATCATATAGTCTATAGGCTATTTACATATAATATTTTTACTTGCATTTTAGTGCTGAGTCCTGAAATACAAAAGCCAAAGAGCTTCTTGTGAAGGTAGTTGTAAATCATTTTCTCAAACAGTATGTGTACTCTCATTTAATAGATTCTGCATCTAAAATTAGAACATTGGGTTCTTTGTGGAATTCCATGCCAGGAAGAGCTGAACTCTGAAGCCCTATACAGTGTTTGCTGATTAGCATCTTTATTCCTTATAGTATGCCTGCTATTATGTTGGTGACAAACTGCACAGAGTAGCTTAGGTCCCTGAAAAGGCTGCTTCTGTGTGTTTGTGTAAAAAAAAAAATGCTTTTGTGGCAGTTCTTTGCAGTGCAGGGCAAGGGTTCCTTGATTATCTTCCGGATAGTGAGAGGGAAATCCTGTGAATGTCCCACAAATCTCTTCTTTTTTAGGCTTAGGTTAAGTAGATGTCATGTGATATATTTGTATTATTACACGTGTCATGTTGATATATTTGCACAAAAAAGGATGTTGCAATTCAGTGAAAGGATTGCACATAGACCCTCCTTGGAGAGGCAAATAAAGGAGTTGGCAGGGTTGATTTGATTGTGTATCCAAAGGAAATAAAGAAAAATCATTTTATGAGACATTTGCTCATCTTTAATTGCATGGCTTATGTTGATTATTTGCAAGTGAACACCATTAAAAAATTTTAATTTCTAGGCCACTGTCACAAAGGATGAAGAAGGAGGGGAATTTTATGAAGAACTTGGTAAAAATCTCCAAATTAAATCCACATATACATACTTCAGTACTCAGTGATTTTGATGCAAAAAAAATAGGCATAGTGAAAAAATGTGTTGGAAAATATAATTTGTTGTCTACAGAGAAGCTTGCACCTACATATCATGAATACTTTATTTGAGAAAAGAATTAGGAGGTGCTAGAAATATTGGGCACCAAATAACATCGCAGAAAGGAAATTATTGTATTTTGAGAGAAATCTCATTATTGATGTAGGAATCCTCAGATCTGCTGTGGAATTCTGTGCCAGGAAGATCTGAACTCTGAAGCCCTGTACAGTGTTTGCTGATTAGCATCTTTATTCCTTATAGTATGCCTGCTATTATGTTGGTGACAAACTGCACAGACTGGCTTAGGTCCCTGAAAAGATTGCTTCTGTGTGTTTGTGTTAAAGAAAAAAAATGCTTTTATGGCAGTTCTTTGCAGTGCAGGGCAAGGGTTCTTTGATTATCTGACTGTAGTCAGACCATTAATAATATGTATGTGTGTGTGTGTGTGTGTGTGTGTGTGTGTGTGTGTGTGTATGGCAGATAGCAAAATTAACATGAAACTAGAAGAAAGAACAAAAATGAGAAGAAAGTGTGATATGCAGTGAAAATAAGTCCAATGTCATTGATTTAGGAAAACTTGATGTTGAAAAATAGGAAATGAATGGAAGAATGTGTATCACTGTCAACTATTTCTTAAACTGAATTGCCAAAGGAGCCCAGAAATTACCCAACCACCAACCTTTTGATCTTGCAAAACAATAGTATAGTCAAGAACACTTTAGAACAGAATCTCAATTTTAAACCTTAAAGAGAAACCCAATGGAAAGACATGAGCGTATTGTCTCATAAAACAGCAGGAAACTACAGAGGAAAAAAGAGTTTAAAGGAAGGTTGGCAAGAATTAATTCAACAAGGCAAAGACATCCTTGGGACATTTAGGGATGAGATGAGAAGGAGGACAACAAATAGACTAAAAAGCAGAAAAATCTGTAAACATTTTTATGGCAAACTTTTATCAATCAATGAGTTATTAAGCACTTAGTGTATTACAGGCACTGTGGATACAAAGAAAGGCAAAAGGCAGCCCCTGCCCACAAAGAGCTCACAGTCTAATGGAGAAGACCATTCACAGACTACCATGTACAAACAAAGTTTAGATAGGATAAATTGGAGGTAATTAGCAGAGAGGAAAGGCCCTAGCTTTGAGGGGAGTTGGAACAATACTCTGCTTTATGAAGGGGTAGGGAGCACCTTACCACACAGGACTTGATTGTCACTAATATTGCATGTTTTTTTAGAGGCAGCTGGTGGCACAGAGAGCAGAACACCGGGTCTTGAGTCAGGAAGGCTTGAGTTCAAATGTGACCTCAAGTCACCTAACTTTTTCCTGCCTCAGTTTCCTCATCAGTAACCTGGGGATAATGACAGCCCCTGCCTCCCAGGATTGTGGTGAAACTCAAATAAGATGTTTGTAAAATGTTTTGCAAACTTGAACATACTGTATTAATGCTAACTGTTGTAGAGGAGGTAGTAATGGCTGAGAAAAGAAAGGCAGAAAAAGCAGCTGAACTAGAATTAAGTGTGGTAAGAGGAGGTTCATAATGGAGGCCACACAATTTTGAGATAGTTGAGGGACCTGTTCTCAAGTTAGCTAAAAGGGAGGAAGGAGGATACCAAAGGTACCAGGGAAAAAATCTCAGGTCTTTTGCCTCCCCCCCCCCGCCCCACCCCCCAAGCCAAAGTCATGAACTGCTGACCCATATCCTTACTTTCTCCTTTATACAAAAAATTTATGAAGTTATAAAAAAGTAATAGGCAGTTTCCATAGATGATATTATACAGTGGACCATATCTCTGCTCTCAACATTTGATTCAAACTGTTAAGGATACAGGATTCCATTGTGCTTATGGTATTTGACTATAAAAATAAGTTTGGTTCAGTAGAGCAAAATGATGCCATGTAAAAGGCACACTGTCTTCCATACATAAGTCAAAATCATGCATAGTGAGTTTGCTTTGGCCCACTATTCCAGAACCAGGATGTCTGTGTCTGTCTATCTTGGTTCTGGGCATACTCTGAGAGGCTTGAGGATATCTCTTTTCTTTTTTTTTAATAGTATTTTATTTTTCCAGTTACATGTAAAGACAATTTTTTTTCACATAGAATAAATTTTTTTTTATTTTTAGTTTACAACACTTGGTTCTACATAATTTTGAGTTCCAGATTTTCTTCCAACCCTCCCAACCTCCCTCCCCAAGACAGCAGGGAATCCAATATATCTTCTACGTCTAATTGCGCATTGAACTTATTTATATAATAGTCAAGTTGTGAAGAAGAATTATGACCAATGGAATGAATCATGAGAAAGAAGAAACAGAACCAAAAAAAACACCCCCAAAAACAAAAGCAAAAGAGAGAAAAAAGAGGGAAAAAAAAAGGCGAACATAAAGTGTGCCTCAATCTGCATTCAGACTCCATGGTTCTTTCCCCGGATGTAGATAGCATTCTCCATCGTGAGTCCTTTGGAGTTGTCTTTGCACCTTGTGTTGCTGAGAAGAGCAAAGTCTATCAGGATCAATATATCTGTGGTTGTGTATGATGTTCTCCTGGTTGTGCTCCGTTCACTCAGCATTGTATCATGTAGGTTTTTCCAGGTTGTTATGAAGTCCATATCATCCCCGTTTCTTATAGCACAATAGTATTCCATTACATTCATATACCACAACTTGTTCAGGCGTTCCCCAATTGATGGGCATTCCCTTGATTTCCAATTCTTAGTTACTACAAAGAGAGCTGCTATAAATATTTTTGTGCATGAGGATATGTCTTTTCTAATGATAGTGGCTTGAGCCCTTGGCAGTTGTGTCCCCACTGCTAGCCACCAGTGACTAACACCTCAATATTATTTAACCACTTAACATCAACTAGCTTTTTCTAAGGAGTATTTACTTTGAAGACATAGCAATAACAAAAATACAAACGTTTTCCTCCAACTCCTTGGAGGCACATTCTCCTATCCTGCCTTGTTCTCTGGGAAGAGTGATCTTGGAGTAAACTCAGATCTTATATAACATTGGTCTTGTCCAAATGGAGCATAACTGCTGTATGAGTCCTCTTAGCCCCCACTGAATTGTGTCTTAAAGGTCATTTCTTGCTCCTTGGGGCATTGATGTAGAACTCAGAATAGATTTTGATTCCTGGGATTCTTCCACTGGGATCTGGAGGTTTACGGTCCTGAACTCTCTAAATTCCCAGGGACAAGAGTATGCGGATTAATCTGCTTTGTTGTTGTTCAGTCGTTTCAGTCACATTCAGCTCTCTGTGGCCCCATTTGGGGTTTTCTTGGCAAAGGTACTGGAGTGGTTTGCTATTTCCTTCTCCAGCTCATTTTTCAGTTGAGGAACTAGGACAAAACAGATTAAATGACTTGCCCAGGGTCACGCAAGTGTGTGAGTTCAGATTTGAACTCATAAAGATGAGTCTTCCTTATTCAAAGCAAGTGCTTTATCTACTATGCCGCCTCCTTTACCTAGAATGAAAATACTGAAGCAGGCAAAGAACCAAAGTCCATTTTCATGGGACTACATGGTCTTAGTGGGGAGAAGGTACAAAATGTCCTGGTACAGTATTGTCTTTTACCAGATGCTACCAGCAGAGGAGTCAAACCAACATAGTTTAGCTAGAGAGAAAATGGCTGAAGTTCTTGTCACGAGTCCTTTTTGAATGCTTCTGCAGCCAGTCAGAGCTTCCTAGCTAACGTGTGGGTAGCTGACCAGAACCAGTTACAGAAATGTTTCCAAGGTTCTTCCATGACATGTCATCATGACTCTTCTGAGGGCTTTCTCTTCACATGGGGAGACGCCCTTAGAGATGTTGTGAATATGTGCCAGAGCCCCATTACACATGTAAGATTCTATGAAAGATCTAACCAAGAAAACTTGTCACTAATATCAAGTGACAAACAATGAAATGCATTCTTACCAAAAGAGTTTGCTACCAGCAGGGAAGATGCCTAGTACAGAGTCAAATGGAAGAGGAATTCTCGTTAGATGGTAAAGTTCTAGAACATTACATACCCTCCTAAATCTAGTCATAGTCATTGAAAAGATTTAAGCCTAACTATTCACGTAAAATCAAATTGATTATAGTTGTGGAATGCCTGTTGTCCAGACCATGATATACAGTTAAATGGATAATCCATAGAGCTCATTCAAACACACACACGCACACACATGAGTTAGGCTGGGAACTGACCAGGGACAGGAAGACAGGCTAGATGGCCTTTAGGAAACTATACAATTGTCTTAATGAATTCAAACTTCCCCCTAAAACAGGGCTTCCTCTTTAACATGGTTTTCTTCTAGTGATAATGTATGTTAGTCCTTGGGGGAAATAATCTATTCAGCTTTGGAACCTACTGTGTGGCTAAATTGTTTTGATTGGTAAGTGAGTGCAAGCTCATCTGACTGATCTCAAGATGGTGCTTCGCATTGTGTACACGTGAACTATCTTCTCATTGCCCCATTTCTTCCTACCTGGAACAGTATCTTCTAAACCCACCCTTCTAGAAACCACTTTTCTTCCCCCTCTCTGGAGGACTTAATCTGTTCAGTTTGGGAACTTTTCCTGGGGAGGGGCTGAGTTGTCTTGATGACTGAGTGAGCACAAACTCATGTAGCTGAACCCTGACCAGACCATTCTTCACATCCCACCCAGCCACGCGTTCAGGCCATCTTGCCATCTTGCTATCTTGCTGTCTGCCTTGCTGCCATACTTAGTAACCACCTTCTCTTCCACCACCTTGCCTTACCTTCTACTCCTTAGTCTGAACAGTAGTCAAATCAACATTTTTGCTTCTGGAAAAGCATATGTGAGTTGCTGTCCTGTGGATCAGCTCACTATCCCTTTAATTCTGAGACCAGAGTTCCCTTCCCTGGCTACCACTCCCACATTTTAATGTAAGCTCTTTGCAGTCAGAGGCCACTTCACTTTTGTATTTATATCTCTTTTGTATCTCTTATTATTATTATATTTTATTATTTATTATATGTTATGTTTATTTCATCATATCTCTATCTCTCTTTTATATCTTCTGTATTTATATCACTTTTGTATTTAGCATGTTGTGCCTGGCACATAGTAAGTACTTAATGCATTTTTATTTGTTGATGGATATAAGCTGTAGAACCTTATTCTCCAAAGAATGGAAGTCAAGGATCCTCCAAAGGGCAGTGGAGAAACACCTGGTGGGCGTGAGCAGGCTCCAGTATATTGCAGATGAGGACTTAGTAGCACAAAGGGTATCATGAGGGAAGTGTATGACTGGAAAAGAAGATAGACTAATCATATAGGAAGAGTGAGGAATAAAAACTGATATACAAGCCTGTGTGCATCATTGACATTCATGCAATGTCAACAGTATGTGAAAAAAGCCCCCAGTGAGTTGGGTGGACCTTTTGTATTGGATACACAGACAAGAATTGCACTGGAGGGGCAAGTATGGATGAGCTATGATCTTCCTTGTGGAGGGTTTATACCCACATTCAGGTCACAGGTCAATGGAAAATCAACTATGTACATAAACATACACAAACAAGGAATGTTTGCCTAAAGATACATAAAATTACTTTTGAATGATATTTGGGAGTGTATCTGCCAAGACACACCCAGGGCCTATATGAACTTAATTATGAAACACTCTCCACACGAATAAAGTCAGATCTAAATAAATGGAATAATATCAGTTGCTCATGGTTAGGCCGAGCTAATATAATAAAAATGACAA
>CM053625.1:274537197-274581863 GCA_028646595.1 Phalanger gymnotis | reverse complement strand
ATGGCGGCTCTTTTCGTGGTAGCTAAGAATTGGAAATCAAAGGGATGCCCATCAATTGGGGAATGGCTGAACAAGCTGTGCTATATGAAGGTAGTAGAATACTATTGTGCTATAAGAAATGGGGATGATACGGACTTCATAACAACCTGGAAGAACCTACACGACATAATGCTGAGTGAGCGGAACAGAGCCAGAACATTATACACAACCACAGATATATGGATTCTGTGATGACTAACCCGGACAGACTTTGCTCTTCTCAGCAACACAATATGCAGAGACGGCTCCAAAGGACTCACGATGGAGAGAGTGCTATCTACATCCAGAGAAAGAACTACGAAGTATGAATGCAAATCGAGGCACACTTCAGTCTCTCCTTTTTTCCCCTCCACTTTTTTTTTTCTTCTCTCTTTTATATTTGTTGTTGGGTTCTGTTTTTTTTGATTCTGTTTCGTCTTTCTCATGAGTCATGAGAAAATGTATAAATTAATTCAATGCCTAGTTATACCTGGAAGTTATATGGGACTCCATGCCTTCTTGGGGAGGGAGGGGGGAAGGGAGGGAAGAAAATCTGGAACCCAAAATTATGTAGAACTGTTTGTTGCAACCTAAAAATAAAAAAATTTTAAAAAAAGAAAAAAAATTACTTTTGAATGTAAGCTCTTGAAGGTGAGGTACTGTGTTATATGTGTACTCTTTAGTACCTAGCACATTGTGAGTGTCCCAAAAGTAATATGAAGTCATGGTCCATGGATTTTACAGATCACTTTTAATTTGGTCTTAGAGTATTTTGTTGTCTTTTTCTTTCAATTCAAGTCAACAAATATTTCTCAAATCACTTAAAATATGCAAGATACTACTTGAGATGCTGGTAATACAAAGACAAAAATGAACAAGCCCTGCCCTCAAGGAGCTTATTAATTCTGCTGGGGGAAGGGAAATAAAATATCTTCACATATAAATATACAAAAGGTAGTGTGAGTAGATAAAGAGCACCAAGAAGTAGGGACTAACAGAGAAGGTAGCACCGAAGTTGAGCTTTTAAGAAAGGATAAGGATTCTGAGGGCAGTTAAGTGGTTCAGTGGATAGAGTACTGGGCCTGGAGTCAGGAAAACTCATCTTCCTGAGTTCAAATCCAGACTCAGACAGTTACTAGCTGTATGACCCTGGGCAAGTCACTTAACCTTGTTTACCTCAGTTTCTTCATCTATAAAATGAGCTGGAGAAGGAAATGGCAAATCACTCTAGTATGTTTGCCGTGAAAACCCCAAATGGGGTCACAAAGAGTCAAGTCATGGCTGAAAGACGATTGAACAACAAAAGGATTCTGAAATATGAAAATGAGGGAGGACTGCATTCTAGGCGTGGTAGACAGTTTATGTGAATGCATAGAGGCAGGTAATAGCTTGTTGAATTCTGGGAATAACTAGTATTCTTTAGATTATATGAAAGGAATAATGGGGAATAAACCTAGTAAGTTAGAGCCAGATTATAGAAGCCTTTAAGTGCCACACTGAAAAATGTATATTTTGTTAAATATACAGTAGGGAGCCACTGAAGGTAATTGAGCAAAGGAATGACATTCACACTTGTGTCTTGGAACAATTATTTTGGCCGTCGCATGAAGAATATATTATAAAGAGGAACAGTAAAGAAAAAAAGTAGGGAGATTAATTAGGAGGCCCTTGCAGTAGACCAAGCAAGAGATGGTAAGGGATTGAATTAAAAGTTGTTGCTACATGAGTGGAGAGATGTTGTGAAGGCAGAATTAACTACCTAACTTGGCAGCTGATTGGATATGAGAGAGCTAGTAGTCCAGGATGTTGTAAGCCTGGGAGACTTGGAGGCTGGTTGTGTCCTTAGTAGAAATAGTGGAGTTTTGGAGGAGGGGAGAGTTTGTGGGAAGAGATGATCAATTCGGTCTTGGGCATGTTGAGTGTGAGATTCTGATGAGATGTCTGGGTTGAGATTTGTAATCAGTCATTGACAGTGTAAGATTGGGTTTCTGGTCAAAGATTGGAGCTGGAGATGTGAGAGTTTTATGTGTGAAGAGGAAAATTGAATCTGTGGGAGCTGATGAGATAGTCAAGGGGAAGACTGAAGAGAGAGGAGAAGGCCCAGGACAAAGCATAGGCAGCACCAATTCTTCATCAGACAGGGATGAGTAATAGAATAGACTGAGAAGGAAGAGTCAGGCCTGGAGAGAAGAACCAGAGCATTGTCTTGGAAGCCAAAGGAGAAGAGCATTGTTGGGATGAGAAGTGGTCAGCAGTGTCAAACGTGATAGAGTGAGGACCGAAAAAAAGAACATTGCATTTAGCAGCTAGATTTTTTTTGAGTTTTTGAAACTTTTTAGACTTTTTGAAACAGTGAGTTTAGTAGAGTGATATGGGTGGAAGCCAGATTGCAAAGCGTGGAGAAGCAAGTGGATGGAGAAGAAGTGGAGCCCATAATGCAGATGGCTCCTTGAGTGACAGGATAACAGGGTACAGTAGTTTGAAAAGATGGGTTTTTACAAATTGTGAATATCTGAATGTTTCTGGGCCATTGGGAAGGAGCCAGTAGAAAGGAAAAGTTTGAAGACAGGAAAGAGGGAGAAAATGATGTATGAGTGCAAATTTCTGGAGGATATAGAAGTGATGTATGTATGGGGTTGTGGGAGGCTGAGGCCCAGACTACAATCAGAGGGATTGGCATTGGCAAAGGAGGAAAGGAAGAGTTGATGCTGGAGAAGTATTTTGAAGTATGGAGTTAGGGAGCTGAGGGAGAGGGCAGATAGCCTTGAAATCTCAGTAAAGGATTTGAGATCTTTACTGAGAGGGAGCTTAAGGAAAGTGTGAAGGATTGAGAGAGAAGGTTTGGAATAACAGCTGTGTGAGTAACACCAAGTCAGTCTAGGAGTCAGTCCAGGAAGACTAAAAAGATTACCGTGTTACCGTGAAGGCCCAGTTGAGACCTGGTGACAAGAACTGGTCATGGGTCCGAGTGGCAAGGCTGCATTATTTCCTTTAGCAGTTAGGAACAGAGAAGGTGAATGATGAGGGTGGGACCCAGATGTGAAGACCGACAGGGTATAAAAAGTGAGAACTGAGCAGCTCTAGGAAGTCAGGAATGGAAGATGGCTTATGGTCATACTGTTTTCCTCTGGGATGAAGATTACGAAAAGAAAATGAGACCAAAGAAGGAGTGATGGACTTGAACTAGGAGCAGTGACTGGAGATCACTGTGACAATGAAGAGTCTGTTTGAGAGGAGTCAAAGCAGAGGGAGAGATGAAAAGACAGAAGATTGTGATCAGAAAAGGGAGTTTCAGCATTCAAGTATGTGAAAATGGTATGAATTGGAGGTGATGGTAAGGTCTAAGGTATATGACCAACCCTGTGGGGAGCTGAGGTGGAATGGAGATATATTAAGGACATTGATGAACTGAAAGAGTGTTTGTGAGGCTATCAAGGCAAATATGAAGTCCTCCCTAAGAAAGAGGGCAGTAGTTGGGATAGAGAGGACTGAGCCAGGTACTAAGCTCATTGAGGAAGGCAGGTGAGTGATTTTGGGGCCAGAACACAACAGCCACAAGGATCTGGACAGGGCCACGTTGACAAATTGTGTGAGTCTCAAAGCGAGAGAGATTTCTGAATGTTTATAGCATGACAGTCCCTACAAGTAACAGTAGGGTGCAAGGAATATGCTTGAGGGACATGAAGAAAGGATCAGCTAGTACTGGTGAGTATGTCAAGAGATGAGGTGTTTTCTGGAAGTTAAATTTGTCTGAGCACAAAAAAAGAGGGAAAGAATGAGAGGGAGAAATCTAAGGTGAATTTCAGGATCAAGGCTTTGGGGGGCTAAATGGAAGGGAAGGGCAGAGTAAAATAGGTACCAGGGGAAGAAGGTTAACATGCTGGGGAGAGGTCACAAAGGACAATTAGTCAAAGTTACACCTCGGTGGATTACAATTTGGAATCACAAGGGTTAGGGAGTAGAAGTCGGTGTGTGCTAGTCACAAATTATCATGAGACTGCTGCTAATCTAGATTATAGTAGGCTGGCTGATTAGTGGAGAACCTCTCTGGAAATTAATTCTGTCACTATGTGGGACTTTTTTACTTTGTACCAGTCTGCTTCTCATTGTAATTTTGTGGTATTTGCTTGGTCCCCTGGTTAGCATTGGGACTTTGTATGTGTCTCTCTGAAGGTATCATGCAAAGAGATGAGACAAACTAATATGATTCTTTACCTCTGAGGTGATAGATACCTCAGAAAACTGGATTTGGGGCAAGTCTTCCAAGCCATCTCTTGTTTTGGCCCTATCTGGCCATGTTCTCACAGTATCCTCAGTTTAGTAACACAAGCTTATAATGAGATGGAGAGATGAATTCATCTGCAGCACCTTGGTGCCCTTTGTCTTGCTTTTTTTTTTTCCACAAATGATGTTTGCTATTTTGTGGATTCTTGTTTGTTTGGGCATGATAGTAAAATCTAATTTGCTGTAAGGTCTTTTAAACAAAGGTTAGGTTCAAAATTAGAATAGGAATAGCGTATTGAGTTATTAGTTATAGGGAACAAAAGTTTTGATGGTTCAGATGATAACTTTAAACTTAGCATTATGGAAGCCCACATTTTGGGTTTCCTCATAAAATAATTCACTAACTCTAGTTTTAACAGAAGACCTATTTCATCTCCCATTATTCAGATAACAAGTAACAGATTCTTGGGAAACTGATCTGTCCTTATTGGTTGGAGAGGCATTTTTACCCAAGCAGAAAATATTTGTTAAGTTCAGTTTCTGCATTGCTTTCCGAGTATTTTGATTTTGGTTGCTTTAAGCACATAGGGTATTTTCAAATGAATTCTAATACCCTTAATAAAAACTTTTCAATCTATTTCTCAAGTCATCTAACACCAATAATTAATAAAAGTCAGTCCATTCATGTATTCCTCTTCTAGGTTGTTAGATTGCATTTTAGACATTTACACGTTAATTTGTCTCTTTTGTTTGGTACCTATTTTTTCCTCTTTTTTGCTAATTCTGTCAGATAAAGCCTCAGACCATTATTGCATTAGTGCTCTCACCACTGGATACCACATAAACCTCCTGAAGCATTTTTGGCTGCCATCAGAATGTCCTTTGTATTGTATGCATTTCTCACTTGCATTGATTCGGTTAAATACTTACGTTTAATAGTTAAGTTGTAGGAATATGATTAAAAATGGTTTCCTGAGGATATTATTGATTAACCTTTTCCCCGCTCTTTCACATAAAGAAAGACACATGTATGTTCATTCAGACTTAATACAACAATGGGAAAAGCCATTTAAGCAGACAAAGAAAAGTGCTGGCAAAAGGTTTTTTGCCAGCTTTATGGAGCCCCTTAGATTAAAATAAATATCTGTAGTTGTGATGGACGCCAAGTCAGTAGTTTTCTCATTATAACTGAAGGGCAGAAATGGCAGGGGGAATTCCAAGGAGTGGGAAGGAATTGGTGAAATGTACAGAAGCATGATGTTTAATAAGCAAAAGAGATGTTAGATGACTGAAGAGAATAAAAATTGGTTTTCAAATGGAGCACTATTTTTTTGAAAGCCAAATTATTAAAATATGACACATACTTAGAGCTGTAAGGGACTTCAGAAATAATCTAGTCCAACCTCCTTTTATAGATAGGAAAACTCAAGCTCAGGAGGGAGGTTAGATGATTTAACCAAGGTTACATAATGTTCAGATTTAGTAGATACTGTGAAGTACCTAATGTGTATAGGGCATAGTGCTAGGCTCTAGGGAAAATATGAAGTGAAGATAAGACATGACCATTGGCCTAATGGAGTTCACAATTCACTTGGGAGATAAGAAAAAAAATAATTATTGTAATACATGTTACTGTAATAACAGTAATTGTAATACAGGTTACTTGAGAATTACATTAGAGTTGTAAAACAACCCTTGTTCTATGAGGCTTGAAGAGGAAGGTGCTTACCAAAAGGAAGGAATCAGGGAAACATTTACGTAACATGGAGATTTGAGTTGGATTCAAAGCATGGTCAGGAATTCAGCAGTTACATAGGGAGGAAGGACATTCTAAACTTCTATGTAACATTGTGAGCTAGCGGCATAGACAAAAAATTCCAAGGCATGTTCAGGGATCAGAAAGAAGAAATATGAAATAAGGCTGGAATGCTAGAGGAGTTCCAGATTCTGTAGGACTTTGAATGTCAGGTGTTGCAATTTGAACTTTCTTTGAGAAGTATTAGAGTGCCACTTTGAGGTATTTTGAGCAGAGGCAAGACATGACTATATACATCAGAAAGATTGTTTTGGTATTAGTATGAAGGATGAATGGGGGGGGTGGAGGTGTGAAGATTTATGAAGAAGCTAATACAAAAGTCCAGGTGGGTGATTAATGGAGACTAATGTTAGGAGGAATAGAGCAGAGGATGTGGATATGAGAAATGTTGTTTAGGTTGAATTGACAAGATTTGGTAGCTTATTGGTTGAATACTAGAAGAGAAGGAATAGGAAGAATCAAAGATAACCAACATTCCTATTTGTAGTATCACTTAGACTTCATGGAACATCTGGCACTAAGATGAGCTTTTTGGGGAGAGGAATATTTAAATGTGGAGATAAGGTGGAAATACATTGCAGCAACTCGGGACTGGGAGGAGGTGTTGCCTTTGTGAATACAGCAAGGTGGGAGATGACAAGATCAGGCTGGGAAATAGCCAATAGTCAAACTAGATGAACTTGACTGGAACATGAAATACGTGAAGAAGAATGATGTGAAATAATGATGTGAAATAAAATCCGAAAAGGCAGATTAGAACCAAATTGTAGATGTTTTAAATTCCAAACTAAGCACTTTAGAGGAATAAGGAGCCAGTGAAGATTTTTGAGCAGTGGAAAGGGCCAGTCCTATGTGTTTAGGAAGATTATTTTTGGGGCTGTGTGAAGCCTTGCCTAGAAAGAAGAGAGCCTGCAGCCAGTGAAATCAGTTGGTGACTATTATAACAGAACAAGATGTAACCTCTCCTGTAGACTGCTGGAGATCACAAGACAGATCAGGGCTGGAAATAAAGAAAAATTTAGTAGACTTAGAAAAGGTAATGGAAACCATGAGAGTGAATAAGATCTGATTCAACAAATCTTTATGAAATACCTACTATGTTCAAGGGACTGGAGGTACAGAGACAAACAAGAAACAGACCTGGCCTTCAGAGACCTTATATTTAACTGGGGAACACAGCTGAGAATCACAGATTTAGAACTGGAAGGCACCTAAGAGGAGATCTAGATACAGAGGACTGAGTCCAGTCAGGCAGGAAAAGCATCCTATAGAAGGTGGCACTCGAATGAAGCTTCGAGGGAAACTGAGGGTTCTAGAAAGCCAGCATGAGAAGGGAGTGCATTCGGAGTATGGGCAGCAACCCCCAGGCAGATACACAAAAGTTGGAGATAGCGTGGGAACAGCTGGTAGTCTCATTTGGCTTGGAACATAGAGTTTATGAAAGAGAAATGTGAATTAATTCTGCGAAGGTCAGTTGGAGCCAGACATGAAGAGCTTTAAACGTCAGCATGAGTTTATATTTTATTGTAAAGGCATTCAGGAGTCACTAAAAATTTTTGAATAGGAGAATGACATGGTCAGACCTTTACTTTAGGCAGATTATTTGGACAATTGTGTGGAACATATAATAGGAAGGGAAGAGACTAGAAGTAGGGAGACCAATTAATAGGGTTTGGCAGCAATTCAGGCAAGAGGTGGTAAGGACTTGCACTTGAGGCATGCCACTGTGATTGGAGAGAATGGGATTTGGTGCAAAAAATGTGGAGGTAGAATTAACAAGACAAGGCAATTGCTTGGATATAGTTGATAAGGGAGAGGGAAGAGCCAAAGGTGATGCTATGCTTGTGAATCTGGATGACTAGAAAGATAGTAGTGTTCTTCACAGAAACAGGGAATTGGAAGAGTGTTGTCTTTAGGGAGATGACTCCCATACTGGACATGTTAATCAAACTTGGCATGTTAGGATTGCTTGTTAGACCTCTAGGTGGGTGATGTCCAGCAGGCAGTTGATTATATGAGACTGAAGTTCAGGGGAGAGATTAGGGCTTGATTTGAGAGTCATTTGCAAAATGATATTAATTGAACCCTTTAGAGAAAGGGTACAGGGAGAGAAGAGAAGCAAGCCTAGGACATTTCCTAGAAGGAAGAAAGTTATGGCGCAGAACTTGGAAGATGATCGAGCAAAAGGAAAATACAAAGGAGAAAGTGATACAAGAGTAAAATAGGAACACTAAATGAGAGCAGTTTCCTACAAGAAGGAAGAGAGAGGATACAGTAGAAGGGAGTGGTCAATATTTACAAAAAATTGCTGGAGAGGGAAGAGAAGAAGGCCAGGAACAAAAAACCTTTGGGAAATACCTGATCAAATGAAATGTGATAACTTGGTTTATTAAGTATGAAGTAAGTATATTTTCCTTTCAGTTTTCTAATTGTTGATATTTTTCTTCATACAGGGCAATTCTAAAAAGAACAAAAGTCGATAGTTTACAAATAGTTGGGTCAGTCAGGTGACTGTCCTTTCTGATGCTGCTGCTGCCCAGAACTGCAGGTGCTGAAAATCCTTGTCCATTTCTGGAGTTAGCCTTTTCACAAAACTGAAGTATTATTGGACCTAGTAACAAGTCAGTGCTGTATATGGCTTTGAAAAAATTAGAATGTATTTGTAACTAGTAAGGTAAATATAGAATTTGATGTCAACAATAAAATGCAAAATAATACACAGTACCATGGATCTTGTAGAAATTTCCTTAAGCTGTTTTTACTGTGCACTTTTTAAGATTAGGCTTTAATTTCGGTATGTAAGAACAAAAAAAATTTTGTATATTTTCAAACTCAATTATATGGCAACAGATTTGGTATCAGTGCAATAGATGTATGTTTCTGGATAAAATGTTCAAATTAGCAACTTTTCACTGTTTATTGCTATAATTGAAAGCAGACTCCAGATTCTTTATGGAAACCTCTCCGTTATTTTTTTGACCATTCAAACTTAGTTCTCATGGGTTTATTATTGTCTGTATTTCCCGAATCACTCTGTATTAGAATGATTAGCTTATGGAAGTTGACCTCAATAAATTCATACTTAAAGCAAATTGTTTCTGTCTTTCTAATGTATGTTTGATAATGGAAACTAAAAACTTTTGGGATGTGACAAAATCAAAACCTTAAAATGTCTTTCTGATACCTTTGTGTCATTTGAATTAGATTCAGTCATTCCAGATTATTTTTTAAAAAGAGTCCTTTTCCATTCCTTCTTGTTATCCCCTACCTCCCCCACATGTGACTATCCCCAAATTTTGCTGCTATTGCTTACTTCATAATGTTGCTTGTGTTTGTCTACCTTTCTTTCTATTCTTGTAGTCGAATACCTTAGACCAGCATTTGGGTATCTTAAAACTAGGTTATTATAACCTCCTCTTCAGATAGCAAGGTGTGATTTTTTTTTTTAGATTTATCTAACTGAACATTAATAAGAGTTTTTCAACTCTTCTGTAACTTTGGCATATGAAGGCAAAGATAGCAGTATAGTTGATGGTGTTTGAGAAAACATCTGGCGCAGCAGCATTCCATGTCTGGGAATAGTTTGTTCTGAAATAGAGGAAGCTTCTGTTCTCGGCAGAGAGCCATGTCCTTAGACTTAACGTTAAGGAGATAAGTGGGAAACCTTGCCATTAAAGTGGCTGCCACTTTGTCTTTAATGTTTAAGTAATTAGCTACAAATTGGGAAATTAGCTTAAAGTCAGAGCCTTACAATACTGCTTGTACCTCATGTGAACCTTTGAAATAAAGACTTTGAGTGGATAGTCCTAGAAAGCTATTCTCTTCGTAATTGGAACTTTTAAAAAAGAGAAAAAAGAAATTATATCCTAAATGAAAACTTGCTAGAGTCCCTTGCTTTATTTGTAGGCTACAAGGTAGAAAAATACAGAATGGATCTAGCATTCACCTCTGCCATATCATCTTGGCATAGCTTTTATCTTTTGCTTTACTGAAGTGCCGAACTCATCTCTGAGTCCATTTCCAACGTTTTCCTAGAAAAGAATATGGTATGGCTGAATGGAGGCATGCCATAAGCTCAAGAACAGCAACTTTATGAGATAACTTTGATTCTGCATGGAACATAACTTCACCCAACTCACATCTCACTTGGATTCATAGGCTATCTGTGTTGAGCAAACGCTGAAGAATATGCTTACATATAACATTTTGTGACATTGTTTATTGTCTCCAGCCATTATTTGTGTCTTGTTTTACTTGGCTTTTCATCTATGTTTGTCTTATCAACCAGAGTGTAAGCTCCTTGGGGGCAGGGATTATGTCTCAAATGTCTCTGTATCCCTGTAAGTGCTTACCACAGTGCCTTGCACACAGTAGGCTCACAATAAATGTTTGTTGGATGATTGATTGTTGAGTGAATAAGTTTTTGGGGTAGGTCAAATGACAAAGGCATATGCGGAAACAAGCTGCTGATCCAATCAAAGAGGAAGAATGGTGTTTTCACTGTGCTTCCCTTTACTTTTTGCAACTAGGTCAGGCAAGAAGGTCATTTAGAAAGCATAGTGTTTGCTGCATTTAATTGATCAGCTGGCAGTTAGGTCATTTAACTTGCTTGGTAAGTGTTTGTTGTGCTCTATAAATCATTGTATTCAATTGATATTTTTGTTTCAGACAGATGTTACTTATTTACTGTAAATCTCTTCCCAGAAAATCCTTGGGTTTGCTAAAATTAGAGGCCAGTGGCAGAAAGTTGGTTTAGCAATGGTGGCTTTCCTGCCTTCAGGCTAGCTAGCATCACATGCTGAAATTGCTGAAAATGTGCCTGCCCAGAAACTTTAAGCTTTCCTTTTTCTCTATCAGATTTTTTTTATGTAATTGAAGCCACTTGATATCTGACCTTTTATAAATCTGGTGCCTAACAGACTACCACTGTCTTCAGTGGGAAGGAATGGAACCAAAAATAGAAATTGCTCCAGAAGTCTTTATAGAATAATCTTTTCTAGGATTCAGGACTGCGTGTTCTCCAGTTCAGTGAAATAATCTATTGTTTTTATATTCTTATTCTGAGTTCGTTTAAATTGATCCTGAAAATTGTAACTTACCTTTTCAGAGTCAATGCATTATGATGAGTTTTCTAAGTCAGTCTGCTTTGTTAATGGGATAGGGACTGGATCTGTGATTTCATTGGGATAGGAAACTCCCTGATAAGGAAAATTCCCTTTGTTATAGCTGTCTCCAATTTAGGATATCCCTTGTTAGATACATAGAAAATTTTAGGTGATAACTGAGAGAAAGCTAGGATTGCTGGTAAAGAAATTGCTAGTATTTGCCATTCTGGAGCTTACAAAGAAGAAAGTAAAATGGCATTGAGTTCCCTGGAGTCAGCCAAAAAATGCTAGTCAACCCAGGACCACACAATGATCCAATGTGTTTATATTTTGTAACTTTAGAGAAATTTTTCTTTTGCCATTTTAATTCCTTTTCAGGCTCAGGGTATGTATTGATTATTTCAATTTCGGAAGTATAGTCAGTGAACATACATATGTGTGTGTGTGTGTGTGAGTATATATACACATATGTACCTATATGTATATTTACATATAATGTATATTTATACACATACACACACACACACATATATATATATGTTTATGTCTCCATTTACCTTTCTGAAGGAATTGGCGTAGGTAATTACTGTAGAACAAGCTTTAGAACAAATTGTGACAACATTTGAAAACAGAAAGTAGGAATTTCAGTCTAATAATGAGCTCAGTCTGAGCTAGGTGCTCTGTAGTTCGGACTAGGTAGACTGTAAGATTTTAGGGAAGGTGAGAACCTTGCCTCCTACTTCACTAAGAAATTCAAGGCTATTTGCTGTGATTTCCTTTTGGTCATCATCTCATGATTGTTTTGCTTCCTCCTTTGCTATTTTCTCCTTTACTCCTTTCTGTGATGAGGTGGCCATTTTCTACTACATGAACTATTTAGTATTTTCCCTTAAATTAGCAGCCAATTTTTTTTTCCTGCTTGCAAAGTACAGGAAAAGATTATATAAAATTCAAAATCCTTTTATGTACAACTTGCTTTTTAAAGAAAGTATATACCAAATTCAGTATGTTGCTTTCAAAGGTCTTTTGCCATACTGCCTCTTTATATAAGCCACTGAATGAGTCCATCAGCGTATGTGTCTTGCAGGCACTGCATACGGGCAATGAACTGAACTCAGATTTGACCAGAAGGAGAAAGGTGGACTATGTTGCATTTGTACAATTGTACAGTGCTTTCAATGATCCCAAACTTTTGAGGATTCCAGAGGCAGGAGAAGGGCTGTGCCAAAGGGGGTTCAGATTTACCTTAGAAGGCAGCCAGGTGGCTCACTGGATAAAACATTGCACTTGTAGTCAGGAAGACTTAAGTTTAAATCCTGCCTCAAACACATAACTGACCCTGAGCAAGCCATTTAACTGTGATCTGCCTCAGTTTCCTCAACTGTAAAATGGGAATAACGGTAGCGCCTACCACCCAGGGCTGTGAGGATCTGCTAATATAGTAAAAGCTTTACATCACATGATGCTTTAAACTTTTCAAAGCATCTTGTTTGTTACTGTTGAGTTGTTTTTTAGTTTTGTCTGACCCTTCATGACCCCATTTGGGGTTTTCTTGGCAAAGATACTGTACAGATGAGGAAACAGAGGCAAACAGGGTGAAGTGACTTGCCCAGGGTCACACAGCTAGTAAGTGTCTGAGGCTGGATTTGAAGTCAGGAAGAGGAGTCTTCCCGATTCTAGGCCCTGCTATCTATCCACTGTACCACTTAGCAGCCCTTGTTATCTGTTACCAAATCACAGAATCTTGGACGTGGAAGAGGGAACTTAAGAGGTCGTGTAGTCCAGTCTATAACTGATGAAGAGTCCTCTCCACACCATAACTCAGTGGTCATCCAGCCGTTGTCTAAGGGCTCTGAGGGGGACCTTACTACCTCCAAGATGGTTCATTCCACTGTGAGCCAGCTCTAGTTGAATTATATCATACCCAAATTTATCTCTATTCAACTTTCAACTATTACTCTACCCTTTGGGGTCACGCAAAACAAATCCAATCCCTCTGTCATGTGGCATCTTTCTAGGCATATACTATCCCCTCCCCACCTCCTAAATGTGGGCCCATCTCTCTTCTCTCTCCTAAAATCCTACCTCTTTTTCTAGAGTGAGATTGAATCTTACTTCTTCATGAAGGCTCCTCTTACTGCCCCAACCCTCAGTGTTCTTTATATCTTAGATAGTCCTTGTGGTCTATGCCATAATCTTGTGCTTAATATTTAGTTTCCCTTTTTTTATAACTCACCGTCATTTTATCTATGACATTCTTTTCTTTCCAATTGTAATGTAAACTTCTAGAAAGCAAGATCAGTGACTTAGAGTTGTTGTTTTTTTTTAATATCCCACATACCACTTACATGGTAGTGCTGAAAATAAAAGGGACACAGTATGAATTTGGGAAAGAGAGAACTTTTTCCTAGCTAGAGACTGTGTGGATTTATCACAGACTTTAGAGCTGGAAGTAATCTTAGAGACCATGTAGACCAATCCGTCTTACAGATGAGGAAGCTAAGGTACAAGAGCAGAGGGAACTTAATTTTATTTCAATTCTGCACTGGGCTGATTTCTCACGGAACAAGGCTGCCCTGCCACTTTTTATTTGCTTATTGTAAATTGGTCAGATGCAGGAAGCAGAGTAAAATTGGGTCACAGCTGGTGATGAACAGTTATAATGGCTTTGCTGTTGAACCTAGGCCAGGCTATTTACCAACATTTTGATACAATAAGACTTTGCCGGAAAGGCGCTTGGAAATATGCACTAAAGTAGTAGGAAATAAATCTTGTGTTTATGAAAGGGGTGACCTTTGAGGCAGTGCTGAGTCACATGCAACGGGGGGAATATGTCATTGCAAAAGATGAACTGTTTTCTAGTGTCTAGTGTTTAGAAATTAAAGTTTCATTTATTTCCCTCAAATGCCAAGTGACTTTTCTAGAATATCTTGATAATGGTTGAGTAGATTAAGCTCTATGCTCTTCATTTCAGAGATGATAAAAATAAAAAGATAAACTCAGAAGGATCTTTAAATGGAATTGATAATTTAGACTGCATAAGTAAAAGGCTCAAGAAATTACATTTTAGTTGGATGTTCCAATATTATCTATTTTTTAAAATAAATTTCTTTTTTAGTTTTAGTTTACAACACTCAGTTCCACAAGTTTTTGGGTTCCAAATTTTCTCTCCCTCTCTCTTCTCCCCCTCCCCACCAAGACAGCATGTAATACAGTATAGGTTCTACATTTACCTTCACAATGAACTTATTTACATAATAGTCCAGTTGTGAAGAAGAATTATAACCAATGGAATGAATCATGAGAAAAGAGAAATGAGACCAAAAAAGAAGGAAAAAAAAAGCTCAAATCTGCGTTCAGACTCCATAATTCTTTCTCTGGATGTGCATAACTTTCTATTATGAGTCTTTTGGAGCTATCTTTGAACCTTGCATTGATGAGAGGAGCCAAATCTATCAAAGTTACTCATCACAGATACCGTGTATTTGTAATCGTGTGTAATGTTCTCCTGGTTCTGCTCCCCTCACTCATTATCAGATCATGTAAGTCTTTCCAGGTTATTATGAAGTCTGCCTGCTCATCATTTCTTATTGCACAATAGTATTCCATTACATTCATATACCACAACTTGTTCAGCCATTCCCCAATTGATGGGCATCCTCTTGATTTCCAATTCTTTGCCACCACAAAAAGAGCTGCTATAAATATTTTTGCACATACGGGTCCATTTCCCACTTGGGTGATCTCTTTGGGATATGGCCCTAGAAGTGGTATTGCTAGGTCTAAGGCCAATTATATTAAAAACATGAAACAGTACATTTCTGATTTTTTTTCATGCATGCTTATCTTGTGACTCCTTCTAGACCAGGGGTGGGGAACCTGGGGCCTCGAGGCCACATGTGTCCCTCTAGGTCCTCAAATTGCAGCCTTTTGACTGAATCCAAAGTTGGACTCAGTCAAAAGGCTGCACCTGAGGACCTAGAAGGCCACAGGTTCCCCACCCCTGTTCTAGACTGTAAGCACCATACTCGACAATACAAAGCCCACCGCTTCCTCCAGACTTCCTGTTCTTGTTAAGGGTGCCATCATCCTTCTAGTCATCTAGATTCACAACCTCAGAATCACCTTTGGCTTTGCATTCTCCCTCACTCACACCTCTACGTCTGTCAGTTGCCAAGTCTTACCAGTTTACCTCCATGGTATTTCTTGCATTTATTCCTTATTTCTACTCCCAGAGCTGCCACCCGAGTTCAAGTACTCACCTCCTCTTACCTGGTCCATTGCAAGGGCTTTCTAATTGTTCTCCCTGCTTCCAGTCTTTTCCCTCTCCAGCCCATTCTCTAAACAGCTGCCAAAATAATCTTCTAAACAAGTCCGAATATCTCTCCTGCTCAAGAATTTTCAATGGCTCCCTGAATTCTCTAGGATAAGATCCAAACTCTTCAGCTTGGCATTTAAAGCCATTCAAATCTGGCTCCAGCCTACCTTATTTCACATTGCTTACTTTCATATGAACAATACATTCAATCTCAAACTGCCAGCTTGATTTTCCTTGAACTCAGCCGTCCACCTCCACGCCTTTGGGTAGGCTGTCTTCCATTCTTGGAATGCATTCAGATCCCTTCACTGCTACGTCTTAAGAATTCTTAGCTTCCTTCAAGGATCAGGTGCTGCCTTCTATCAGAGATCTTTCCTGACCTTCTTTAATCTCCAGTTATTAGTGTGTGATCTCTTTCCAAATTATCTTGTGTTTATATATCTATGTACATGTTATATCTCCTAGTAACACGTAAGTTCCTTGAGAGGAGAGACTTTTTTTATTTTGGCTTTGTATCTTCAGCTTATTACACAGTGCCTTCCATATAAAGGCTTATCGAATTTAATTGAATGAGTTGTTAACTCATATTTTTAAAAAGCCATACTATTAATGGGTATTATTTTTCTGATATGGATTTCCCACCTTAAGCATATCCGATGATGAAATGGTAAATAGTGGAGAAAGCTTACTTTGCACCATCTGTGCTACAGATCATTTTGTCAACAGCAAAAACACTGAGGAGGAAAGGAGCTAAAGTACTCCTCTCCCACCTTCCCTTTCTCTTTCCATGTTCTTTCATTTTTTTATTCCTTTCCTTCCTTATTCTCTGCTTCCCCCTTTTGTCTCACTCTTTCACTCCCTCTTCCTTTTTTCCTATCTTTTTTACTTCTCTCTACTATTTTCTTATTCTTCCTATCGTACCCTTTTTCTTTCATTCTTTCAAAAATTTTCTTTTCTTCTTAACAAACACCAAACATATCCCCTCCTTTCTCCCACTTTTACCTTCCTCTCCCATTGTCTTCTCTTCCCTATTTCTCAATCCTTTCCCCCTTCTGCATTTCTTTCCTTACTCCCTTTTCACATCATCCCTTTCTGGAGCTGCCTCTGCTCTAGTTCCTTTCCAATTCCATTGATGTTGGCACCCTCCACATTGAGTCCTTAGTTGCTAAACCAACCTTTGTTGCCTTGTGGTCAGTGCTCTAATTAGTTCCCATTCTCTCTTTTTTTTTTCTATCTCTAATGATGAAGCTGGATCTCCAGGCCCCAGAACCAAGAGCTGCTATGTCTACACTTGGTGTTGGATGTAGTCAGTGTGGAATCTATTATGGCTGCTGGGACTTTGATCACTGGACACAGGTAGGGCTGGAGTAGTATGTTTAGGAAACATCCAAACAATTCTTGGAGCAAAGGTTCGGTGTGGAAGCAGGGGGTGGACTAGGGTGGTATGTGCTAAAGAAAAAGACTTACAGTGCTTGGGAAGGAGTCCCGTGCCTTTGACCTTAAGCAAGAGAATAACTGGAAGAAAAGAGGTCTGAGTGGAGAGGTCAACATAAAGCTCGTGAGGCTTGGGCATTGAAGCAGATGGAATTTCTAAATGGGGGAGGGGTATAAGAAGTCACTTAAAGGAGGATTAGCCTGTATAATACTACTAATACCCAAAGCCTAACCCTAGGTTTTAGCTATTTGAATTCTTCTCTGGGCTATTTTTCCATATTTCTAGCAGAGTACTACATGATAGATACCCAATAAATGCTTGCTAATTGGTCATTCTGTAGAATGAAGGTGATGATACTTGCTCTCCTTACTTCCCTGGGTTGTTATGATGATCAGATGAGACTGAAAGCTTTTTTACCGAAGAGTACTATATAAGCATAAATTGTTCTTCTTCTTTTTTTTTTTTTACTATTCTATTTGTATTTGTAGAGTCCACTTTGAAAAAAGAGCACTGGATTGCAGGTGGTGTTAGTGAAACTTGAGTTCTCTTATCAGTTGCAGGACTAATTTGTTCTGTGTCTTGGCAAGTCGCTCCATCTTTCTGAGCCTATAAAATGAGATGTTTGATTAGATATTATTTAAGATCTCTTCTAGCTCTAACATGTTTGTCTCTTAAATGATATTAAGTTAGTTTCTTTGGGCTTGTTTCTGTTTGAGTGCAGGAATCATGTATTTTCTTGTATCCTTCGAAATGGTTGGCACAGGGTAGGCTAGTGAAAGCAATTAATTAAAAAAAACTCAAGTCCAAACCAGTCTCTTATTTCTCTCAATCCCCAACCTACTCAACCACATTAGCTCCTCCTTCTGACATATTGGTTTGCTTTAATGACACCACCTTTTCACCAGTCACCTATTTTGCCACTTGGGTCACCTTCGATTATTCCTTCTCCCTCAGTCCCCACATCCCACCAGTTGTCAGGTCATTTCACTTTTATCTCTGAATTGTTTCTCATCTGTGCTGCAGCTTCATCTCTTCAATCCATTCTTTTGTCAGAATTATTTTTCATTTATATCTCTGATACTATATTGGGAGTGGGTGGATTGGGAGGAACACCCTTTATGAGTTTTGATTGTTTAACCTGGCAACAAGGACCTTTATGGTTTGCCCCCCAGCCTACATTTGTAGCCTATCCTGTGTACCCCCTCCTGTGGCTAATCTGGATTTGCTCCTTTTTGGCATAGATCTCAAGTGTGCTCTCCTCTCTCTTTGTTCAAGTGTTCTAAGTCTGGAATGGGCCTCTCTTCCCCATCTTCATCCACTGAATCCCTTATGGATCTTTCAGGATTCAGTTTAGTTCCTACCATCTGGATCGCTGTGTTGGTCAGTGTATTACAGTCAGAATTAATCTTTCCCCACTTGGAAATGCCTTAACACTTTATGTACTAATCATGTGCTATTTTGTATTAAATTTGCTGTGTTGTTGGCTTATCTCCCCTTTACATTGTCATTTTCTTGAGGGCAGGATCTGAGCGCCAGGTGTTGCGGTGGATTGGAGCTCGCCTCTGTTTCCAGTCAGTTGCCAAGTCTTGCAAATAATACTTCTACAACATCTCTTGCCTTTGTTGCACCTTTTGCCCAGCTCATTGGCTCACAGAATTTCCCCGAGAAAATATAAAATTTTTTTGTGTTCTAGTTTTTTTTGGCTGGTTAGTTTAGTTTTGTTGGTAGGGGGGAATCCCTGAGCTACTTAACTTGGCTGCCTGATTCCAGCAGTAGTAGCTGGAGTCACGTAGGTAACGGGACTAGGTTAAGTTGTGAGTACAGATGGTGGAGGGGAAGCTGAGGATCACAGACTAGTGGAGTATTTAGGGGGAACTAAAGGTGGGAGGGAAAGGCTAGAGAAGGAAGGCAAAGAGGCCGGGAAGGAGCCATAGGAGGTCGTTCTAGGGTCTCGGACTGCTGGGTCCTGGCCCCCTTCCTGGCTCCGCACCGCCCCCTCTTCTAACCCCTCCTTTCCTTCCCCGCCCCTCTCCTGCAACCCTCACTCCCTCCTTCTCCTCCTCCTCCTTCTCCTGCCCCTCTCCTGGATGGACGCAGCGGCTGGAGCTGGAGACTTTCAGCGTTCTGCCAGTGAGTGACCCTGCCCCGAGGGCGCGGGTTAGGGAAGTGGGTATGGAGGGGCGAGGGGAGAGAAGCGAGATTAGGGACCCTTCCTGTCCCGAGAAGTACCTCCCTGGGGGCTAAGGATGGAACTAGAGCCCGGATCAGAGCAGTTGGGGAAGCAGGACCGCCCCAACTTCTCCCAAAGCCACCTTCTTTCTTCTGGCACCCTGCCATCGTGGTCTCTCTAACATCTTTGCCCACCCTTGCAAATAGGGTGGGGAAGGCTTCGCCTGCGTTCCCATATTGTGGGCTCTGCTCTGGCAGACTGGCGGGAGTGAACAAGAAGTTTGCAGGGGTGCGCCCCTCCCCCCCAACCTTTTATGGTTAAGAAACCCCGCGTGGAAATGGGACCACTTATAGTCAAGTGTAGGAGTCGAGGAGAAGACCTGTGCAGTTGGGATCCTGATTCTGGGGATTGGAAGAAAAGAGGAACAGATCTTATTTATCACCTTCATCACCTCAGCGAGCATTTGGGGCATCTCTCTCTAACACCCACTGAGTCGAACTCGAATTTCTGAGTGTGGGGAGGGGAGGGCCAGGGTGTACATACTTTCCAGGGACAGACTTTGATTTCTAGGTTCGTGTCACTAAGCTCTTCTGGGCAAATTTCTTTTTCCTGCTTGCTATCTACAATCCTGCCACTCACTATTCTTATTCTTCCCCTCTCTTTCCCCATCCCCCCTCCCTATCCCTCTCTTTTTGGTAGGGCTGCTTGGATCATTACATTTTCCCCTCTCCTCTCTCAGCTTCTGGGACACACCGTTTTCCACAGTCTGGCAATACTTCTTCTAGAGTTGCTCTGTGTGTGTCTTTGTTTTCTTTCTAATCCTCTTTAGGTGAGGAGCTTCTGCCAGCGGCTTCTTGAGCCAAACAGATAGGTAGCATTTTCCATTGGCAGCTTTGTTTTGCCAACATTGAATAACATTCATTCGTGATTTGGTTAGTGCAGAATTAAAGGTTCCGTCAAAACAAAGGTTGTGAATTAAGGGAGAAAACTCCAGTACCTCTTTCCCCAGGGACTTCCACAAAATTGTATTTCCTTTGGTTTTGGAATCTTATTTGTGCATCCAGCCCTGCCTTCTTTCAGGAATGAGGATGCTTCACTTAATAGGATTTTCCAAGTTAGACAAGGAAGAAAAAGAAGAAAGGCTCGCTTAAATGTATACTGGACTCAGCCTTTCAAAACCCAAAGAATTCAACGCCATCATTCCCTGACTATGTTATTGGAAGATGGAAGTTCAGATGTAGCTTGTTTTCATACCGCTTAGCAGAATGTTATAGCCTCCCTGAAGGCTGGGAATTTTTAATTTGCCTGACATAAACCACAGCATTCACTGGCCCTTCACAGCTTGGCACGTTCACTTTGTTGCATTCCTCTCCTTCCCTCACCTCCCCCCAACACACACACACTCTCACTTTTAAATGGAGTTGTGTAAAAAGAAGGCAACTCAATTGCTAAAGTGAGCAGTTCCACAAACAAAAACCAGCCTCTCTTATTTTTAACCCCAGGCTGGCTTTTCAGCCTGAATCCTGTTGGATGGAAAATGTTGTGGATGATTGTGTGGTTTTTCTCTCCACTCTCATTAAAGTTGAATCACCGTTTCCATGACATGCTCAATTCTCGGGGTGGCTAGAATGGACTTGTAAATTCCGGGATGAGTCCAGGCTCTAGTTGGGGTAAGGAGTAGCTGAGAGGCATTTTTTTTTTTCTGGGAAATTTGCAATGTTGATACTAGTAAACTGAGTGGAGGCCGCCGATTCTGTTTGGGTAATTTAACTTGACTCTCTTTATAAGGAAAGGACCATTTAAATGTAAACAAGTTATCTGCCGGGATTTTTTTTTTTAACCTGCTTAAGAAAACAAACTTTTAAAACACTTTGGCAGTTCCTAAATTCTTGTTTATGCAAACAAGTTGTTTACATATAAATAGTAAGTTGTTAAAACAAATTGTTTACATATAAACAATAAGTGATATTACAGATTATTCACATCTGATCATTATTGTCTAGATTCTAGAAAAATCTATTGTTGCCATAGCTTCACCAAAATAACCCACGTTATTGTCTACCTTTCTGAAAATAACAATTTTAGCTAAAAATGATGTAATTCAGTTTTTTCACCAGTTCTGAGTTGCTTTCCCCATGAGTATGAATTCAGTGTGGTTAGGTTTTACTATTGTACTTTGAAGGAATATAGTAAATAAATTCAGGTGTCTCAGCGACTTCCATGAAAAAAGGCATTCTTTAAAACAGTATGTTTAGAAAGTTATTGCTTTAGCTGCAGCATTTTCCCTCAAGGACTTTTAATAGTGTATTTAAGGCTCTGGTAGACAAATATTCAGAAATATTCTATTTTTAGAAAGATATTGCCTTCCCTTTGTGTTTAGTTTTCCTATTAGTTCACAGAACCAGATAAAAATGAGTTTTCTTATTGATATGTATCCTTTAACACACAATTCAAATACTACTTCCAGGAAGCCTTCCCTAATCCACACCCCATCCTTCTCAGCAATGATCTTTACCCCTTAGATATCACATAGCATTTTGTTTACACTTCTCCTTTGTTCTTACCCTGTGTTATCATTATTTCTATATATGTCATATTCCATTACTATTCACCCAGTACTGTGCTGGGTGCTATGGGGGTTGTAATGAAAGTCTGTGCCTTTATAATAAACAAACAAATAAATAATAGCTAGCATTTATATAGCGCTTAATAGATGCCAGGCACTGTGCTAAGTGTTTTACAAATATCTCCTTTAATCCTCACAACTACTCTGAGAGGTAGGTGTTACTATTATAGCATTTTCCGTTTGAGGAAAGTGAGGCAGAAAGAGATTAAGTGATTTGCCCAAGGTCACACAGCTAGTAAGTGGCCGAGGTCAAATTTGAACTCAGGGCCCAACTCCAGGCCCAGCACTCCATCCATTGTGCCAGCTTCCTGCCTCTAGAATTATACAGTCTAATTGAGGAGATGACATATGGCTAAAATAAATGACTGTGATTAGATGTCAGATTCGTGTTATCAGACACTAAAGGCTGTATAAGGTCAGAGGAAGTAGAGAGAACTTTGGGATGGAGTAGCCAAGGAATGCTTTAAATAAACATAGTCAGGATCCTGACGGGAAAGGGGAAAGGGAGGCTAATATTTTTATTATGAAAAAAAGCTGATGGATGCATGAATTTCTTGTTCTGTACGATTTCAGGGGTAGGACTAGGACTATCTCCCAGGGCAGAAATAAGTAGAATACAAACGCATAGTATAGGAAAAAATGGCTCTCTATGAGGTCAAGGAGAGACAGATTCCTTTGTTGTTATTTAGTCGTTTCACTCGTGTCCACTTTTTCATGATTCTGTTTGGGGTTTTCTTGGCAAAGACCCTGGAGTGGTTGGTTGCCTGTCAATTAAACACTTCCAGAGACAGGACTCTTGGTCTTGGTGCTAATGGAAGAGATTTTGGGGAGGCTGGTGATCCCGGATGACTCTCAACCCTGTGTCCAGAAGTAGTGGATTCCCCCTTCCCACAAGGCCCTGGGTCTGAGGTGTTGAGAGATTTTGCTAATGGAACTGAGATAGAGGAGAATGGGCAGCAGAGTCCTTTCTCCTTGGGAAGGATTCTGTAACTTTCCCTTTTCTCCCTTTACTACCTCCCCTCCCCACCAGTCCCTAGCAGCGGAACCTTTCCTCTCCTTCCCACCTGTAGTCTGTCAACCAGTTAAAAAGGGTTTCTTAAGTGATTATTATGGGTCAGACGCTGTGTTGAGGCTAGAGATAACAAAGAAAGGCGAAACAGGCATTTCCCTTGAAAAGTTCCCATTCTCTAGGGGAGAGACATGTAAGTTACAAGGTGAGGTTCATATGAGATATATACAGAGTAAATGGAAGGTTATCGCAGAGGGGAAGGCATCCAATGCAGCTGGGGGACCAGAAGGCCTCTTGTAGAAGATGGGATGTGAGCTGACTTGAAGAAAGCCAGGGAAAGAAAAAGGCAGAAGTGAGGAAGGAGAGCATTCCAGGCCTAGGGGATAGAGAATTTGAAGGCACCCAGATGGAAACTGGAGATATAGTGTCCTGTTTGAGGAACTACAGTCTGGCTAGCGTATGTGATCATAGAGTTTATGGAGGAAAGTAAAGCATACATAAGAAGACTGGAAACGTAGGAAGGGGCCAACTTATGATGACAGTATGCTCAACAGAGGACTTTATATATGTATGTCTGTACACATATATACATATGTGTGTGCATATACATACACACACATATATAATATACATGCACATATACATATACACATATATACAGATATATAATCTTGGAGGTAAATAATAGGGAGCCATTGGAGTTTAATGAGTGGCTGATATAGGCCAACCTGTACTTTCGGAAAATCTCTTTGGCAGCTCTCTCCCTCCCCCATTACCAGCTCACAACCTGTTAGATATGTTGTGAAAAAAAAACAAAAAAAAACCAAAACACCTGAACAAAGTACTATTCTTGTATATAGATATCATGTTTCCTTTCTGTGGGATATGCACATTAATAATTTTGTCTCTACTAGTGGGGATGAACTTGTACTGAGCCACCCACACTTTCTCTCCTTGGGACCAACAACATGGATCTGTAAAACAGCTGGGCATCTTTAGTCATCAACCTATAGTTAGGATGAGGGTCCATCTGTAGCTAAGGAACACAGTTTTTCTCTTTTTGAGGCCAAGGGTCCCATCCCATAATTAGGCTATAATCAGTAAGCAGTTATTAAGTGCCTACTCTGTGCCAGATATTGTAGTTAGGCAGTCTGAATTACCACCCTCACTAATACTTTAGAAACCAAATGACAGAACCAGTCCTAAATGGGCGACTTAGAGTCACCCCTCAATGCTCTAGTCTAAGAGAGAAGAAAATGAACACAGATAATTGAAAACAATGGAAAGTCTAATAATTGGCATTTGATTTGACATAGATCCACAAACACAAACGTTCTTTCCTTCCTTCAGACCTAGCAGAAACTTTGACTGGTACAGGGTGCCATCTCTTTGCAAAGCTGTTTTATCAGAAAGAGAAATAAAACATTTATGGGTTTGTTTGGTTTTTCAAGCAAACAGAAACTCTTTACTAGAATCATTTGAGAGCCACGAAAGGACAAAACATTCAGGATGGTCATACCCCCATACAAATAACTATGGCTTAGACTGCAAAAATAATTTTTCCATTGCAAAGCTGAGCCAAGAGTTACATGAAAGCAACATGGAAGCATAATTTAAAACAGCAGAAGCCCAGAAATTCAAAGCTAAGGCTGATACTTTGGCTCATTTCTTCGAACCTTTTTGGTCTTTACCATGAGTCACATTAAGGAAAGATTTGGAGGGACCAACATGTGGTAATTGATGTTGTAAACCTTATTGTTGTAGGATTTTGTTTAGTGTTAAGCCAAACCAAGGATAATGTTTAATCTCAAATCTTTATTACCATGAACCTCCTCCTCATTTAACTCCAGATCTTGTGCTTCCAATTGCTTAGAGATCCCTATGGACTTTTTCTAAACATCCTCTAATTTCCCTTCCAGTGAAGGCTTCTATAGGAGGTGCTGGATCTGGTTTCATTCAGAATAGCATTCTGGATGTCAGGCGCCCTGGATTTTGTGAAAATTGTTCTGAAAAACAAAAACAGACTTTTCTGGGAATTGGTTGATAATGCTGGAAGTCTCAGATTCCTGGATGGCACAGATTAGACCATATCGGGGATTTTTCTGCTCTGGCTAGAAAATTAATTTTTTTCTAAGCTTCAGATCTCAGTCTTCATCGGCATAATAAATGCTTGTTGACTGTCTTGCTAGGTGACCAAATAGTGATTATGCATCCATAGAAGAGTTTGAAACATATGCCCAGCAGCCTCTAAACATACACTTGATGGAATTTGTTTTCCTTTTTATACCTTCCCTGAAATGTGGTGTACTACAGAGGTGTCAAACATTTGGCCCCAGTGAAGCGACTATACTTCTGAGTGAGGCCTAAACCACATTAAAATAAAATGTAATTGGGGAATATTTAATGAAATAAATAAAAATATAATAAAACATAGATAATATTACATTTGAAAACTAAGTCAATATGTAGCCTGCAGGGATCCTCATGCAGGTTTAGTGGATGCTGTTTCTTTTTTTTTTTCCATAATAGTATTTTTTTTTCAGTTACATGTAAAGATAGTTTTCGACATTCACTTTTGTAAAATTTTGAGTCCCAAATTTTTCTCTCTTTTTCCCTCCCTTTGCCCTTCCCCAAGACAATAAACAGCCGGATATAGGTTATACGTGTGTAATCATGTGAAACATTTCTACATTAGTCATGTTGTGAAAGAAGAGTCAGAACAAAAAGGAAAAACCACAAGAAAGAAAAAAACAAAAAAGAGTGAAAATAGTGTACTTTGGTCTGCATTCAGACTCCATAGTTCTTCCTCTGGATGTGGATGGCATTTTACATCACTGCATCTTTTGGAATTGTCTTAGATCATTATATTACTGAGAAGAGCTAAGTCCATCAAAGTTAGTCATCACACAGTGTGGCTGTTACTGTGTACAAATGTTCTCCTGGTTCTGTTCACTTCTGTTAACTTCATCAGTTCACATAAGTCTTTCCAGGTTTTTCTGAAAGCAGATACTGTTTCTATTTGAGTTTGACATCGCTGGTGGACTGGATAGAATAGAGGTCTTGGAGTCATAAAGAGCTGAATTCAAATTCTGCCTCTGATGCTTATCTGTGTTACCCTGCACAAGTATGTCATTTAGTCTCTCCAAACCTCGGTTTCCTCATTTGTAAAGTGAGGATTACAATGGCATCTGTATCACAGGGGTATGGTGAGCTCAGTAATTACGCAAAGCAATTTGCAAACCTTAAAGTCTATCGAAATTTTAATTCACAATTATTGTCACTAGTGACCTGAGGTGTTTCCCTCTTACTTGCTTCCATCTTCAGGTCCTGAGCTAGCCACATTTAGGGATTAGCCTCAGTCCTAACAGGAAATGCATAAAAGCTTCCTAAATAAGGCAGAGTTGCTTAGTTATATGGGTCCTTTTTAGCACTTCTCATAGTCCCATGGCAGGGAATTGAGACTGACAGAATTGTAAGGAACTTGAGTAGAGATCACCAAGAGTCTGAGAACTTAAGGATGACCCTGAACAGCCCATTAATCAAGCAACAAATAACAAGTACGTACTATGTACCAGGCCCTGGGGATACAAAAAAAAAATGACACTCTTTCCCCTCAAGAAGCATACATTCTGTTGGGGAAACAATATGTCAGTTAGTTGGCCAGCAAGCATTTATTAAATGTTTACTATGTGGGAGGTGCCCTGCTAAGGGCTGGTGATACAGAGAAAGGCAAAAACAGTCCCAGCCCTCAAGGAACTTATATTCTATTTGGAAGAGGCAACATGTAAAAAAAAATCTATATTTTTAGGTAAGTACAAAATAATACGAAGAAAGCACGAGATAATTTTAGTTGAGGGAGGAGTGGGCTCTAGCCCCTGGGATGATCAGGAAAGACAAGACCACCCAAGTTTGTACCAGAAAGAAGGGTCAGGAATCCAACTGGAGATGAAGGAACAACTACTCATTCAGTAAAGGCCCAGAGAGCAAGTAAAAAAGTTAATGGCATGGGAGCTGAATAAAATCAGGAAAACAGTCATGGATTTTTGAAAGAGTCATTTTAGGGGTGAATTTAAGACTGATGGGAAGATCTACACAATCAGTGATTTCCAATGACTGCATACATAACCCTGTTGGCCTAAATAAGCTTACTTCTAGAAGGATCTTGTCATCATTAAAATAAAAGCTCATTTTGAGCAGGGATTATTTCTTTTTTGGTACTTGTATCCCCATTACCTAAGTACAGTGCCTGGGCACACAGTAGGTACTGAAAGGAATAGGAATATAGCCATCCACCATAAAAAGAGGCAAGGGTATATCTGCCAGTCAGTTCTACCAGTCATTTAAGTCTTTTCTGGTCCATTTTGCTTCCTGACAGACAAAGCAACACACATTATGTCCAGGAATTAGCCCTGTCTGGAATTAAAGGCCAGGTCTATACAATTTAGCAGTAGCATTGTTTTATTCTCAGAAGAGCAGAGGGAACCAAAACCTTTTTCAGATGTCCCAGTAGACTGCAGGTATCTTTTCAATGCACCAATTATAAGTGAACTGGATTAGGATACACACGAGGTTTTATAGGGTTTCTCAGTTTTCGTGTTGCAGGAAAGTGGTGAGTGGATCCATGGATCCATCAGTCATTTTAGGTCAGTGGTTCTTAAGCATTTTTGTGTGTCATGGAACCCTTTGTCAGTCTGATGCAGCCTATGGATACCTTCTCAGAGCAATGGTTTTTAAATCAGTAAAATAAAACACACAAGAAACCAATTATATTGAAATACAGTTATCAAAACAAAAACAAGTTCACAGAACTCATGTTAAGAACTCTTTCTGGATGTCGATGTTCCCCCTCTGTGGGCACTGTCTGGTCAGCTGACATCCAGGCCCTTTCCTGTTAGATTCCTAAATAGGTGCTTCCCTGCCAGCCCCTGATAGCCTTTTTGGTCAGTAATAGCTAATGAAGACCTGAAACCTTGGAGACGCCTTCTAGCCGATTCTATCCTACCCCTACAATTCTGCTGCATCTCCTGCTTCCTACCTGTCTAGATTTCAGACCTCCTGTTTTGCTTTACTCTTAGATAACTGTACCCTCCTGGTTCCCAGCTAACTACCTACTACTTGCATTGACTCATGGTTTTCATGTCTGTCTGACTCTTGGTTTCTGATGATTTGTATCTTTCATGATTTCTAATTCCAGATGACCAATCTAGTTTTGGACCATTCTTCGCTTAAATTCTAATCTCTTCTGTTCTCCTGACTCTCTTAGTTCTGGTTCCTTACCAATTCTCTAACAATCCAACACAGCTCACAGTCCTGTCACTGACTCTGTTCTCCAGGAACCCATAGAAAGCTTGTGGTGGGGAGTCAGTGATAAGTACTACTTTGTCCCTCAGTTCTGCATAAGTTCAGGCCTGTTTTGTTTAGAGTAAGGACTTACTCTGGGGATAAGATTTGAGTTTGAACTCAGGGACTAATTTTAATTTCTGGAAACGGACTCATCCATTTTAGAGTTGGAAAGGGTTTTCTTGAAGCTAGTTAGTGAGGGATTATTGAGATATCCATTATTAACCGCGAGTTCTATATTTCTTTAAAGAGGTTCTTAATCCCTTTAACGCAGGGGTCTTTTATACAGTCTTTTATAACTGTATTTTAGTATGATTCATTTCCTTTGCAATCCTGTTTTATTATACGTGTTCAAAAACATTATTCTAAGAGAGGCTTCATAGGCTTTACCAGACTGCCAAAGGGGCCTATGACATAAAGATAGTTAAGAACTCCTGCCTTCATGATGTACAAAGTACTTTTCTCTTGACAGCCCTGTGATCATGGTAGTGGAAGCATTACTGTTCTCATTTTACAGATGGGGAAATGAGGTTCAAGGGTTAAGTAACTTGACCTGGGTCACACCTCTAAGGAGCATCGCATGCCTCAGATCCATTCTTCTGACTTTAAGACAAAAGAATTTTCAACTATATCATGCCGAAACTCCGTCCCCACCATCAATATGCTGCCTGCTCAACCCTGTAGATCTTTGTGTGAATAGGAATCCACCTTGAGCTACCATGGTAATCAATTATATTGATTATATTGATAGAACATTATTATATAGATAGAACATGCTTTGGGCAGGCAAACCTGAGTCAGCAGCAACAGTCTGAGGACTTTGGATGGCTCTGCCATGAGGTCTATCATTTAGAATTTTAATTAGGTTCAATAATGGAATGTCTTTGTCTGTAGTTACAGAGAGACAGGATTTGTTTAAGATGAGTTAGTGACAGCCTTAGACATGAGTTGGACTCAGGGCCCTCTGATAATCTTCTAACAAGTTCAGTTGTTCAGTCATCTCCAACTCTTAAATGCCCCATGGACCATAGCATGCCAGGCCCTTCTATCCTTCATTATCTCTTGAAGTCTGTACCAAGTTCATATTCGTTGTTTCCACGATAGGATATACCCATCTCCTCCTCTGTTGTTCCTTTTACCTTTTGCCTTCAATTTTTCCCAACTTCAGTGTCTCTTGCAATGAGCCTCGTCTTCTCACCATGTAGCCAAAGTATTTAAGCTTCAGCTTCACAATTTGGCCTTCCAGCAAGGAGCCTGAATTAATTTAAGAGTTGACTGACTTGATCTTCTTGCTGTCCAAGGGACTCTCAAAATTCTTTTCCAGCACCACACTTTGAAAGCACTGATTCCGAGGCACTCAACTCTCCTTATAGTCCAACTCTCACAGCCTTACATTGCCACTGGAAAAAACCACAGCTTTGACAATATGGACCTTTGTCGGCAAGGTGATGTCTCTGCTTTTTATTATGCTGTCCAGATTTTCTGTAGCTTTCCTTCCAAGGAGCAAACGTCTTTTAATTTCATGGCTGCAGTCACTATCTGCAGTGATCTTTGAGCCAAAGAATATAAAATCGGACACTGCTTCCATTTCTTCTCCCTCTATTTGCCAGGAAAGTGATAGGCCCAGTTGCCAAACTCTTTGTTTTTTAGGTGTTATACTCCAAGCCAGCTTTTACACTCTCCTCTTTGAAAAGGCAATCTTTTTAGAACATCCATGAATGTTCAAGATAACAGGTTCTCTAGTGGCTTGCTAGCAGGAAGGGGAAAAAAAGTGTTTATTAAATACTTTATGTGCCAGGCACTATGCTAAGTGTTTTACAAATATTATTTCACTTGACCATCGCAAAATACCCAAGAGGTAGTTGCTATTATTGTGATCCCCATTTTGCATTCGAGGAAACTGAGGCAGACAGAGGTTAAGAGATTTGCCCTTGATCACTCAGCTAGTCAGTGTCTGACACTGGGTTTGAACTCAGGTGTTCATCACTCCCGTCCCAGCACACAACTGTACCACCAGCTACCTCTAGCATATTTTATATTTGGATAGGGAAATGAAGTTAATAAATGCCACTTGATTAATTTGACAGAACTTGGCAACAGAAATGGATACAGAGGATGAGAGTAAAGAGTGAAGGATGATGCTTAGGTTTCAAGCCTGGGTGGCTGGGACGATGGTGGTGCAAAATTAGGGCAGGTAGGAAGAGGAAAGGGTTTGGGGGTAAAGAGAATGAGTTCCATTTTGGACCCAATTTATAACTCCAATGAGAAGCGAACAGAAGAGGATATAGTTTCTTTATCTGAGCTTCTGAATTTGCATGCATCAATGCAGAGGAAAGCCACCAACCAATTCACCAATGCTTGAAATCCCAAAGCTAAAACAAAAGCTTAGAAAAGTAGGTGGAGTGAAGGGAGGGATAAAAAAAAATGCCCAATTCCATGATAACTTATTCTGCCAGTTCTATGTAGTTGACATAACTTTGCTTTAAATGTATAGTTGTAGTAGCTTTCAGTGAATTAGAAGCATATTGCGCAGGAGGGAGAAAGGGGGCCCTCGTGGGAGGAGAGAGGGGAAGAGGAGGGGGAAAGAATTCCTTTCTCTGCAAATTCTGCACTTTCTTCAACTTTCTTCCTTGTGAAATGCTACTTCACAGGGCCTAGACTAAATTATATACAGTTCAAATAAAGTTCCTTTCCATTGGCCCTCTTACTGACAGGACTATAAATTATGCGGTAACTGGGGCAAAGTTGAAGAGCAGTGTGTCTGGAGAGATGAGTTGTAAGCACTCCACAGAAACCTGAGCATGGACACCTGGAGAAATCTGAGCCCCAGACTTAGAAAATTTGAGATTGTTGATTGTGAGTTCTAGGGTTCTCTGCTTAAGAAGAGGCAAGGTGAGGGCAGTGCCAAAGGGCATTAGGTTAGGCATTAATAAGCCAGGGATCTAATCTTGGTTCTGCCACTAACAGTATCACTGGACAAGTTAACCTTAGTTTTTGTAAAATGATGGTCTTGGACTGGTTGATCCCTGAGTGCCCTTCTGTCTCTGAGATTCTGTGATGCAAAGATCTCATCTAGTTTAGGAGGTGGCCTGAATTCAAATGACTTACTTCAGTCAGAGGAACAGGATTAAGTATGAGATTTGATAACAAAAGAGGACATTCCACAAGTCATTTTTTCCACAAAGAGTTGGGTGCTGAGTTTTTGTTCAGGAATTTTTTGGTGGGTTGTTATTTCTGTTTCATTTCTTTCCCTTAAACATCTTTTCGTTTTGCTTGACACTTTACTTTTACCCCTTCCCTGTATCCCCACCCTCACCCCTAATGATGTATTTTTCCTTATCATTTAGAGTTTCCATCAGGGAAACCACATACCAGCATGAGATCATATAGCCCTCTGGGTCCCTGGAGTTTCTTGTATGTCTGAGCACTTGCTTTGTGTCCATGATAAGTGCTAAGAGGTACTAGAACTCACAGTCTAACTGGATGGTCAACACACACCTGAAACAGAGAACAATTAAGTGGAATGTCAGCTTCTCTGGTATAATGAAAGCTTGTTGGAGATAAGGACTAGGTTTTGTCTTTGTTTGGTCAATGTTGTATATGTAGGAAGCATTTAATACATGCTCTTTGGAGTTAGAAATTGTGTCCAAAACGGAACTTATTCTCTTTACCCCAAACCCTTTCTGTTCCTAACTGCCCCAATTTTGCACCACCATCATCCCAGCCACCCAGGCTTGAAACCTAAGCTTCACCCTTGACTCTTTACTCTCATCCGCCATATTCATTTCTGTTGCCGAGTTGTGTCAATTCAATCAATTGACATTTATTAAGCAATCTTTGATGTGCCAGACACTGTGCTAGGGATATAAAAAGAGGCAAAATACAATGTCTGTTCTCAAGGAGCTTATAATCTAATGGTGCAGACACATGCTAATAAATATATGCAAAAAAGCTATATGCAGGATAAATAGGAAATAATTAACAGAGGGAAGACACTAGAGTTAAGAGGGATTGGGGAGGGCTTCTTGTAGGAGTTTTGTTAGGACTTAAAGGAAGCCAGGGAGGTCAGTAGTCAGAGTGGAGGAGGGAGAGCATTCCAGGCATGGGGAACAGCCAGAGTAAATGCTAGGAGCTAATTTCCCTTATACCTGAACATCATGGGGATAAATGCAAAGTTCTGCCCTTAGGTTAAAAAAATCAATTGTACAACTAGAGGATGGGGAGACAGAGCTAGATGATGGTTGATGTGAGAGAATAACACCAAAACTAAGGGATTTTTGTTATTCTATAGGCTGAGAATGTCAATAGTGTGATGTGGCTGCTCTGAAAAGCTAATTTAATCTTAGAGAACATTAATATAACATCCAAAGAAAGATGGGTAAAAGTCTTACTATATTCTGGTCTGGTCAGATCTTACCTTGAATGTTGTACTTAATTCTGTGTAGTGCATGTAGGGAAATTAATAAACTGGAACTTGTTCAGAGGAGGATGGCCAGGATAATGAGAACTGAAAATTCCGTTCAAAGAATAGTTGAAAGTAGGGATATTTAGCCTGGAAAAGAGAGGACTTGGGTAGAAACATGATCTCTATTTTTGTTTTTAAGGGGTTGAAAGGTTCTCACATAGATGTTATCCCTATGTAGCTCCAGAGGACAGAAATAAGACCAATGGATTTTTTGTTTGTTCATTTTGGCAGAGCAATTGGGGTTAAGTGACTTGCCCAAGGTCACACAGCTAGTACACGTGTCAAGTGTCTGAGGCTGGATTTGAGCTCAGGTCCTCCTGACTCCAGGGCTGGTGATCTACTCACTGTGCCACCTAGCTGCCCCCGGACCAATGGATTTTAGCTGACAGCAACAGTAAAATAAAAAGAGTAGCTAACTTTTATACAGTGCTTACTTTGAGCTGGGCAGTGTGCCAAGTGCTTTACAAGTATTATCTTACTTGATCCTCATACTAGCCCTGGTGGGTAGGTCTTGTTATTATCCCTATTCTTAACAAATTACAATTATCCCAAAGTGACCGCTTGGTGAGGTAGTAAACTCCTGGTTACTGGAAGTATTCAGGAATAGGCTAGCTGATCACTTGTTAATGGTAATGTTGAGTTAAATGACCCCTGAGTTCTCTTTCTGTTCCAAGTCTTGTAGAATCATATTTCTGTGTCTGTGGCAGTCGATGGAACAAAGACTAAGAATGGGTTTTAGCTGAGGGGGCTGGAGGTATGTAGGTGGAGGGATGGAGAGGAGAAAGGTCAGGATTGGAGGATGTTCTATGAAGGAGTAGAAGAAGATAAAGATGAAGGAAACTGTGTTCCCCCTCCCCACCCTACCCCCATCCACCACCTCCACCATGGGCATGTGAGGCAGTGAATCCCAGGAATTGACTGAAGTGTAACTGGTGACTTAGAAACTTGGAGAGTCTGGGAGGAGGAGAGGATGCTATCATTTATAAAATTTGAGTCTCGATGTGTTCCTTATTCATTTATTCAATAAATATTACCCACTGTGCTAAGGTACCGTGAGGTCTCCCTCCATAAACTTTGTGAGGTTAGAGGGACAAGATATATGGACAGCCATGAAATAAGAACCCAATGCTGTTTGTAGTAAGTGCTAAATTCATGTGTCCCCAGGAGAAATAGCTACAGGGTGGGAAAAGCCCTTGTCTTTTTTGAGCTTAGCATGATGTTGCCCCCTAATACTTCCCTTTCAAAGTCTGTATCCCGCATAGAAAAAAAAGCAAAACACTTTCAAAGTAACCCAGACTTTGGCATCATCCAAAATATAAAACTGAAATTCTACCCTCCATCCCATTTTGTTAAGCCTTCACATAGGTGTTTGAGTGGTTGGCTGGCAGGCAGGCAGGGAAAGATTAGGCCTCCAAGCATACAATAAATAAAGCAAGCATGCTGCCTCTCTTTAGACTCAGGATTCACTTTTGTACCATTCGCCTTATGAGGCGAAGCTCTGTAGTGATGTCAGAAGAGGCTCTGAAGCCGATTTCCGTCTCTCCATTGCTCTATTTAGGATTTCACTGGATTTCTTTGTTTTAACCCAAGTAGCAAAGAGGCAGCAGGAGGCTGTGGAAGTAGTAACAGTAATAACTAGTGTTTCTGTAGCGTTTTAAAGTTTGCAGAGCTCTTAAATATCTCATTTAATCCTCCCGAAATCCCCGGGAGTCAAGTGCTTATTATTATCTCCATATTACAGATGAGGAGACTGAGGCAGGGTCACACAACTGGTGAATATTTGAGGCCAGAGTCGAATTCAAGTCTGCCTGACCCCATCTCTATCAGTATAGAATCACCTCTTACCTGGAGAATCCATTGGCAGAGCCACCAAGTCTTGCCTGACATTCAGATTGTTGGTATTTCCTGTCATCATCTCTCCTATGTGTTTGCCTTTTTACTCCTTTTTCCTGCTCTGGTTTTTGGAAACTTTGAGTTCCATGAGTTCCCTGGCTTTCCTGGACCTAATACCCAATTGGCAAATCCTTTTCTCCACTTGCCACAGTTTTGATGGGGCATCTCTCCCACTTTCAGAGAAACTTCTAACTTCAATCAATTAATAAACATTGGTTAAGTGCCTACCATGGATCACTAGCACTGTGCTAAAACTCTGGGGATACAGAAGAGGCTAAAGACACTTTCTGCTCTCAAGGAGCTCACAATCTAATGAGGGAGGCTCACAATCTAGTCAGGAAGGCCAGAGTCTAAGATAATTTAAACAGAAAAGGGATCTATCTGCGGGAGACCTGATAAGGAAGTTTGGGGGATGTGGGGAAGGGAGCGAGAGGAGCCTACTAAAGCCTTACCAAGGTTCTCAAAAAAGAGAAAAATCTTTGTGTGACTTGTGACCAAGAGTGCGAAACCATATACTTAGTATCTGATAAGTATGGAGAGAGTAAATGGAATTTGGAAATATGTGCAGGAGACAGAAAAAACACCCCAGCATATTTGGTCATTTACCTATTCAAGATCTGTTTGGGCTTTGTCTTTTTTGGGCAAGTCATTTCTATAGGCCTCAACTGTAACATAAGGAATGGGAATGTTTTCCATTATCTCTTTCAGCTCTAAATCCTTCTTTGAAATTATGATCTTACAAGTATGGAAGAGTGTACCTGGTGTTTTAGATTGTACTGAAGCGGGATATCTGCCCAAAGCAGGACTGTGCAGGGAAGTTAGTGCCAGTGTAGACTCGGCTGTGGGGTTCTGGATATTTTTTTAAGTGGTTTCAGGAGGGAAGGGTGTAAAGGCATGTCTAGTTTCAAGATTTCCTAAATTTGGCCTGGGTCTTAGGACTCACTGGGGTGCAGTGAGGAAACAATAGAAAATGGACAAATGTCCACAGTAGGAAAGGATAATTAGTCAATTCATAAGTTAGGGTCCTATTTGTACTTCTTTGGTCAGGTATTATTTGATTTAAATGAGATGCCTTGATTTCACTGAAACCTTCGGTGACTGTCATTCAGTGTTATTTCATAAATAATTATTTTGTAGTAGGGATCTGGAAGAATTTAACATGTTTGGTCCTTATATCTGTTTTCAAGGTACGAGGTCTTAAATTAACTGTTTGTCTTTCATGCTAGACCCTACTTAATGAATAAATTGTTTGATTGATTTATCATAAGGCATAAGTATATATATATGCATGCATGTGTAAAAATTTAGCTCCCAGCTATCAGTGAGCACTGAAAAGAAGCACAGATGACATAAAGTAACCTATAATAGTCATATTGGCTTTTTGGAAGAGGCAGACCCTTGGAAGGCACTGCAGTGAAAAACCAGAGCAGCAGTATGATCGATAGGGAAGAAGGTGTTTATTAAGGTTATAATAGCATAATGATACCTCATTGGATATACATGTTGTGTATACATATGGATTGTCCCAAAATGAACCCTTTGTGTCACCTCCCCTTTTCTTTCCCCTCACCCCATGTCATTCCCTTTTCAGCTCAATCCTAATGCCAATGTTTCAACACTGGGAGTGAGTAAACCCAAACAACATCAGAACAATGAAATCATTTATATTTGGCTTTGGAATGTACAGCACATAACATGATGGCCTTTAACCTGTGACCTGCAGCTTGGTCCTGTGCTGGAATCAGGAAGACCTGAGTTCAAATCCAGCCTTGGACACTTACTAGGTATATGACCCCGGGCAAGTCATTTAACCTTTGTCTCCTTCAGGTTCCCAAGCTGTAAATGGGGATCGTGATAGCACATACCTCCCAGGGTTGTTGTGAGGATCAAATGAGGTAATATTTGTAAAGTACTTAGCACAGGCTGGCACGTACTAGGTGCTTAATAAATGCTTGTTCCTCTTCTTCCACATCTTTCTAATGGTACCAGTCATATTTTGCCTTATTTGTGTATTTACCTTCTTTTTCCCACTAGATTCTAATAAGTTCTCTGAAAGAAAGTTCTATATTTTTAAAAATTCATCTTCTTCTGAAGTTCCTTGAGTAGTGCCATATACAGATGCTGGCTCTCAGTAAATAAGTGCTGGAAGGAAGGAGGGGTATTAGGTATATGTGATGTAGAAATTCTAAGGCAGCTCATCTAGCTCGTAATCTGCATCTCCTCCTATACTATAGAAATTTTAAGTCTGTTAGTAATGTGTTCAGTTGGAAAATCATTTTGCAAAATAAATCTAGGCTTCTTTTACTCTTTGCCTTCTCATTAGGAATAACACGGTAATTAGGATAAATTGTTTGAATTTTCTTTTTCAATAAATTTTCCAGTTTCCACACCAAGGCCTAGATGCTTTAATATTCTAAGGCTTAGCTTATCCCCTTCTTTATTTGCTATAGGGTTTGGATGGAGAGAGAGAAGGAGAGGGAAGGAGAATTGCATATTCCAGAATGAGCGATCTGGTCCAAATTCTCTTCAGTCAATTTCATCTCAGCATCATGTTCATGGTGCCTTTAAGAAATGTAGATCCAAATGACCGTGTGCGGCCAGCTGGGGCATTTGCCAGGATAATGCCCTTTCTGATTTTGCTTTCTCCTTTGAGCTTTTTTCCCCCCTTTCATTCCACAGTAGTGCCCACAGGGGCATAAATATCAAGCAACAGCCCTGAAAGACAGCCCTTGTTTTCAAGCATGGCTCTAACATATCTAGTCTTTGCATATTTGACTCTTTCCTCTGAGTAGGAGTGAGTAAGATTTTTATGAGAGTGGAAAGTATAAGAACACACTTTATATACTGAAAAACAGCCACACTCCCCGATAATCCAGAGGCAGAATATTGTGCAGGGTGCCTCGCTATTCAGTAGCATAGGTGGAGAACCCACAGTATTCAAGCTTTTGCTACGAGGTATAGTGGGGAGAATAAACAGGAGAAGAAGGAAACGAGAGCCTTTGTCCTGGGGGAACCCCCAGTATATTGGCGAAAATAAGGTACACACACATGCTACTACAATTAATATTTTTATACTACATTCCCTCACTGTTAATCTCTTCCCATCCCTGATGGGGTTTCCTTTCCTACTCTATGGAAACATTTTTTCTTAAGAGTCACAGCTGTTGGGTCCAGAGACAATTCTTCAGCTTTTAGCATTTTTGATTATCTTCTTTTTTTTTTTGAGATTCTTCCCTTAGCTTCTGGGATACTTTACATACTGTTATACTCATACTATAAGCTATCATACCATATACTATACTATATCATATACTATACTAATATACTATTATATATAATATACTCTTATGACCTGTATGTGGTGCTGGGGAGGGCAAATTTGGCCACCTGTAACTCACTCCACATTCGCCTGCCCAACTGTCAGCCTCCAACAGAAAGAGAGAAGAGCTGATCCTTCCTAAATAATGCTGTCTCTTCCCACAGATGTGATTCAGAGGCAGGATTCTCTCCTTTGTATATCCGTTCATTGCCTTCTCTGAGGATGGAGAATGCTGTCCACACTGCTAGAGATAAGGTCAGAGTGTTTTTTGCCAGAGGCACATCCCAGATACACAAGGATCCTTTTCTCTGCTGGCTTAAAGAGCTCAAAAAAGTAAAGACTCTTAATGCTGGTTCTGCTGTTTTTTCAACAATATAATTTCTTCAAGGGACTGGCACTTGAATCTCTTGGCTGATCATCACTGTCTTGCTTCTTGGCTTGTATCGTTTTTCTCAGTCCTTGATCAGCCACCTCCCTTGTTTGCTATTAACCCACCATAGACAACTGAGGCAAAGAAGGATGGATCGTTGAAGCAAGGCTCGTATGTTCTGCTGCCATATCATCCAGTGGAAGTCCTAAGCTTTCAGCTATACTGACATTTGCTTGTATCCCAGCTCTTTGGGCATTACGTTGAGCCTTTCCTCTTTCTCAAGTAACATGAAAACTTCAGCGTTACAGGGCCTTAGGGACAAGATGTTTGCGTCTTCCTTACCTGGTAGTGAATGTTGAGTTTGTAGGTAGCTGGTGCTTCTACCTGTATCTGTCAGGTAGCAGCTAGCTTGGCACTGGTCAGAACATGTCAGTAGGTTGTTGTCAATCTACTCGTAACTTCCCTCCATACAGTGTTTGAACTTCTCAGTGACTGCTCACATCAGAATCAAGACCCAGGGGTGATGAGTTTCTTCATGGCTCAGGCCATTGCTGGTAAATTCAACTGGCTTTGGGTCACCAGCACTTTCTCTATACAGGATTGCTCCTGAACCAAATGCCTAAAGTGGCATATATATGCATGACAAAAGGCTCTTTTGGGTCTGCATAGCCTAACCCTATTGCACATGTGAAACAATTCGCCAAGTCTTCGGAAGCTTTTTCATGTGTGTTTGTCCTTCAGTCTTCAAAGGACTTTGTGGATTTTAAGACATCTTTGCATTTTTCACTCATCTGTTGTTAGTGCCTCTTCAATTATATTTGTTGGAGTAAGGTCATTCAATGGCTTAGCAATAGCCTCCTAGTTCCTAGCAAATTTATGATAATGACCATTACTTCCTAGAAAAGTCCATGAGTCTTGACAGTTCTTTTGACATGGCTAATTCAGTAGCACTTTTATATTCTCTGGGTTGGTACTCACATTTTGTTGAGAATGTGACTCACATACTTGACAGAGGCTCTGCAAAACTGGCAGTCGTCAATTAATAGCTTGCTTTTGGCTATTATCCTTTAATCAATTTGTTAGGAAATTCTTCCACACAGAGTTTCTAAAATCCTCCTGGAGAGTAATTGCACCCATCTTGGTACATTTGACTAGAGGTCAGTAGATCAAGAGGTGAGGCTAGATGATAAAATGTTTAATTAGCTCAACTGATAGATAGTTGTAAGGTGGATAGCAAGTCCAAGAGAAAAAGGGATATACACCTATATAGGGTATTATGCAGCTTTAGAGCGACATTACAGGTAGCAAAAGGGGCCTGTCAGAGGAGATTGTTCAGTCATTTTTTTCTCTTTGGGAAGTTGAATAATAGGGACAGGATGTCAGGTGATTTGGAGGAGAAGGGATCTCAGGAGTCACAAAGATCAAGTTTGTTCCAGCGGTGCTGTTGTACTCTGGTACTTCATGGTTCTTGAGATGATCAATATGAATCAAGATTAATATATCACAGACACAGGAATTTTCCTAGTCTGGAGGATCTGGGTAACCTCCCTCTTCCTTTCCATTAAGGGAGTCGTCTTGTTACTTATCCTTTGTTTTTGAAGAAGACCAACCAATGACATCGTGGGGTGATGTTTTGACTCACCCCATGGATTTAAGTGAGTCAGAGTTACACAAAGTTGTTAGCTTTACTCTCTCTTCCAGAGTCATCTAAGTCCAGTAGCAAGACAAAAGTCAAGGTAACTGGTGGCAGTGGATGACCTTGGTGTCTTCAATGTCTGACCAGGCTCTAAACTAGGTTGAGGGTAACCAACAGGCCTCATACTTGTCAGTGGGTTAAGGAGTTGTCTACACCAAGCATGTGAAGACCTCCCCTAGTGGAATGGGTGGAAAAGAATAATTTGTTCCAATGACCATGAAGGCAGCTGAAGCAAGGGCTGTGGAGCCCATAGAGCTTGGTCAGACAACAAAGACACGAAGGTCTCATCGGACCTAAACAGGAGCCTATCCTCTAATGATAGTGGTTAGGCTCCCCTTTTTTCACTCTTTAGCTCATCGCATTCCCTCACTTCAGCACCCCAGTATAATTTATTAAAAGCTTAGGTGTTGTCTCATGTCTAGGGTCTCCCCAAAGGAGACAGTAGCATGGTATTCATTGTAGACTATAAATCAGTTATGGGACAGGTATTTATTTCCCACACACATAAGAAATATGAACCCCAAATACTCACAAGTATACATTGACAGAATTAATAGGATTCAGTAACTTCACCTATAACTATTGTTATACTCTCCTTTGACTTTTGTACTTAAATTTCATCAAAATATAAAGCAGTTTGAGGAACTGCTGAATGCATGTTATTGTATTTCACTTCATCTTGTTGAGTTTTCTTGCTTAGCTCACACAAGTCTTCACAGGTTTCTCTCAAACTATCCCCTTTGTAATTTCCTAAAGCACAATGGTATTCTACCACAATCACATGCCATAGTTTGTTCAGCCATGGATGGACAGCCCCTCAGTTTCTAGTATTTTGCTACTAAAAGAGGCTACTATAAATATTTCCGTATATATGGGTCCTTATAACTTGTAGCATATTTCCAAATGGCTTTAGAGAATAACTGGACCAATTCATAGCACCATCAACAATTTGGATCAGTTCCTTGTATATCTTGGAAATGAATTCTTTATCAGAGAAACTTGCTGAAAAGAATTCCTCCACCCCCAGCCCCCATTTACCTGTTTCTTTTCTAATTTTAGATGCATTTTGTTTTCTGAAGCATTTCATTTGTGCAAACCATTTTTAATTTGATGAAATTTTAAGAAGTGGGAAGGCAGAGGGCCCAGTAGTAGTACTATATCTCAACAAAGCACTAATTGTCCAAATGATTTAGTACTGGTTAAGTAATAGAGAGACTGATCAGCAGAACAGATTAGGTATATAGTATTCAGAAGCAAATGAATCCAATAGGATAGTATTTGATTAACCCAAAGATCCTAGCTATCGGAGTAAAAAGTCATTCTTTAACAAAACTGTTAGATCACCTAGAAAGCACTCTGGAAGAAAGTATGCTTCTCATACCATTTATCAAGAGAAGTTCTAAATGGATACGTGACTAAGTCTTAGACATAAAGGGTGACATCATAAGCAAATTAGAGGAGCAAGGAAGAAATTACCTACCAGATCCGTGAATACGGGAAGAGTTCATGACCAAGCAAGGGATAGAAAGGATCACAGAAGCTAAAATGGACTCCTAGTTCCGCCTTCTCCTGGCCATCTCAATTCTGCTGCTGCCCGTATGTCAGCATGGCAGAACGCCAGACCCTAAACTAGGATGGGGCAGTTCGTTTATAAACATTTATTAAATAACTCGTACATGCCAGGTGCTGCACCAAGTGCCAGGGGTGCAAAGAAAAGCAAAAGACAGTCCCAACTCTCAAGGGACTCACAGTCTATTGGATTTAAAACAACTATGTACCGACAAGGTATATACAATGTAAATTGGAGATAATCTCAGAGAAAAGGCAGTGGCTTTCAGAAGAAGGAAGCCAGGAAGGCCAGGAGGCAAAGATGGAGGAGAGAATTTCAGGCCTAGGGGATAGCCATTGAAAATGCCCAGAGCTGGGAGATGGAGTGTCTTGTTTAAGAAACAGCAGGGAGGCTGGTGTCACTAGATGGCAGAGTAGGTGGGGTTGAATAAGGTTAAGAAGATTGAAGGGCTTTGTATGCCAAACAAAATTTTATATTTGATCTTGGAGGTGATAGGAAGCCACTGGAACTCATTGAGTAGGAGGGTGACATGGTCAAATCTTCACTCCAGGAAGATTAACTTGACAGCTGAGTGGAGGATGGCCTGGAGAAGAGAAAAACTTGAGGCTTGGAGACTCGCCAGCAGACTATAGTCTAGACATGAGGCAGCGAGTGAGGACCAGCACCAAGATGGCAGCAGTGTCAGATAGAAGATATATACATGAGATGTTACAGGGGCTTGGCCAAGGGCAATGAGGCCTGTAGGTGCCTTTCTATCTGAAAGCTAGTGGGGTAGGGAGTGTTTTGTCATTTAATATTGTACAAAAGGCATTTCCTGTCACATATCTGAGCTAAATACTGCACATGTTTGTGATTAAATATTATGGGTTGCAGAACATGTGCTAATAACCTATGACATAAGATCTGCGTTTTCTTAGGACTTAAGATGGAAAGTTAGTTTTACAGACCTTTAACCATCACTTAGATTTTTGTTCTCAAGTTTTTTCTGAGTGTTTGAATGGAAGTATTTAGGGTATCAAGAAATAGTCATTCTGTATGTCTTAGTTTTGTTCTTGGATTATGGCTCGTGCTTCTCCAGAGCCCATATACAACATATACAAAATGAGGGAGATACAGTCCTCTCCCAGCATGCTGCTTACCCAGCAGCATTAAAGTAGACATAGGACCCTAGGATTTTGCTACAAACTAGGTAGAAAGTAGGTATTAGCAGCATAATAGGACAGGAACTTTTGGACATGGGGTTGCCAGCCTCCTTATCAGCCTTGTTTCCCATTTCATTGTCATCGCCTGGTGGCAAAGGACCAATGTCTTTTTTGTGTTATACAGTCCACAGAATTGCAGAGCGTCTTTCATCTCATGACCTGGCTCCTCTGTGAAGCCAGCCTTCCGGAATCCTCACCCCTTTTAATTCTGATCTTCTTTCAAAGATGAAATTTTTAAACTCTAAACTGTTGCTAAAGATCATTGCTTCCAAGAAGCCTTTCTCAACTAATGCCACCTAACTCTGTTCATTTCACACAGTCCTAGTGATTTAAATAGCAGGTAGTGGGAAGAGCTCTAGATTTAAAGTCAGAGGCCTTGGGTTCGAAGCTCAGCTCTGCTGCTTACTGTGTGTCCAGTCCTTTTACTTCCCCGGGCTTGGTTTTCTCATCTATAAAATGAGAGGGTTGGATTAGATGTTCTCTATAATCTTTCCCAGCTTCAAATGCTATTGTTTATTCACTTAGTTCTGTTGCCGCAGGAACAGAGCAAAAGGAATTCAAGGGATTGCCCAAGCAGGGTGGCAGGGTCACAGCATGTGACACGTGTCGCTGTTTCCTTTCTTATGCTTGGATGCCTCCTTCCAGTAGCCAGAGAGCATGTGGAGAGACACCGTGAAAGGTTCAGGGAAAGTTCCAGCTCGCCCTAACCTCATCTGTGCCTGATTTGGAGTCCGAATAAAGTTTAGTGTCCACAAAGGAGGTGGGAATCTTATCTTGCCAAAAAGAAAATAATCAGAAACAGCTGGTGCTCGGGAAAGTCTAGAGAGGGCTGCGAAGAGGAGGCCAAAAATCCCAGAGAGGAGTCTAGAGACGGAGCACAGTGAGCTCTGAGCCAAACTGTCTATAGTAATAGCAATAACGACAAAAATGATGAAGGAGGCAGCTGCTATAGGGTGGATAGAGCGTTAAACTTAGTGCAAGAGGGGTCAATCGTGCCCAGATCTTGAAGCTGAGGTAACTGGCAGAATAATGAGATAACTGATTTAGAACTGGGAAGAACCTGCACTATAATCCCTCTATTTCAAACCTTTCATTTCGTGTATAACTGGCAGTTGAACAAGGCACTCACAAAAAACTAACAAACAAAAAACCAGGAAGATCAGTCATGTGTGCCAGCTCGGCACTTAGGGAGTTCATATTTTGTTTGTGAATACTTAGGTATATGGTATTCAGAAGCAAATGAACCCAACAGAATAGTACAAATAAATTAACCCAAAGATCTCAGCTATTTCTTCAACAAAAACTGTCGGGTTACCCAGAAAACATTCTGGCAAAAATGATACATCATCTAGCATCTCACACCATTTACCAACAAGAGCTCTAAATGGATATGTAGCTTAGACATAAAGGGTGTTATCATAAACAAATTAGAGGAGCAAGGAAGAAATTACCTACCAGATCCATGAATAGGGGAAGAGTTCATGACCAAGCAAGGGACGGAGAGGATCACAGAAGCTAAAATGGGCTTCTACTTCTGCTTACTCAGACCATCTCAATTCTGCGGCTGCCCGTGTGTCAACATGCCAGATTGCCAGACCCTAAGCAAAGATGGAGCAGTTAGTTCATAAGCATTTATTAAGTAACTAGCAAGCACCGGATGCTGTACTAAGTGCAAAGATATGAAGAAAGGCTAAAGTCCCTGTCTTTTGATGTCATCAGGATGACAAAGTGGATACCAATTTATATAGTTCAATGATTTCACATATAGGGAACACTCATGGCCAAGGCAGGTCACAACCCTGGAACTGTTGGGTCTTCATGTCCCTTCCCTCTGCTGCTGTTCAGCTGGTCTGGCTCATTGGGTACACCCTCCCCAGACTCTTCTTGGGATCTTCTGCCTAGGGACAAAGGCAGTCTGGGCCTTAGACCTTAGTTCATTGTTTCTTCTGACCTTTTTGTACTCAGTGGAGCTTTTCTTTTTTTTTTTTTATTTTTTATTTTTTTTTTTAAATTTATTTTTGACATGTTTGGTTTTCAGCATTGATTTTCACAGGCGTTTGAATTACAAATTTTCTCCCCATTCCCCCCCC
>CM053625.1:274501219-274536697 GCA_028646595.1 Phalanger gymnotis | reverse complement strand
GCTTCCCTCTGCCACTTTGTGGGTTCTGCAGCTCTAGAATTGGTTCAGAGCCATTGTTTTATAGGTTTTTGGAGGAACTTGGTGGGGAGCTCACGCCAGTCACTGCTTCCCAGCCGCCATCTTGGCTCCGCCCCCCCCAGTGGAGCTTTTCTAAGGTGTGAAATGATTCCTTTACACATGGAAGGATTTTTCCTTTACCTCTGAATGTCTCCTTGGTTATTTTTTTTTTTCCTCTTTATGAACTTAGGCTTTGCTATAGTCAAAAGGGGCATATTCTTACCTTTCTTCTCTCCCATAGTATCTAGCACAGGGCTGGACCCAGAGTAACAGGTAGTAGCCAGCATTTATATTTAAGGCTTATCTCATTTGGCCCACAAAAAAAAATCATTTAAGATAGGTACTATATGTAGTGTCATACAAACGAGGAAACTGAGACTCAGAGATGTTAAATAACTTCCCAAAGGCACACGGTGTCAGAGATAGACTTCTAATGAATCACTTAACATACAATTATTAAGTGCCTACTATGTACCAGACTATTTTGCCAGGAGTTGTTTGTGGTTTGGGGATAACATGATGAAAGCAAAACATAACCTCGAAGAGTTTTATTCTCTAATGGTGGAGACAATATGCATATGTCTAGGTATATAAAACTGATAAGAATTAGAGTAGGTAGGAGGCAGTAGCAACTAGGAGTGATCATTATGTCCTCATGCTCTCAAAGTGACTCTTTGGCTGAGTCTTAAAGGAATCCAGGGATTCAAGAGGAAATAGTAAGGAGTGTGTTCCAGGTGTGCAAGAAAGCTGGATTGTAGAGAATATGGAGTTGGAATAATTTGTAATAAAGCTGGAAAGGTAGTGTGGGGCCAAGTTGTGAAGAACTTTAAGTGCCCCAAAGAGGAGGTTGTATTTGATCCTAGAGGTAACTGGAGTTTATTGAGTAAAGGGAATACGTGGTCAGACCTGTGCATTGGAATCCAGATCTCTCCTGGGTCCCATTTCATTACTTCCACTCACTACACCATTCTGGGTCTCAGATACTTCTAGTACGTCCTTAGTAAAAACTTGGTGAATGAATGATGATGATAGATTTAAAAAATAGATAAGTACTATTCAGAGTTCTGGGTCCAGTTGATGCCAGACTCCATGTTACCTATGAAAGTCTCAAATGAAAACAATGAAACCCTAATGAATGCAGCTTTGTATTATGGCAGTTTTCCATTAAACTATTCACCTTTTTTGGGTTCTTGTCTTCTTCTTGGTGTGTCTGTAGAGAGCCTACTTCAGGGCCTCAAGTAACTGCATGTCAACCATGAAGATGACGATCTGGAAATGGAATGCCATCTTGGCCCTAATCCTTCTCTGTTGGCCACCCGAGGACATGTGTCCCAGAGATGTTCAGGATTGACTTGCCATCTGTCCACTTGGCATTCTAAATTCAGGAAATAAACCAAAAGTAAAACATGTTCAGAAGAACAGCAAGAACCCAAGTTAAGCATGGAAAAGTGAGAGTTAATGGGGCCACATTGGGTAGAATTAAGAGAGAGCGAATGCAGTGGGTCTGGGTATTTGAGTTTTAAGCTTTCTATTTGAAGGCAAGTGGGGTAGGGGGTGTTTCGTCATTTAATATTGTACAAATGGCATTTCCTGTCACATATCTGAGCTAAATACTGCACATGTTTGTGATTAAATATTATGGGTTGCAGAACATGTGCTAATAACCTATGACATAAGATCTGCGTTTTCTTAGGACTTAAGATGGAAAGTTAGTTTTACAGACCTTTAACCATCACTTAGATTTTTGTTCTCAAGTTTTTTCTGAGTGTTTGAATGGAAGTATTTAGGGTATCAAGAAATAGTCATAAATTTCTTAATACTGAGTGCCCTGTTTTTGTTTCTCTGTCTGTCTTTCTATTTCTGTCTCTCTCTCTTTCTGTTTCCACCTTGTCTGTCTGTCTTTCTCCCTCTGTATAGACATACAGATAGATACATAAGTGCATAGATAGACAGATAGATTTCTGTCATTTTATTTTTAATATTTTTTTCCTTCCATGAATTACATGTCTTGCTTCCTGAGGCACATAAGGGAATGGCAGTCAATGTCATGTCAGCTATTTTAGGTTATGCCAGTACAGCTCCAACCTGATTACAATATAGTTGTTTGATAGTCTGGCAAAGGAAAGAATCTGTTAATTCCTTATTCACTGTTAAGGCGTTCTTTCGCCAGATCGTGCAGCTTTGTTACAGAAGAAAAAATCACAGATGTAATGGACCAAATTCAGCACTCAAACCTTTGGGCTGATTGCCCACCAAGCAAGTGGGTCTGTCTGGGGTTGAAATTTTCAGAGCCTACATGAAACCTGTTGAGGAGAAAGTTAGCCCTCCAGTCTAGTTGGAGCTGATACCATAAGACTACTGATAGAAGCTTTTTAATATTTCCTCTTGGTTTTGGACACAACTTTGACATTAACATGCACTGGATACCTGGCAGAGATACCCCAAGAGCAAAGCTCCTGTTGTATTGACAGGGGAAGGGAGCCTCATCATACCCACAGTCCATATGGGGACCATAGACCCACTGTGAAGGGGCATTAAAGCATATTAGTTGCAAGTGACCTGCGGTACGTACAGATAGAACAGCCAAATAAATATCTGATCTGATCTTTGGAAAAAACACTGCAAGGAAAGGTAGAACTTTATATCCATTCTTTTGTTCAATGCTTGACAAAAAAAAAATAAAACAACAAATGGAAACTGTGAAGTATAACATATGTGGAAACAGCGGGGAGTGTCATTCTTTTTCAATTCACAAAATATTTTAGAAATAAGTCATTGATTGAATGGAGGCTGTCATTGGAAGAATGGGGGGTGCTGCCAGAGTATGTTTATTGGAGAGTTATATTTGTCTCCTAAAGAATTTTTCAGTATAAATATTGCCATATTAGTTGTGAAGAAGAGACAGGGAATGTGAAGGTCTAGGGTTATGACAAGAGTCTTCTGAGTAGGGATTCTAGCCAAGGTCCCAAATCAATGCTAAGATATTTTAATGTCCTTCAATAACCTTGGGGAATATCATCTGAGGCAATAGGTCCAGAGTTGCTCTTTCCCGCAGACAAGCATCCATGGAGCTTATGTGACAAAAGGAGCAGATAGATGGCCTTCATGGTTTATCAGGGCTTGAATTAGTCACCTTGTGAAAGAAAACACAGACCAAAAGGAAAAAACCCATAGAAAAAAATAAAGTGAGAAGTAGTATGCTTCGATCCACATTCAGACTGCATCAGTTCTTTGGAGGTAGATAGCATTTTTCATCATGAGTCCTTTAGGCTTGTGTTGGATCGTTGTTTTGCTGAGAATAGCTAAGTTGTACAATATTGCTGTTACTGTGAACAATGTTCTCTTGGTTCTGTTCACTTCACTTTGCATCAGTTCATGTAAATCATTCCAGGTTTTTCTGAAAACAACCTGCTCGTCATTTTTATAGCATAATAGTATTCCATCACAATCATATACCACAGCTTGTTTAGCCATTCCCAAATTGATGGGCATTCTCTCAATTTCCAATTCTTTGATACCACAAAAATTGCTGCTATAAATATTTTTGTATTAATTGGTCCTCCCCCACCTTTTTAAAATCTCTTTGTGATATAGACCTAGTAGTAGTTTCTGGGTCAAAGGGTGCCCACGGTTTTATTGCCCTTTAGGCATAGTTCCAAATTGCTCTCCAGAATGGCTGAATCAGTTCACAACTCCACCAACGATGCATTGTTCAGTTCAACTCTCCATGTCCTGATTTAGGGATTTTCGGGAGGCAAAGATACTGGAATAAGTTTGCCATTTCCTTCTCCACCTCATTTTATGTATGAGGAAACTGAGGCAAACAGGGTTAAGTGACTTGCCCAGGGTCACACAGCTAGCAAGTATCTGAAGTCAGATTTGAACTCAGGAACATGAGTCATTCTGATTGCAGGCCTGGCACTCTATCCACTGTGCCACCTAGCTGCCTAAGAATGCATTAGTGTTTTGATTTTCCCACATCCTCTCCAGCATTTATCATTTTCCTTTTCTGTCATATTAGCCACTCTGAGAGATGTGAAGTGGTACCTGAGTTTTTTAACTTTGCATTTCTCTAATCAGTAGTGACTTAGAGTATTTTTTTCATTTAACTATGGATAGCTTTAATTTCTTCATCCAAAAACTGCCTATTATGTCCATGTTTAATCTGAAATGTAAGCTAATCCACCCTGGAAATCTCTAATATTTCAGCATGTACTGTCTCAAGAGTGCTACCAACAATCTCCTTTTTGAGCTCTGACTATAGTGGACAGACCTTTTGGCAAATTATCCTCATGTCAGAGATTTGTCTAGGATCATCTCCACTGTAGGTTCCAGATGTTTTTAGAATTATCTAAAGTGACCACTTCAATTGTGAGATAATTATTGTTAATAATTAATACTTATTCAGAGGGGCATAAAGAATAGAGAGACAGGAAGACCTAGTTGTCCTACCTCTAACATATACTGGCTGTGTGACTCTGGGCAAGTTACTTAACCACTCAGTGTTCTAGGTAACTCATTCACTGATTGCAGAAAAGGGCCACCTTGAACTGGTAGGAGTTTCCTTATTCAGGAGTTCCCTGTATTACTAAACTCTTAAGTCCAATCCCTATTTGTGATCCTAATAACTTGAAAACGTACTTCTGACATTGCATATATTATCAGCCAGGGTTGTTGTGTTGGTTAATTTTCCTGAACTGCTTTTCTTTCTTCTTTATTCTTTGTTACAAGGGATGACTCGCTGGACAGGGATGGTGGGAGGGATATATTTGGAAATGAAGGTGATGTAAAAAGAGATGTCAATAAAAATTAAAATTACAAAAAAAAGCAGCAGAAGAAGTTTTCAAGGAAAAAAAGGAAATGGACTTCTGAAAGGATCTAGATATGGTGGATGGAGTTGCATCCAGTTCTTAAGGAGAGATCCAAGAATTTTTGGCTAGAGTAGATTGTAGTCTAGATGTCATAGTATGTGAATGTGCATACTAATAAAGGTATAGGCTTCGATTTGGATAAAGGCCCATTTCTTTGACCGAAGGGCTCTGTGGGATAAATTCAAACCAACTTGGAAGAAAGAAGGGGAAAAAAAAGTACCTGTTGCCATCAGATAGAAGCTGTTGCTGGAATGAGCTAGATTTGAATTTCTTGATTACTGCTGGGGCTTCAAATCCACATCCAATTATCCTTCCCTCCTTAAGGCCCTTTAGTCTTCTGATAGTCACCCCTCCGCCCCCCCAAAGGTGACTTTTGCCTTCCCTCTTGGGAGTCAGGGAAGGGAAAGGAGAAAAGGATTTGTGAGATTTTGGCTTGGTTGTTGACCTGGGCAAACAAGACTGTGTGAGGGCCTTTGAAACTGTGATAGAAAGATGAGGTCATTTTAGGGATGGAGCTGGGAAAAGGGATGAGAAAGCATTGGAAATGGGAATGGTGTTAGAAGGGAAGGTAGAGGAAGTGAGTAAAGCAGAAAGGAATGAGGGGAGGCAGGATGAAAAGCACGACAGAACTCAAAGTTTTAACTAGCTCAATAAAGCATACCACTTTGAAAGCTTCCTTTACAACACTGTCAGGCTTGAAACCCAGAATCCTCCAACTGTTCAATCGGAACTGGATTTGAACTAGAGAAGTGTTTAATGTGTGTTCTTTAGTGTAACAGAAACAAAACTGTGCTTTTTCCTTTTGGGTCTTGAATTCCTTTGCATGAAATCCAGTTTAGTTCAGTTTATATTTTTTTGGTGCTCAGAGGACATATGACTTCACCAATGAGAAGAGAACATAATGACATCCACTTTGTCAAGAAAGATCAGAGCTCTTACTGTTTGGTGTCCGCGAAGTAATGAAACAGGTAGCTACTCAAGGCTGGTTTCAAGAAATCAATCTCATTTTATACTTCATCACAGAGAAATCGACATAGAGCTCTCAAGAAACAAACATTACACGTCCAAATTCTAGTCCTATCAACAAAAAAGGGGCAAATATTGGATAGAGCAGAATGTTTTCTAAAGAGACTGACGCTGAGATTCTCTTTTTAAAAAATAGACTCTACCAAAGTAAATATTTTCATGATCTCTCACTCCATCAGAGGAGTTATTTGGGCTGAATTCTTCTGAGGGGGGAAGAATACCGTTGCCTAGTTCCTGCCCATAAGCCTCTCTGACAGCCTCCTAATGAGCCAAATTGTTCTTTGAGCTGGGAGGGAAGAAGACTTTATGGTACCTCCAGCCTAATGGGCAGTGACACTGAAATGCATTCTCCCGGGGAGTGGGTGACCTCAGCAGTAACTCTGTTGTGGGCTTCTATGCCCACAGGAATGTGCCAGGGTGCAGACACAGTATGTACTGTGTGTGCCCCCTCTGCAGCTAGAGGCCTCAATTCTTTCCAAAGCTTGAGCAATTGCATTTGTTGAATTTTCATTAACAGACGGAGGGGTGGAATTTTGTGGGATTTTTTTTTCCTGACTCATGTGATATCTGAAAGCCTCTCTCTGTCCTCTGGACACCGTTTAAAATCCAGGTGCAAAGGTTCCTGGTGGTTACAGAAATTCTGCTTTTGTGGTTTTTCTTTTCTCATTGAAGGCCAAGTGTCATAGAACCTTTGAAGCTGGAAGGAGCCTAAAAAGTCATCTCTAGCTCAACTTCAGTATTTCACAGATGAAGAAGCCAAAGTCCTTCACAGAGGAGTGGCTTGTCCAGGGCCACACAGTGATGGTCTCCTGGTTTCCACTTTGGTATTCTTTCCACTACACCTCCATACTGTGGTATGATAGGAATAGAAGTATGGTTCTAAGACAAACAACATCTCTAAAGTTAGAGGTCTTTTTTGCAAAAAAGAAATGCAGGTATGCATTGAAAACCAATCGTTCCCCACTGTTCCCTTGATTTGGAGACAGATTGGCTAGATTGTTTGGTACAGTGCATAAAGCACAGAGCCCGGAGTCAGGAAGACCTAAGTTCAGATATGACCTCAGACATTTACTAGCGGTGTGACCCTGGGCAAGTCACTTAACCCTGTTTGCCCTCAATTTCCTCATCTATAAAATGAGCTGGAAAAGGAAATGGCAAACCACTCCAGTATCTTTTCCAAGAAAACCTTAAATGGTGTCACGAAGAGTCAGACGCAACTAAACAGCCCTGTTTGGGTCTCAGAACTTCAACAAGCTTTTCTTGGAAGAAAAGGAGACAGGAAAGGAGGGAGATTGGTCCCTTTCACTTTCATATCACTTTTAAGAAGCTCCCAAGTTGTTAGAAGCACCTGAATTATTAAACTTTGAGACCCTTTTATTCCATCATACTCACCTTTCCCTCCCTTCCTCTCCCTTCCCCTCCCCTTTTTCTCTCTTTTTTCTTTTCTTTCAACCAAAATCTTAAACCCATTTCACTCTGGAGCTCATACATTGGACAATAAGTTCCTGCCCAAGCACCACTTAACCCACTTAACCTGCTATATTTTGGGCCATCCTGGCTCAGAGTGAATGTAAATAGTAACTGTTTTTCTTTTGACCAGCAACCCTGAGGGTCTTCTCCTCCCAGTTTCACTTTTTTTTCCTTTTTAAATTAAAGGGGCCATCCCTGGGCTCACTTCTTAAAGAGGCCTATTCACTGAATGGGCATTACCTCACTCAAAGTGAGAACCTGAAAAGACCTTATCCAACAAGGGCCAGGGCCTCCCACTGCATCCGGGGCCATCTCCAGTCGTCCTGGTGAATATCAGGTCACTGGACCCAGATGGCTGGTGACCTCGCACAGCCCTCCCTCACTCAAATCAAAGTCAACTGCAAGTCATGTCATCATCTCCCTGATGTTGCGGTCGTCTTCCAGAATGAAGGACAAACATAACAACCCACCATCTCTTCCTCTCTCTCCTGTATCTTCAGCTTGGTAATACAGAGTCCCTCAGAGCCACTTCGAAGGTGGTGAGCCATAGTCCTGGGGTCTTTGATGCACAAAAGGGGTCTAGCTTCCTTCCTAATGTTAAAGCACCAGGAGCAGGGGCACATAGCATAGGATCCTTTCACACATATGTGGATTAATGGGGAACCGTCTGCTGTAATATAAAGGAGGAGGCTAGACCCCTTTTGTGTTCAACCCCTGAATGACAGCTTAGCCTTAGAGGTCTATATCTCACTGTAAAGTCCATCATCTCATTCTTCCTTCTATTACGCCCAAGGCTTCAGAGGACCTCTAGAAGTATGTGCCGGGATCCCTGAGAGTCTCTACCCTCAAACAATTTGCACCTAGTCTAGCAGTTCGGTCTTTGATTTCTATTTACAGATAGGTGACCCCAGGACTAAGGCTCACCACCTTCAGGGTGGCTCCAGGGAGCCCGAGGGTCTAATCTGGGTGCTGTAGACTTTTTTCTAGGTCTTTAATATTTCATAGATAATAGGGCTGCATCTGAGATACCCATCTATTATTTCTCATTCTCCATATTACAGGCTCATCTTTTCTAGTGACACGTTTTCTCAATATCTTTTATGAAACATCTTAAACAGAAATCATAATTGGTAATGAACTAGAGTCTACTTATGCCCACCATGAATTTTCTCAGCTGCCCTTTGGGTCACCTGCTTGCTTAAGGTCCCCATGGTTCACAGTCATAAAAAATTACTGAAAGAATATTAATGTTTTAAAAAATTGATTTTAGTTTCTTGGAGCAGCTTCAGTTCAATTCAGCAAACATTTCCTAAATATTTACTATTTACAAAGCACACATGATGTAAAGATTAAAATGAAAAAGGCCCTGCTCTCAAAGAGTTTGCATGCTACTGGAGAAGAGGGAGGTACGCTATTTCTTTCAAATGCTCGAATGAATACAATCACTTGGATGTAAATGTTTCCTTCATTGACTCAGATTGAAATCCATTCATTCCTGCTGATCCTGTACAGCTTTTTTCTCTGTCCTCTCATAAATTCATCAAAGGGATCCATCCCTAATATATTGTGGGTCTTCCTCACTTTTGACTCATTAAACACACCAGTGGCATACACACTTTATCAACTGGTAGAAACTTGTTTTCTCTACATTACTAACTTTTTTTCTTTTTACAATTTTTTATTGAATCTTTTTGCTGTGGTTCTTCTTCATATTAATTTCTGATATGTTACAGTCTGTTCATAGCCACCATGTACCTTTCCATTGCCTTCTAAGTGATGCTTAGAAACGGTATCAAATTCTTTGGAGAATATAGTGTTCCATGATTCATGGTCATACAATGCTGGGAGAATATTTGTATTTAAAAGGTAGGCCTTTGTTTCAAGAAATTTGGGGTCATTAAAGGAAGCTTACAATTCACCAGAAGCAATTTCTGCCTATGCTTCTCCTCCTATTTAATACTGGACCCAATTCATTGTCCATTCGCACTGACCATCCAAAATACTCATCTTGCTGGATGAATTCTGTTGGTTGTTTCTCCATCCATATGTCATAATGTGGACAAAAGGTATCCTCCACTTGATTTTTCCCTTGTGGATAACCAGGCCAAACCTTTTTGAAAGGTTATGGATCTTGTCCAGGAGACTCTAGGGTCTGATGCAACTAGCACAATGAAATTTTCAAATATGAGCAAGAATTAAGGCTCACTACCTGCGGAGGATCTCTCCTTCATTTAGATCTCCATGATAGTGGTGAATATTCCTGGTGAGTACATGGCTTTGCTTTGAAGAGCAGAGAATTGTTCTGTGTTGTTACATCTTTTAGGGAACTGTGAATAATTTTGATAAAGGCATAGGAGGTACCTCGTTGGAAGAAAGTCTTTTTTTTTTTAACAGTTTTTAAAAATAAACCATTTTTTAATAGTTAACAAACATTAAGTACAACAAGCTTGTCAGTAGTCAACAAGCAGTAGGCACAACACCATTGATAGGTAAATAAAGGATAATTTGGGGACATATAGACCTTAAACGATTGGAGAGAAGAATCAGGCTTCATTGGGGAGGTGCTATCTGAACTCAGCCTTGAAAAATAAAGAATCCGAAAGGTGGAGATGAGGAGAGAATACATTCTGGGTAGTAGGAATTTTGTCCAAATGTACAGAGGAGTGAGTTAAAATGCTAAGATCAGGAAACAGCTAGTAGTCCAGTTGGCTGGAACCTAGGTAATGTGGTAAGGAATAATGTGAAGTAAGTGTGGGAAAGTAGGTTGGAACCAGAAAGTGGAAGGCCTTAAACACCAGGCCAAGGAGTTTGTCTTCTGTCCTAGTGGTAATAGAGATCCTTTGAGGGTTTTTGAGCAGAACAGTGTCAGAGTGAGATTTGTACCTTAGGAAGATTGTTTTGGCATCTGTGGGAGCATGAACACCAATCAGGAGGCTGTTACAATAGTCAAGATGAGAATTGATGAGGACCAATAATAATAATAATAATAATAGCTAGCATTTATGTAGCACTTTAAGGTTTGTATGCAGTTATAAAATGCAATCTAGTCTATACAAATTTCCTCTTTTAGCCAAATTGGGTTCAGTGCATTGTTCATATGCAGTTCCTGTCCAAGATAGATATGCTGATGGACTCATTCCATGGATTATCCAGGGATGCAGTATTGTATAGTGTATAGACCACTGGATTTGATATCAGGAAGAGCTGGGTTTGAATCTCACCTAAGACACTTATTAGCTATGATACCTTGGGCTAGCGAACCAACTTCTCTCAGCCTCAGTCTCCAAATCTGTAAATGGCAATAGCAATCATAGCAAAGGGTTGTTATGAAGATCAAATGAAACAATGTTATGTTAAGCATTTTGCCAGCCTTGAAACACCATGTCAATATGAACCACTGTTGTTAGCATTGTCCATCCAACTACCTCTCATGATCTGGGTGATGAGCCTTCTTTATCTGCTTGGTTTTCCCATGTGGATTGCTATTAACCCAGTCTTCTCTGAGTAGCAAGCAAGGGCACTATGGCGTGTTCTTGGACCAATCTGCAAAGAGATTTACAGCAGTTTTCACCATCAAGAGTAATGGAGTCACCATATTTGGATTTTGGATATCACATTCCCTGATGTGCTTATAGAGGAAGTGGAAATGACATTGGAAATGACCAAGATGGCAGACAGATGTACTGTGTTAAGTATAGATAGAGAAGGACCATTCTAGGTGCAACACAGTTTTGAAGGCCTTGAGAGATCAGTTCTCAGTATATCTGAAGGAAGATGATACCAAATATATAGGGGAAAAAATCTCAGAATGTATTATTACAATTTAAAAGAAAGATGAACAAGAGTCATCATGCCACCCTGGTCACTTTAAAACATCAGTGCTGTCAATGATTCTTTCTCATTCTTTTGGAATTTTATTTTTAAGATATTTTGAAACTTGTTTTGAATGTCTTTAAAATTGTGCCTCCAACACATTTTTTTGGTCTTTATTTGGTCAGGTCCTAGCCATCATTCTCCATTTAATTTTCTTGAGTGTTATTTCTGCTCTGTCCTGTACAATACCACAAGTCCTGAGGGGGTTAGAGACCAAATGTGGTGATGTTTTGACCATAGCCCAAAATGATGAGAAATGGTCTTTATGGCATCCATGACAAATCTGTTCCATTTCGCATTTTTGTTATCCTCCTTCTAATATCATCTTCAAATACTCTGGGGATAATCTTGTTTAGTTGGGTCTTATGCCATGTTTTCTACAGGCTTATTGTTCCTCCATTATTTTTTGCTGTTTTATGAGACAATATTGTTCATAATATTCTGTCATCCTCCTCAGCTATGTTTTGCAAATGAACTTGTACTTTAAACTGATGTTATCCTTGGCTGCCATGTTTCTCTGCTTGGCAGGAAAATCAAATATTTGTTAACTGAGCTATATTGGGGCCCTTTTTTGGAGGAGGGGCTCTTCTTTGTGGCATTGTTTTATATTAATTAGACTTCCCTTAGAAATGGTAACTACTTCCATCCATTTCCTATTTTCAGAGTCAATTTGTTTAAATAAGTTAGATTGGAGTTACAATTGCTTATATTGTCTCCTCCAATTTCTTCTAATTTGATATGCTAACCATTTGATGATCTTACTGCACACAGAGAACTTATTCTGAAAATACCCTTAGTCATTTCCTGTTTTTGTTAAGATATAGTCAATTTCATTTTTTTTGTTTAGTTCTTGTTATTTTCTGACTCTCTTCTTGAAGAAAATATCCATGATATGTAAGCATCTGTTTTCTGTAAAATCTAGAAATCCTTTGCTTCTTCCTCAATCCTGGGAAATCTAGTATATTTTTTCACCATTCTCTTATGCCCAACTTATCTAATGTTAAATTCCCTGAGTATTAAGGTTATTCCTCATATGTTGATTTGGTTTGAATGGTCATGTCCAATTTTTTGTCTAGTTTTTCTCCTTCCTTTCTGTAACAGATATTGGTACAAAAGCTATAATTCTCTTCTGGTGAGCCCCTTGCCTGCTCTCATCTTGAACCAGTACAAGATGAGATGTTCAACTGTCCCATGAAATGATATTTCTTGTTTACCCTGAATACACACTGAAACCAACCTTGCTTTATTTGTGACTCTGAGGATAAGTAGTGAATCATCCTTCTCTAACTTCTTTATTTTGTCAGCTTTGTTTGTAACAAAAATGTCTGTATGGCTGTAGCTTAGTTCCTCCAATAATATTAAAACTCATTGGTCAATGGACAGTGACAGTTAAAATCCCATCTTCTATAGGAAGCCTTTTCTAACTCTCTTAATTCTAATGCCTTCCCTCTTTTAATTATTTCCTTTTTATCCTATATGTAGCTTATTTGTATATATTCGTTTGCTTGTTATCTCTTCCATTAGATTTTAATTCCTCAAGGGCAAGAATTGCCTTCTGCCAATTTTTATATTCCTAGCCCTTAGCAGCACATAGTAAGTGCTTAATAAATGCTTATTGACTGACTGACAGAGATCTTGCATTCATAGTACTAACAGTTAACTTAGTATTTTTAGGTACTATAAAAGGACCACACAGACCTGGGGGGCCATTTTTGTATTTTGATCTAATTCATGGATCACCATGGCCAAATAATTCATCATTTGATAGGCAATTTGCTGGTGAAGACCTTGTCACCTTAGTCAGGATCTTCCATGAATGGCAGGCATAGTCAGTCCCCAGGGTCATACTTGAAGCCATCTTAATTTGTCAGAGCCAACCCGAGCTGGCTTTCCACTGGTATGTCTGTAAAGAACCCAGGGTTATTGTCATGCCACATAATTTACCTATTATCGATGATTATACTGTTCTTAATGAAAAACAAAATAGCTAAGCCTTGACTTATTATTTGCACTTTATGACGCAGCTCCCACAGGTCTGTACACTTATGATTCTTTCTCATGTAGTAGAATGATAAAGCATTGTTAAATCAATTTGAAACAAAACGTATTCTATGTTTTTAGCCCCATGAAGGTAGATAGCATGTAAATCTGGATACTTTTCTATTTGGGTGGAAATCTATTAATTTTTTTTCCTTTTAACAGGTACTTCATGCCTGGTACACTAACAAGTACATTGCTTGATCCTCCAGAATGTATTCTGCTAACCCAGCCAACTGGGTCACATTTGATGATGAGCCACTTTCTCAGTCCCCTCAAAAATCAAAGAATTTTCCATTGGAGAATCACAGTATCTGTAAACCAAATGGACTTAAGCTGAATCTCCCTGGCCTCAAGGAATCCTGTGGTTCTTCCTCTACAAGCGGTACCCCTCTCTCTTCTCCCATTGTGGACTTCTACCTAAGCCCAGGGCCCCCAAGTAATTCTCCCCTTTCCACACCTACCAAAGACTACCCTGGCTTTCCTTGTATTCCCAAACCAGGGGGAATTCATGCACTTTATCCTATTCCTGAATGGTCTTCAAACAGCTCGCTTCCAACACCAGAGGCAGAGTTTTCATTGTTCCCTTCTAAACTCAATTATCCTGCTCATTCATCCACACCCAGTGATCATTTGTGTAAGCTTCCAGATGTCAAAACTGAACTTGCGGATGAAAGGAGCCCTCACCCTCACCAATCTGAAATCTTAGGCCATCAACATAACTTTCCACAGTTTCAGTATTTTCAAGATGACTGTGCTTTTTCAAGTCCATTTTGGAAAGAAGAGAATTTACCTAGCATCTCCCCTTTCACTTTGGACCCTGAGGGAAAAGATCAAAGGTCCAACAGAAAGATGGCACCTCCTGAACAGAAAAGTCTCAATCAGTGTTCATTCAACTATGTCTGTGAAAGACTTGAACACCTGCAAGCTACAGATGATGCTGCAGACTCAATTGGAAGCCTGTCTATGCAGTGTCTATACACTGGAGACAGCAGCCCTTCCTTTGTCCCTCATACATTATTCAGAAGTCAGCAGAAAGTTGGGTGGTCCTTCATGCTTAGAATACCTGAGAAGAAAAATATGATGTCTTCTAGGCAGTGGGGCCCAATATTCCTGAAAGTCTTGTCTGGGGGCATTTTGCAAATGTACTATGAGAAAGGGTTAGAGAAGCCATTTAAAGAGCTTCAGCTGGACCCATACTGCAGACTCTCTGAACCCAAAGTAGAGAACTTCAGCGTGTCAGGGAAAATCCACACTGTGAAGATTGAGCATGTAACGTATACAGAAAAAAGGAAGTACCATTCTAAGACAGAAGTAGTCCACGAGCCAGAAGTAGAGCAGATGTTAAAACTGGGGACCACAGACTACCATGATTTCCTGGAATTTTTGACAGTGGTAGATGAGGAACTGATGAAACTCCCTCCTCTTTCCAAACAAAAAAGGAACTATGAAGAACAAGAAATTTCCCTGGAAATCGTAGACAACTTCTGGGGAAAAGTCACTAAAGAAGGACGGCTAGTTGAAAGTGCTGTCATTACCCACATCTACTGCCTCTGCTTTGTGAATGGAAATACAGAATGCTTTTTAGCCTTAAATGACCTTGAGCTGCAGAAGAAAGATGAGCGCTATTTTGAGAGAGACCCAGAAAGGAAAGGAATTGAAATTCTTGAATACCATTTTCACAAGTGTGTGAAAGCACAAGAGTTTGAGCAGTTGAGGATCATTAAGTTTTCACCCTTGGATGCTTGTAGATTTGAGCTGATGCGTTTCAAGACATCGTATGCTGGGGAGGACCTTCCGTTTTCGGTGAAGTCTGCTGTGGTTGTCCAGGGTGCATATGTTGAGCTCCAGGCTTTTGTCAACATGGCCTCATCTACTCTGTCGCCAACCCGTTCCAGTCCTTTGAGATTCTGTGACAATATAATGATACATTTTCCAGTCCCTACTCAGTGGATCAAAGCACTCTGGACCATGAATCTCCAGAGACAGAAGTCCCTGAAGGCCAAAATGAACCGCCGGACGTGCCTTGGCTCTTTACATGAACCAGAATCGGAACCTGTCATCCAGGTCACTCTGGGAACAGCAAAATATGAGAGTGCCTATAGGGCGATTGTGTGGAAGATAGACCGGTTGCCAGATAAAAACTCAAGTAAATATCCAATTTTTCCAAGTTATTTCCCCCCATTGCAGTGTTTCAAATGTTTTTCACTGTGCTGCCGAGTCTACCACATTGGAATCATACAGTCTCAAACATCTAGTCAATTTTGTCAACCGTGGCTTTGTCTACACAACCAATAGTTTTGGTTGAAAGGTAAAAATGTAATCATATTGGTGTTTTCACAGCCCGGGGTCCTATATCTGATAGGAGCACCAAGGGATAGTTTGTGGGCTTGAACCTCAAATGTTAGCAATATTCTGCTAAGCATCCTAGTTTTCTAAAAATAATAGAATTTTGAGAGTTTAAAGGGATCACAGCAGTCATCTAATCTCACTTATACTTGAAATAACCTATCATAGATCTGTGATCCATGAATACACTTTGACCTTTTTTGGGGCAGGCATTTATATTCTCAATCTGTGTCAACCTTTGCACGTAGCAGAGCCCTTAGGTGTATCACCTATTATGCAAAATAAGATAGACTGACATTTTTCAGGGTGCTTAATTGGGGCCTTTTGTTGTTGTTTTAACTTATTTATTTTACCAAGTTGACAGATTTTTTTTGGATATTGGACTTAGAAGGGACCTTATAGTTGGTGCTCTGGTCCAACGTAGACCAGAATAAGAATCCCCTCCTACAACATCCCCTGTGAATAGTCATCTAGCCTTTGCTTGGAGACCCTCAGTAAGCAGAAACCCACTGCCTTTGGAGAGAGCTTATTCTGTGCTTAGATTGTGCTAATCCTTGGGAGGTGAGCCTAAATCTGCCTTTCTTCGGCTTCTACCCACTGTTCCTAGTTCTGCCCTCTGGAACCAGGTGGAACCCCTCTTCCAAGATCTTCTCTGTGGTCCTCAAAGTCCTCTCTTTTGTAGGCTGACTGCGTTAGTCCTTCTGCTGATCTTGATAAAACATAAACTTCATGCCCTTTTCCATGCTGGTCTCCCTTTTCTGGACACCCTCCAGTCTACCGATGTCCTTCCCCAAATCTGGTAACCCAGATTGAACATATTATTTGCCTTCTTATTCCACACTATTTTGGCTCTTTTAATGTAGCCTAAGATTTTCTGAGTCTTCATCACCATCATTATCACCAGCACCAGCACCAGCACCGTCATCATCATCTTCATCCTCATCATCATCACCTTAGCATTTTCATAGCTCCTACTATGTGCCAGGTGATTTACGAGTATTATCTCATTAGATTTTCACAACGGCCCTGGGATACAGGCGCTATCTTTATTCCCATTTTACAGTCTAGAAAACTGTGGCAAACGGAAGTTAGATCACTTGCCTAGGATCGTAGAGCTAGTAAATGTCTGAGGTCAGATTTGAAATCAGGTCTTCCTGACTATAGGCCTAGTGCTCTATCTACCATGCCATCTAGCTAGATGTCCCACTTGATTCTTATAAGTTTGTAGTCCATTAAAACCCCGAGATCCTTTTCACATTGCTATCTAGCCAGGTCTCCTAAATCTTGTACTTGTGACACTGATTTTTTTTAACTCAAGTGTTAGACTTTACAGTTATCACTCTTGTGTTTGATTTTATTAGATTTGGCCAATATTTTCATCTATTGAGGCCTTTTTGGATCCTGACTCACTTCTTGTGATGGGCTTCCTCATGTAGTGGAAAGGGCCCTAGATTTAGAGTCAGAAAAGCCTGGTTTCAAATTCTGCCTCAGATCTATTAGCTGTGTGAACCTCAGCAATTCACTTAACCTCTGTTTTAGACTAGTTTCCTTGTCTATACAATGGGGGCAGCCTCCAAGGCCACTTCCGGATCTAAATTTATTATATTATTATCTAACATGTTATCTATCTCAGCGTTGTGTTACCTCTAAATTTGCCAAGCTTGCCATTTATGTCTTGATGTAAATCACTGAGAAAAATATTTTCGTAAAGTACTAGGTCAAAGACCCTGGGTCATTGTACTGGAAACTTCCTTCCAACTTGACATCAAGCCAGTAATGACTGTTGGGGTCCAGCCAGTTAGCCAATTCCAAATTCATTTAATAAAAACAACGCATTTATATAGCGCATTAGGGTTTACACACTCTTCTCTCACAACAACTGTTGACTGAGCAGTACAAGTATTGTTGTATCCGATTTGCAGATGAAGAAAGTAGAATTCAGAGAGGTTAAGCAATCTGGCAACTCCACCTGGCTAGTACGTTCCATGGCTGGGATTTGAACCCAGGTCCTCCTGATTTGAAGTCCAATACTCTTTCCAGTAGGCCACGTTGCTTTTCATCTACCAGGCTGACTAGCCCACAGCTGTCCATCTTGACCACAAGGAATATCTTGAGACCTTGTCATGTTATCCTTGGGAACTAATTTGATGTTACTTATGGCATCATGTTGACCCAATCTTAGTGGGAAAATTTAATGCATTCAGTGAAGCAGTCAGTCAAAATATAGACTGCAAAAACATAGCCTTAGTACCCATTTTGGCTAAGACTATAACGGAGCAGTGAAAATAATTATGTAAACACTGAGAAAAGGGGATAATCTAACCCTGTCCTACTCCAGTCCCTGCATTAAGAAGTTGTTTTGTTTCCAGGGGAGCACTTGGGACAAAGAGCAAGTTTAGTGGCAGATTCAGAGCGGGACAGTGTCTACATTAGCCTGTCCTAGTTCCAGGGAAGTTTCACTTGGGAACAGCTGGTTGCCTGAAGGATTGTAAGTAGTTGATTCTCTTTGAGGTTCTTTGTAGGCCAATAAGCTTTGGGGTTCAAAGCAGAACCATAACTAGGGCGGGACAACTAGGGCTTGGCCCTACCTTACCCCTTGTGCTAAAATTTAGAGGCATGTTTCCTTTCCAAGATAGTCTTCTAGCCTGGCATCCTTGCTTCGTGGGTCTCCACTGGCCTTGCTCAGTGGTCCTCAACATCTGTGGTGTGACTGGCATCCTGGGCTCCAGTACTCCCAGTGCTCTAATTCTTCTACTACCACTCTCCCAGGCCTTGGTGGCTTTCCTCCTATAGGTTGCCATTGGAGCATTGTCACATCATCCTGGAGTCAAGGAAGATGCCTGTGCTACAAGTTCCCCTGTGGCTGCATTTCTTCCTTGCCTCTCATCCCCCTTCCCTCCAACATATGCTGTCTGCTCCTTCTCACTCCTTGGTCTCCTGACAAAGGCTAACGGACTTTGATTTATTGGCTATGACACAGGGGTACAGGCCAGACTTTCTGGTTAATATATTACCATTCCCCCATTGCAAGTGCATCTAGGAGGGCAGACTATGCAATTCTAGGGCTTACAGGAAATTCACTTATGGAACAAGAAGGCCAACACATGTCTAGTGAGGTGAGATCTGGAGGCTATCCCACACTCCAGGTTGGCTTGTCTTGGTTTGACTCACCTTGCTACCTCTATTAGTGATATCCTCCCCAGTAACTCAGAGTATCTTGGTCTCCAACTCTTCCCCTAGTACCTGCCAAATGACTCAATTTCTCTTTATTATGGGGTATTTGCCTCAAGTCCTGAAATTACTAGCTATAGCTCTGATCCCAAGAGTAGAATGGATTCCATGTATCTGTCCATAAATAGAATAGTATAGACCTTCACTTCCTGAGGCTTCCAGACCACCCCCATCCTCTAGGACCATCCAGCCTAGTCAGCTGATGGCTGGGTTGGCTTTTATAAATGATCGTTTAGCGATCAGGTACATTTTGAGCAGTCTGTGAATCCCAGACTCTCTCTCTCTGCAAAAAGAAAATTTCATTGGCCAGATTTGGCAAAGCTTTTCCCTCTCTTCCCTCCTTTTCCACCAACTCCTGTGGGGTTTACTCTGTTTGCAGAGCCCTATTGACCCTCATTAATCATTCCTTCTTTGGAATCTGTTGTTGATACAGAAAATTTCCATGGAAAAGCAATACTGTTCCCTAACATTCTAATATTCAGGCTACTTGTGGAGCTAATGTCCTGATAACAAGGACAAACTGGCTGCCAGCCTTCTCATAACTCCATTGTGATGGGACCAGCACTGAGTTCAAAATCTGCCAAAGGTCAATACAGAGGTAGATAAATTATTTGTTTTCCTCTTTCATTTGTTTGCTGAGGAAGGGAGTAAACCCATCATCAAAAAGTCATTTTTTGAGATTGGGGGGAACGGATTTTGAGAGTGATTAACTAAATATATGGTCTTTTTATTTGGGAGATTTGTTGTTTTTGTTTGTTTTAGGGCTAGATCTGTGATTTCATCAGTCAGTCAATAAGGATTTATTAAGCACCTACTAAGTGCCAGGCACTGGGAATACAGAGAAAGGCAAAAGATAGTGTCTGCATCTAAGGAGCTCACAGTCTAATGGAGAAGCCAAGATGAACACGCACGTGTTCAAAGAAGACACGTACAGGATAAATTGGAGATGATCAACAGGAAAGCGTAGATCAAAAAAAGCTTCTTGTAGAAGGTGGGATTTTAGCTGGGATTTGGAGGAAGCCAAAAAGCAGAGATGAGGAGGAAGAGCGTTCCAGGCAAGGGGAGCAGCTATCACAAATGTCCAGTTAGGAGACGGAGTTTCTCGTTCGAGGAGCATCGAGGTAATTCCCTGGGTGGTGGCGCCTCCTCTCCTGGGGCACTGAGGAGTTCAGTGACTTGCTCAGTCACGTAGCCAGTATGTGTCAGAGATGGGGATTTGAACCCAGGTCTTCCTGACTTCAGTGACACTCCTCTATCTACTATGCCACATAGCTTTCTCCCATTTTGAGGTTAGAGGTGTTGTAAAAATGGAATGTTTCCTTCAAGGGCAGCCTTTATCTTTTTTAATACTATTTTATTTTTTTCAATTACATGTAAAGATAATTTTCAGCATTTATTTTTATAAGATTTTGAGTTCCAATTTTTTTTCCCTCCCTCTTTTCTCCTCCCTCCCCAAGACAGCAAGCAACCTGATACAGGCTATACATACATGTCAGTCATATTAAGCATATTTCCACATTAGTCATGTTGTGAAAGAAGAATCAGAACAAACGGGAAAAACCATATGAAAGGAAAAAAAACAAAAAAAAGAGTAAACATTGTGCTTCAATCTGCATTCAGTCTCTGTAGTTCTTTATCTGGATGTGGATAGCATTTTCCATCATGAGTCTTTTGGAATTGTTTTAGATTAGATTAAATTAGATTAGATTAGTGTTACTGAGAAGAGCTAAATCTGTCAAAATTGGTCATTGCACAATTTATAATTTATACAGTGTTCTCTTGGTTCTGCCCACTTCACTCAGCATCAGTTCATGTAAGTTTTTCCAGATTTTTCTGAAGTCTGCCTGCTCATCATTTCTTATAGCACAATAGTATTCCATTACATTCATATACCCACAACTTGTTCAGCCATTCCCCAACTGATAGGCATCCCCTCAGTTTCCAGTTCTTTGAAGGGCAGCCTTTTTCTGCTTAAAAGAAATTTGTGATCTAATGAACATTTGTAGAGCCAGGCCAAGAGAGGTAGGGCCTGATGAAAATTATCTTTGGACAAAATGATAGGCACAAGGACCTAGGGAGATCAGATGTGTTTCACCATGTGAATTGTGATGTGAACTGTGTTTCTGATAGAGGAATATATAAAAAGCATGGTGGGGTAAAATCAGGGGCTAGGGAGAAGTGTTCAAAGAGCAAATTCTTGTTGTTCAACCAGTGGCACTGCCAACCAGCCCTAAGGAGACAGAGCTTTCAAGCTAAGTCAGCCCAGTAAAAACTTTAATTTATTTTCCAAACTCATGATGCAGCAATGGATCGTCCTTTTAAAAAAGTTTAATTGCGTGAAAAGCAACATATTAAATAAAAATAAAATTAAAGCTTTGAAAAAAAGTTTAATTGTTACATTAATGCATATGTGTTTTTAAAAATCCAGCGCTGCTTACAATGTTTGCATTTCCTACCGTTGTTGTTGTTGAGGTGTTCAGTCATGTCTGACTCTTTGTGACCCTGTGGACCATACTGTCCGTGGTTTTTTTTTTTTCTTGGCAAAGATACTGGAGTGGTTTGCCGTTTCCTTCTCCAGCGGATTAAGGCGAATAAAGGTTAAATGACTTGCACAGGGCCACACAGCTAGCAAGTATCTGAGGCCAGGTTTGAATATAAGTCCTCCTGACTCCTGGCCCAGTGCTTTATCCCCTGAGCTACCTAGCTGTCTCTTTCCTGCCGTTAACTGTGACTAAATGTTTAATTGTTTATTGATTACCCAGCACTATAGTAGGTGGTGTAGGTGTGGGGTGTACAAAAAGAATGCAAGAATGGTTCCCTGAATGATATATATGTATGAAATTGGCCGAACAATAGATCAAAGTATTTTTAAATGAATAAGCAAGCATTGAACAAGGAGAAACTTCAAGATTTCCATGAAAATGTTTATTAGTTGTTAGGCACAAAGGGAACAAATATGTGAAATGATATTCTCAAGTAGGCAAATAAAAAATGAGTTAGAACTCAGGTCTTTCTGACTCCAATTCTAATGCTCAATCTACTGTGCTACCTAGCTGTCTCTTTTTCCAGTCAAACATGTCTTTGAAAACCTCATGTACAACTTTTTGAGCAAAAGTCATTATTGGTAATTTGCAGCATCCGACCATGTGTCTCTCTATTGCTGTTTTGGTTATCTGCCATTGTTTTTTTGCTTCCGTAGGGCACCATTGGGAGATTTTTAATGTTAAAACAATGAACTTTGGAGGCAGTGAGCAGCTTGTATCATTGAAAGCATTGTGCGATCTCCAAAATTTAATGCCATCCAATTTCCTATTCAGTTCTGGGTCTTAGAGTGCCTAAGATGCACCTAGTAAAGGGCTGATTCAATGGGCTGCCCATATAAATGGTATTTCATAATCTGGGCTATATGCGTTTTTGTCTATTTTTTTCTGAGTGTGGATAGTCAAAGCTTTATTTTTCAAATAACCTTGGGTTTCAGTGAAGGGACTTTATGATATTCTGGGGTTTGATTTAATTAGTACAATTCCATCTATAGATAGAAGCATCCTTCCTTCATTTGGACCCAGTATAAGACCTCTTCCATGACACTGGTGAACATACATCTTACCTTTTTTATGCTTTGCCTCGATGTTGATATCAGAGAGATAGCATGGTATGCTTAATAAGTCAGTAAACATTTAATAAGCATCTACAATATGCCAGACAGTGGGCTGAATTCTGGGGATACAAAGAAAGGTAAAAGACAGTCTCTGCTCTCAAGGACCTCACAGTCTATTGTGGGAGACAGCATACAAACAACTATCGACAAACGAATTACATATGAGAGAAATTGGTAATAAGCAACAGAGGGAAGGCACCAAAACTAAGGGGAATGGGAAAGACTTCCTGTATAAGGTGGGATTTTAACTGGAATATGAGGAAAGCCAGGGAAGCCAAGAGGCAAAGAGGAGGAGCGGGGAGAGGATTCCAGTCATGGAATGTCAAATAGAGCATTTTATATTTGCTCCTGTCTGATAGAGAGCCATTGAAATTTATCGAGGGTGTGTGTGTGTGTGTGTGTGTGTGTGTGTGTGTGTGTGAGAGAGAGAGAGAGAGAGAGAGAGAGAGAGAGAGAGAGAGAGAGAGAGTTACATTAGAAAGAATGGTAGATTTTGGAGTGGCAGCTAGGTGGGACAGTGGATAGAGTGCCACCAGATCACCTGGAGTTCAAATCTGACCTCGGACGGCTATGTGACTCTGGACAGGTTATTTAACCTGTTTGCCTCAGTTTCTGCATCTGTAAACTGAGGATAACAATAGCACCTTCCCCCCAGGGTTGCTGGTTATCAAATGAGATGACATCAGTGAAGTGCTTAGCACAAATGCTTGGCACATAGTAAAATGCTACATATCTCTTGGGTGTTATCATCATCACAGCAGCTGCAGCAGCAGCATCAACATTTTGGAGTCAGTAGGCCTGGGTTTGAATCCCAGCTCTGTCCTTTACTACCAATGTGACCTTGGGCAAGTGATTTAACCTCCATAATCCTCAGTTTTCTCAAATGTACAACGAGAAATATGAACTTCATGACCTTAAACTTCTCTTCCAAGTCTAAATTAATGATCCTCAGCAGACTGTTGAATAGTCTTTCAGGGGTGGGGAACCTGTGGCCTCGAGAACACATTTGGCCCTCTAGGTCCTCAAGTGTGGCCCTTTGGGAAGTTATATCTGTCATAGAATCTTTTTTTTTCTTTCCTAGAATCTTGTGTGGTTTTCAGCTCGGAGCAAGAGACATATTGTTTGAGAACAGTCTACATTTTTGTTCTACCAAGTCAAATGCTTTTTAAAAAAATCAATGAGCAGACATGACAGGATCTTATATTCTATATCCCTCTTAATTGGGTGATTGTAAAGATGTAGGAAATAGCAAACCACTTTAGTATCTTTGCCAAGAAAACCCCAAATGGGATTACAAAGGGTCAGACACAACTGAAAAAATGACTAACTGAAGATAGGGTTTGCTGTTGAAAATTGTAAAAAACTTGAGTATTTTGTAAGAATTAATTCTGAGCACTGGCCCTGGAGTCAGGAGGACCTGAGTTCAAATTTGAACTCAGACACTTGACACACTTACTAGCTGACCTTGGGCAAGTCACTTAATCCCAATTGCCCTGCCTTTCTCCCTCCAAAAACAAAAACAAAAAAAAAAAAAAAGGAAAAGAAAAGGAAAAAAAAAGAATATATTTGCTTCATGCATAGACCAGCCATACGCATAAAGAATGATGTAGATGAGAAAACAGGCACATGAGTTATTAACTGCTGATGTCTTCTCAGTTGCCCTTTCTTAAAATGTGTATCCTCCTGGAAGGGGTAACATATGGACTTAAATTCACACTAACTTTTTAATGATTAACATCAGAGCCTTTTCAGAGAGCAAGTTTTGATAGGGAAGATTCCTGTATGAGAATACTAGGCACCTCAAAGAGATTTATGAAATGGGTTTGAGGAAGCAAAGGCAAATTACTGTTTTTGTAATTTTCTCATAGGCTTTACAAATAAAACTATCAAATTTTTCTTTACGCTTTATTGACTTTGTTTCTCTACTTCATTCTTCTCTAATCTTCCTACCGTCTTATATTCCCTCTGTCTTACCATCTATTTTAACTTACTCCTGTAGTTTATATTTCTAAGGTAAAATGTCCAAGAGTGTTTAGCAAAACTGAGACATTAAAATTGTGTGGAGTAGGATTTGTGTCTCAGAATGAATCTCTGAGAGTAGATTTTAATCAAGCCAAACAGTGCCCCCTAGTGGTCATCACTGGGATAAATAACAGTTTCTATTATTTGTAGGATTTCACTAGAGATAAGAATTTTTTTTAAAAGCAGAATTTGGGGGAACATTTTTCCACTTAAATATACATATATATGTATATATGAAAATAGAATGGGAAGAATTCTCCTCCTGGCTTTTTCTTTCCTTTTTCTTCTAAGTCTTATATCTAATAATATGTTACCTGTTCATCGAGTCAGGTCAAGTGGGCTGAATGTAAAAGTAGGTAATATGTCAGAATTATTTTCACAAAAGATATTATCAGACCAGTACATCATCGTGTTGTCTTGACTTGTGTCTAAAAATTTCTTTTATTTTTAAAAAGCATTTTAGTGTGAACAGAGAGACTCTAAAAGTTTATATCTGGGTGGGATAGTATATAAACAAGAGTGATTGAACCAGATTGAACCAGCTTATAAGAGTCAATTATTAAAATTTCAGTGTAAGCATTTATGTCTCTGGCAAACATTACAAATCAGGGCTCGACTGATTTTTTTTCTTGTCTAGACTTAAGAAAGTGATGGAGAGAATATTAATAATGCAGATTAAATTTAAAAGTGTTCCATACGTACATTTCCCTTCCATTCCCCACTGCCCACCCCAAGCCAGTTGTGAAACATTTACCAACACACCCCTTAACCTAAATTTTCTAGTATTTAGAGTGGCTCTTCATTAACATCATTCCAAGACATGTTTAGAATATTTCTAGTGATGTAGAACAAAATAAAAAGTAATAAATGCAGTCCCCCTGACTCTGTTTTCTATAGATATTGATTGATTTGACCAGGAGTCAATACATTAAGGACTCATGAGAGTTACCTGAAGTTTAGTTTGGTAACCTCCTTGCAATGACACAGCTAAGTCGTATCACGTGTGGGGTTTGGAGCTGTGACCTCTTGACTCTGAGTCAGCACTTTCTCTGTGAAAACACACAGCCTCTTGGACTGGGCTATCTGATAGTCTTTATTTTTAATAATCATGACAGTAGCAATGGTTTGGAAATAAATTGCTCAAAGGGCTTAAGAAAGGTAAGCTTGATCTGGAAGTGTATTATACTGAGATCACTTTTAATCATCTTTTACCACCTAGAAGTACCTAGGATTCTTGCCCTTTTTTCCACTTACGGTAGTGATGAAGGTGGTTTGTGTACATTAGCTTTCATATAAAAGGAAGAAGAGAAGAGAAGAAAAAAGTTCAATGTGGTCAAACAGTTATTTAGCAATAAGTATGTATTGAGCACCTACTATATGCAAGGCACCGTGCCTTGTGGGGAGTAACAGGAAAGGTAAGATATTGGCGACCTTGAATTGAAGTGGAACGAGGGGATGTAGCATAAGTAATAACATAAGCGGGGTATAAGTGCCAAAAGAATGGAATAGACAAAAGTATCTAATGGTCAGAAGAAGGAGAGATCATCGTAGGCCAGAATAATCAATGAGGACTTCATAGAAGAATGGGTTAGAACTAGGCCTGGAAAGATGGTTAGCTTTACTTTGGGGTAAGAACATTACAGGCAATTTGAGTAAAGAAGTGATCTTCTTCGAGGTTCATTTTATTTTATCTGTTCATTGCCCTAAATGTTTCTAATTTAAGGCTGAATGTTGAGAACTGGATGTAGAAGTTTGTATTCTATTATAATTTTACCCTAGTGAAAATTTTGAGATTACCAGAACTCCCTCCCACCTTTTTTTAAGCTTATCTAGGAATAAAATTCATTATTGCCAAAAACATATGTGTTCAAGAGATTCTAGATGGTCTCCTAGTTGCCATTCTGATGTATGAGTTAGAAAATAATAAATTCCCTAAAGTATTTTTTGCTCTTATGTGTGTATTTGCTTGGATATGTAGAGCCTCCTGGCTGGCCCTCACAGAAGACATGCCGTCTCCTGACTCTAGGCATTTTCATTGGTATCTCCATTCCACACTTGGAATTCCCTCCCTCTTCTTCTCCACCTCCTGGCTTTCCTGGCTTCCTTCAGATCTCAGCTCAAATCCCACGTTCTGCAGGAAGCCTTTCCTAATCCCCCTTCATGATAGTGCCTTCCCTCTGTTGATAATCTATAATTTAGCTACATGTATACAAGTACGTATATAATATATGCACATACAACATGCAGAAAATTATGTATGAACTATATATAAATATAAAATATATGTAATATGCACAATTATACATGTATGTGTGTGTGTGTATCTATATATGAAAATACAACATGTGTGTGTGTTGTTTAGTTTTTTTGCATTTTGTCTCCCCCATTTGACTGTAAGCTCCTTGAGGGCAGGGATCCCTCCCCCTTTCTTTGTATCTCCACTTCTTAGCACAGTGCCTGACACATAGCAGGTACTTAAATGCCTTTAACTGATTGACTAGAGAGGATTGTGATTAGTTCCTTTCCATTTACACTGAGGGTAAAGAAAGAAGAAGAAATGAGCTTAAAATGAAGCAAGGGAGACTTGGGTTAGACAGAAAAGTCTTAAGTATAGATAGTTAAAATAATAGAATGAAGTCGTAGGATTTCCTTCTCTGGGAGTCTTTTAAAAGATTGTCACCTCTGTGGAGTGACTTTGGTTTACTAAATGACTTTGAAAGTTAGTGGTGTCCTTATATTTCTTCCAATCTCCCACAGTGCTCTGCTCAATGACAAAATTGACTCACTTTTATAGAGGGCTTTCCAGAAGTCTTTGTGCAGTTTTACTGCTTTCTACTCCACCCTACTTAATAGCATTTTATTTTTTTCTAATTCTGTGTAAAGATAGGTTTCAGCATTCACTTTTGTAAGATTTTTGAGTTTCAAATTTTTTGCTCCCTCCCTTCCTCTTTCACCCTTCTGCAAGATGGCAAGCAATCTGATATAGATTATAGTGGTGCAATCATATTAAACATATTTCCACATTAGTCATGTTGTGAAAGAAGAATCAGAACAAAAGGGAAAAACCATGACAAACAAAAAAACAAAAACAACAACAAAAAGGAGAAAATACCATGCTTCAATCTGCATTCCATTCCAAAGAACTCCATAGTTCTTTCTCTGGATGTGGGCAGCATTTTTCATCATGAGTCTTTTGGAATTGTCTTAGATCATTGTATTGCTGGAAAAAGCCAAGTCTATAAAGTTGGTCATTGCACAGTGTTGCTGTTACTGTGTACAGTGCTGTCCTGGTTCTACTCACTTCACTCAGCATCAGTTCATGTAAGTCTTTTGGGTTTATCTGTAATCCGCCTGCTCATCGTTTCTTATAGCACATTAGTATTCCATTACATTCATATACCACAACTTGTTCAGCCATCCCCCAATGGATGGGCATCCCCTCAATCTCTGATCCCTTGCCACCACAAAAAGAGCTGTAAAGCCGATTTTTGTAGCTTAAAATTTCACTAAGACTTTTTGGGACGCCCTGTATATTACTTTAGTAGGCAGTGCAAGAATTGTGATCCCCATTTTAAGACTGAAAAAAGAATGAGGCTGACAAGTTGTAACTAGTCTGAGGTCACATGGGTACTAAGTGTCAGAGACGGGATTTGAACCCAAGTTTCTCTCTGTCTGGCCCGTGTCCCAGACCTTCAAGTCCAGCACTCTTTCCATTAGATGAATTGTAAATATTTGTTGCTTCAAAGGTAGGCTGCCCCCTTAGACTTTTCCAGTTTCAGAATGCTCTGGTTCAACCTAAAAGTCACAGATTGTGTTATTTCAGTTCTGGACTTAAAGGAATAGAAATGTAGCCAGACTCACCTTCACTTATAGAATTCCTATTATTATTATTATTATTAATGTTAGTATTATTTAGAGTATTAACAGTATACAAAGCACTGGAGGGATATTCATTTACAAAAGAAAGATACAGGGAGACAGATGTGTGCTTTTGCCTTACTACTATCCTTGGGTACCAGCCTTTGTCTGGTTCTGGGAAGTGAAGCCATACCTGTAGACATAATTGGTTCTATCTAGGCTATGAATAGATTTAGAGTTGGGGTGGTGGGGATTGCGTGGGATGTGCAGGGTTAGGGTCTGTGGAGTTTTATGCTGAAGCAGACAAAAGAAACCAGAGGCTTTTCTAAATACATCCATTTGGGGCAGGACTTCTTCACCTTTTTGTGCCACATGGACCCCCATTGGCAGTTGTGAAACCTATGGACTCTTTCTCAGAATAATATTTTTAAATGTACACAATACAATAGATAGAAGAAAACCAACTATAGTAAAGATAGAATTTTTTCCTACCTAAATTCACAAACCCATAAAATCCATCCATGGAACTGTTGGTCTGTGAATCACTGGTTAACAAACTCTGATGGAGGGTGAGCAGACTTGTCCTTGTTCCTTTCATTATGCCGATCAGGAATAGGCTAGAAAAAAAAAACCCTAAATATAGCCGTATTTAGTTTGGTAGAACTATCCTGGTGTCAGGGCCTTCACTCCTGGTTTCATCTGTCATTCTGGCTATTTATATTTGTGTGTTTTCCCATTCTCCCTGTGGGGGAAGGGACTCTGTATATGTAAACAACCGACATCAGAGTTTGTAAGGAATGACAGGTAATTTGTCATTCAGAAAATAAGTCAGATCTTTTCAGACTTGGTTTAATGCCTTAACACCACATTCTCGTGGAAACCTTTCCACAGCTAGGGTCATCTTTATAATTTCATTGAAGCAGGAATTCCATTCTATCTAGGCTGATAAAATGCCTTTCATCCAATAGATTATTTTAAGCAGGGGTAGCATCCTTATTTGATGTGTGTGGATACTTTTGCTAATGCAAACCAGAAATCTTTTGTAAAAAGATCAGGTCAGTGTTGATGCTGGCTACTCAACACGTTTCTGACTCTGCTATGTGATACATATACACACATATACGTGTCACCAGGCTTAAAGGCTTGGAATATACTTTTGAAGAGAAAAAAACAAATGTTAGGGCAAACACTAAGGACAAAAGTACAATCTTTTACTTTGTATATTTGTGAACTTTGAAAAGGAATGGGAAGAAACTCTGTTCTGATAAAGAGCACCTAATTTTCTTAAATGCAGTGAAATCTCATTCATTTAGACTTCACTAATTCAGTAGTTGTTATTTTAACTAGAATTGAAACTTTTCTCTGCATGGTCTATGGAGAAAAAGTTTGCAGAACAAATGAATGGTGGTATAAGCAAGATTCTAGGAATTTGTTAAATTTCTTTGAGTATAAGGTCTTTTGAAGTTACTTAGCACAGTGCAAATGGTATTATTTATGACAAAAAAGTCATCGGTTTATTAAAGCAGACCCAGCAGGACTTCTATTTGGAAACACTTTATTAGTTAAGTTAGCTTAGTTACTTGATTTTCTGGAATATAGCAAAGCAACCTTGAAAAAAAAAAAGTATTCTACAATATTTCCCTAACCCTGATTGACTTTCTTGGAATTACCACAAATTAGTGAGATCTGATGGTTCATTCTTAAGTCAAACTTATGCTCCTCTAATGTTTTTGGATCTGTTTGGCTAGCTGCACAAAGGTAAAGAATACCTCATGCATTCAAAGGAAATAGGGCAATTACTTTGACTCACCATTTGTCATTTTATTCCTTAAGGTCCTGATCATCCCCATAGTTTGTCATACAAACTAGAACTCGGATCAGACCAAGAAATACCTTCTGATTGGTACCCATTTGCTACAGTTCAGTTTGTCATGCTTAACAATTATGCTTCGAAGACAGAAGTGAAGTCTATGGGCATAGAGAGTGATGTCCAGCCCCAAAAACATGTTGTTCAGAAGGCTTGCTATAACTGCCAGGTGAGTTCTAAGCTCTTTTGATCCATCTGGGGGCTACAGGAACTGTGGGTTAGTTTAATTTTAGATGCTTTGTCTGAATTGCTTAAGTAGTTACATGTTATATATATATATGTATATATGTGTGTGTGTGTGTGTATATATATACATGTATATATACATATATGTATTTAAGTATAAGGAATATTTGATACAAAGATTATAGCCCCAAATATCTGACTAGTCGGTAATAAGCACAATGTGTGTACAAGAGAACACATGTTCCTTGACTACTGAGAACCTTCCATAGGAAAGTTAATAAATTTTAATTATTATCTATTTATTTATTTATGTATTATTATTTAATATTTAATAAATAAAGGGAGTTTCAAGAAAATGTACATATGCTTTAACAAGAAATAGAATATAAGCTTCTTGAGGACATGGACTATTTTTATTTTTGTCTTTGTATAACCTAGCAGTTACCACTGTGTTTGTGCTTAGTAGGTACTTAATAAATGTTGAATGAATAAATACGATGTTAAGCTGTTACCTAGCCTAGTGCAATGAAGCAGATGTTCGTAATGTTCAGCACCTTCTATGTATTTTTTTTTTTGAAACTGACACACTTCCTTGTCCTCCTCTTGCTAGTCTATCACCATCTACACCTAATCATATATTCCTGAGTTTTATCTTCTTTCAATTATTCGGCTGATCTAAGGACATAATTATCTAATCTCTGCATCAAACTTATCATGTTACCCTGAAATGTTCCAATGTATTAGTGTTTCATATATGGTTTTGTTTCTATCTCTGGACCCGAGTAACATTTCCAATAATTATTTTTTAAAATTTATATCTTTTGTTTTTATATCACCTTTTTTTCCAAAAACATTTTCCACTAATATTTTAAAACTCACTTATGTAACTTAAATATCATATATAGTTCTGCCATTTTTTTTCCATTTGGGGCCCCATAGCACAGTTAGTTTGATCATATTACATGGCACTAGCACCAACTCGTGATTTTATTCCATGGTAGTATGAATGATCACATTTGTAGCTACATTGATAAATCACTTATCAACGTTTAAATGTGTATACGTTTTAGTGAAACACTATTTATAGGTTGACTTTAAGGGGTAAGGCCCCTTCCCCAAGTGTTATATTCTGGAAGCTAGTCTGTGCTTGGGATCCGTATGGCTTACAGCACACAATGTGGCTTGCATACATTTCTAAAAAAGTAGTGCATGCCTCAGCTACTCATGAAATACCTCTATGTCCAATATGTAGCAGAGGATTAGGTGTTATAACTATGCTCTATTTATTAACAAATCCCATGTTTTATTTTGTACCACAGGTTGAAATAGAAAAGAAATGGATTAGAATTGATGGAGAAGACCCAGATAAGGCTGGAGACTGCATAACTCAGTAGAAACAAGACCTGACAACGAAAACGTTCTTTAAATGTGTATTTGAGAGAAAATAACAATAATAACAAGTCCCGACAAATGACTTACCATTGGATAGGAATAGATACTGAACCTCTCATTTCATTGATAAAAGGAACTTCCAGATGAGAGAATTCTCTCAGCCAATGCAGTTCTCCAACTACCATTACTTAATGGGGTGAAAAAGTTCCACTGTGAACATTTGTGTTATTCAGAGTACAGCAAAAAGAAAAAGGACCATGTTTTGTGTTTGGAAAAGTCTAACATCTGAAATGTATCATAGACTCAATGATATCTTGGAGAGAGTCATGTCCTCATTGTTTTGAACTAAAACTATTCTCCTTTCTGCAAGGCTTTTGCTTATCCTTGAAACTTGACGGTGTTGGTCAAGGTAATTGATGAGACCTAACAGCTAGCTGACCCAAAGTAGCTGCTCCTCTAGGGTATTCAGCATCTGACAGCTTTAGGACTATCCTGAAATGTTGCTTTTCCTCCCTTTGCTTGGCTATATACCTTCTTTTCCTATTGGCACCCTTATTAGAGAATGGGGAGATGATCCAAACCAAAAAAGTTAGCTTTTTGCTAATGGCATTGGAAAAGGGCTTTGAGTAAGAGAGCATTGAAACCATTATGTAAGATGGAGGTTTGGGATATATGCTGGCAAGAGTAACGACGCCTAGGCTATAGTCTCAGCTCCGCTACTTGCTAGTCATATGACTTTGGGCTGATCATTTCAGTCTGAGTCTCAGTTTTCATTTCTATAAATTGGGGATAATACTATCTGGACTTTCTACTGCACAGGGCATGATTCATCATCTGATCAAACACCCTCATTTTACAGATAAGAAACTAAAGCCCAAAGAAGTTAAATGACTTTTCCAGGATCTTACAGGTAGTAAGTGGTAGAGATGGTATTTGAAACCAGGTCCTCCACCTCCATGTCCATTGTAGTCCCCTGCTTGGAAGGCACTTTAGCAAAGTATGGCAGGATTATGGATTTAAATGATCTATGTCTTCCATGGATGGTCTTTAGCAGAATGGAGAATTTAGAATTGACCATATTGATAAATTGTTTTCCCACAAGTTTGAATGATTTTATCTTTATATTCTTTACCCACTTCAGGACTTCTGATATGTGCTGCAGATGCATATGGAATTCTTAAGAAGTCGTTCATGTGGAGAAATATTTTATTTTGGCAAATCAGTAAGACAAATGAATGACCTTTTCCTTGAAAGGATTTTCCTTTCAAAATGGAATCCTAACATTGTGCCCTTTGTACTTCTGGGCTTTGATAACCCTGAAGTCTTACTTTGGACAGTAGTTAAAATATGCAAGCGATTTCAAATGATTATTTTTTTAAAAAAATACGCAACTATTATTCTTCTAAAGTTGAAATGTTAAGAATATGGCAAAAATTATTAGCCTAAATTATTTTTTAAAAACCCTGAGATAAAACTCAAGAGAAATCTGAATCATGTAGCCAAAAAAAAATGTTTTTTTTCTCCCTTGGGGATGCTAAGCCTGAGGGTAGTAGATGGGAATTATGAGATTATTCTGAACCGGATACATAAGGTATTGCAAGTCAATGATTTTAAAACACCAGGCAAAAGATTATAATCGTTGAGCATCTATTGAAAACCCCACGGCTTTAGCAGTTTTTATTCTGCTTCTGATTTTACCCTCTCACATTTGAGGGAGAGGGCTAATTTTCCAAATATAACTAGTCTTGCACTCTGCATAAATATCCTGAAAAGGAAGTCTCTCAGGGAGACTATCCTTCACTTAGTGTTCAGTCTTAAATATTATTAAAAGCTATTTGTCATTATCTACTAAAGTCACCTACTGAAGCAATAAGTGGGCTAATATTTTCCCAGACATTTATCTGTTTGACTTAAAGTTACTTCTGTAGATTTTATTTAATATTGTATAGCATTCATTTTAATCTATTTGCTCAATAAACCAGATTAAAATTTTATTTTTCCTTTTACATTTCTTGGTGGTCTGCATAAGTAAGCAGTTTTTATTGCTTCTTTTACTGTAAAGATAAAGTAATATAAAATATTTGGATGTTTAACTACATTTGTATTAGTATTTTAAAAACTGTTCTTCATGGGATAGTTCTTTGAGATTCTGTGATCTCATCAGTGTGAGCATTTCCCTCCATCAATGCAGATCAGAATCTATTCATCCCCTCTCGTGCTCTGCAGTTCTTATCCATGCTTTTCTGCGTACATCCTTTACAGTCACTACCCAACAGGCCGGAGGCTTTCCTCACTGTATTCAAACATCTAATGCTTAAAATTCATCTTGGATGAAATGGAGGATGAACTGTTTATGTGTTTACAACTTCCTCTTTATCAATCTTTTCTCCTTCCATTCTCTTCCATATCTCTCCTCCATCAGTTTCTTTTTCATCTGGTGTGCCCTGGTTCTTTAACTTCATGGATCTATTTAGCACAAAGAAATACAAGAGTGGGTTAGGTCCTCTGAATCTATAAGATGGTTCTCAGGAATTTCATTGGAATAATTCTACCATTTCTTTATAAGCCGGTTTTATGCCTGCGAAGAACTTAGCTCTTGATTCCAATGAATTTAATGAATATTTAAACTTGGAAATAAATTCAGCGAATGATTCAGTTAATTGCCCCTCCCTGCTCCACAAGTTGGCAATTATCTCTGGGCATCCCATTATCAGTGTTCTTTCCTCACAATGAGAGCTGGCTTCTTTGGAAAATCTTGAGAGTCGGTGTGCAGAATGTAGCAAAAGGGGAAGCTAAGATCCAACCCGAGAGTATATGGGAAGACCAAGGTATATGGCATTAACAGCGGTATGCCAAGGCATAATTGTTAATTTACACATTTATGAGGATTCTTAAATATTCATTACTTAGTGTTAAATTAACATTCTGTGATAGGGAATGGGCTTCTTGTAAAATTCTTCTGACCTTTGAAATGGCAGGAGGTCAGATGTGACATAGGAACTCAAGCAAGAAGCCAGGAAGAGTCAATTAGATTTACAAATTAGAAGTAAAATGTTATCTCCTAGGGACAAGCAGGTGAGAGATAATTGCCAAGAAACCTGATTGAGGGGAGGTGTGGTAGTGTCAGACTTTGAATTTTGTTTCTCTGGTCAGGTATGATCTAAATAAATGTCCCCATGATCTGTGAAGTAGACTGTCTAGGACATCACCTATTGGAATATTCTAAGTCTTAGAATCAAAAGTTAATTCAGTTGTCAAAATGACTGTTTTGAACAGTTGACTAGATTGCAAGTGGCTGCTCTTGACTCGATGTTTTAATATAAATCATGGTTCTTTTCACTGTTGTCAGTAGCATGCTGAGATATTGGGCAGCATTTCCTTGGAGCAGTTTGGAAAAGGGAACAATTTGTTACCCAAGCTCAAGGTATGTGGGTACTTGGCAATAAGTCCCAGAGAGAATTCTGCCTTGGAGTGGGGCAGTAATTCTATTTAGGGTATATAACACAGATTCCAGTAACAGGAAGCTGCTGCTGATTTTGAAACTGGCCAGTTGTCTGTGTGTAAGCAGTTTCATACATAGC
>CM053625.1:274470883-274501119 GCA_028646595.1 Phalanger gymnotis | reverse complement strand
GGAATGAAACTTTTCATCTCTGGAAAAGAAATGCAACACTAGTGGTTTTCATTTTGCTTTCTCTTAAACCTCATGCTGATATAATAAAAATGTTCAATCATTCCCTCCCTTCCTCTTTCTCATTGAATTAATATTTCTTCCCCAAAGGCTAGTACTCTTAGTCTGTTTCTATATGATTTGGTTCATTTGGATATGTGACTGAAACATTTAACTGTCTCGTACATGCAAAGACCTAGTATTTCTGGGTCTCTGTTTCCTAGGAGGGTGTTCAGAATGTCTGGCTGATTAGACAGACCCAATGTTTTGACTGGCTATATGCTGATATAAACTCGGTTACCCTGTAGATAATGTTGGTTAGTTCTTAGCAGTAGTGAATACCGTGGTTAGAGGATCCTTCTAAAGGCAGCAAAATAAAAATTGGTATAAATTCATTAGAATGAATGAATAATTATCCTAGGATATTCAGTAGTCTCTGAAAAGGAAAGGTGACTTGGAGTCATGGACAGAGTGGAGTTGAGGTCCATTAGGATCATAAGATTTACAGCTAGAAGCTTGAAAAGATGAAATGAAACCCTCTCATTTTACAGACGAGGAACCTAATGTCCAGAGAAGAAAAGTTACCTGTTCAAGGTCACAAATCCAATGTGCTAATTTGCTGATATTTAGCAAATGTTTATGCACATCAACATTCATGAAAAAGCCAAATCATAGTTTAGTTCTCTACACCTTTCTTAATCTGTTTCCATAGATTACACTATTTATATTACCGAACACTAACTCCAGTTATGACTAGTATTTGCCCCAGACTGATTGCTCCAGATGTCTTTGCTCAGTTTAGATGAATTGAGCAATCATTCAAACAATGCCAATTTTGTTTTGCAAAAGATTTGTTTTCCAAAAGTTATCTTTGCTGGTCAACAGCTATAATCAGCCTGCTACCAAAGTTAAAACTGTTGAGTTGTCATTTGACAATTTATGCATAACAATGATTAAGGAATGTGCTTTGCTCCAAATATCATTTCCTTGGTGAATATAACCCAGATCAAGTTTCTATTCTTTTGGGGCTGCTTCCCCAACTTTCACTCAAAGGTCTGGTCCCCAGAAGATGGGGGCCTCTCCCTTTACAGTTCTAGGGCAAACCCGGAGGAGCTTGGTTGCAGTCACTCATAAGCCCTCACTGGCATGCTTTGCTATTGACTATTGACACTTGCCTCAATTAGTTGTAGCAAAGGTATTTACTAAAGTGGCATAGTAAAAACAAAATTAAAAAACATTTTCCCCAAATCTAGGGTATATTTTCCCCTTGCATACACAAGGTCCCCTGGTAAAATAGGCTAATATTTACAGTACAGTATTAACGAAGTATGCATGCAGAGAGCATGTGTGGCCAAAGGGTAAATTCCTAGCTTGTGGTTACTGAAAACTGTCCCCTCTTCATAGAGCCTTCATGACATTTCCCGTAGGTGGTGTTCTCTACTGCAAGGAAGGAAGGAAACAAGCATTTATTAGTTGTCTACGACAAGCCAGGCATTACTTTACAAGTAATATCTTATTTGAGACGTAACAATCCTAGGTAGTAGCGCTCTTATGATCTCTGTTTTATAGTTAGAACTGAGGCAGACAGAAGTTAAATGACTTGTCCAGAGCCACATAGCTAGTAAGCCTCTGAGGCAGGATTGGAATTCAGGTCTTCCTGACTCCGGGCCTAACACTTTATCTAGTGTACCACCTAGTCGCTTCTAGGGCCCCAAGGGCCTATGCTTCTGTTGAGTTCACAGCTGGCACTTGTCTCTGCTTTAAGGGGTCTTACTCTCTGAAACTGTTGCTGTTTTCAGATGACCGCCTTTCCACAGCCATCAGCAAGTGCTTCTTCTGTCATTAGCCACTACTGCTGTCCAGGCTAACACTACTAGTGTCGGTCACCTGGGGGGCTTAGCAGGGTGCAGGTCCCTCTCAGGGAGCTGGCTGAAGCTCCTTCACCATTAAACTGGCCAGCCTCTGCAATGCACAATTCTAAACTCTCTTGCTGTTTTGTTCATAGACCCAGATGCGTGTCTGATTCTTTTGACCAATCATTAGATATTTCCTGTGCAGTATCATGTATCTTTATGCAATGATTAAAGCATTGTATTCCTATTTTTGATTAATTGACTTAATTGGGCTGTCTGGACCTTCTGTGATTACATTAAGTGGGGTCGGGATGGAAATACCGTTATAGTCATAACAAAATATTTTATAAATTGCATATTGACTTTAAAAAAAGAATTAAAGATATATTTCAAAAGACCATTCTGTGTGATTTTTTTTTGCAAGCTGATTGTGGTCGTCATTATTTTTGCTCTGGAATCAATTTCAATAAACAAATAATTGAATATGTCTGATGCATAAAAGAATCAGCTCATAGACTATCTTAAAATACATTGGAAAAATAAAAACTATACCAAGCTATAACTGATGATGGCAGAGGCCCATAGGATCATAGATTTAGAGTTAGAAGGGACCTCAGAACCCATCTATTACAACTCCTTCATTTTAGAAATGAGGAAACTGAGGCACGGAGAGGCAAAGTCCAAAGTCATACAGGTAGACAGTGGCAGAGCCAGGATTTGAACCCAGGTCCTCTGGCTCCAAATCCAGTAAATGTTCTTTCTATTCTACTGTACTTTACTCTTGGGTCTTTGGAAAGTATTTCTACATGTTTAAAGCCTTGTTTTTGTTTCTATCAGAACTACAACTTATCTGAAAATGGCATTTAAAAATTTTGTTCTTGTTGTTCAGTCATTTCTGACTCTTCATGATGACATTTGGGGTTTTCTTGGCAAAGATACTGAAGTGGTTTGCCGTTTCCTTCTTTGGTTCGTTTTATAGGTGAGGAACTGAAGCAAATGGAGTTAAGTGACTTGCCCAGGGTCACACAGCTAGTACGTGTCTGAGGCTGGATTTGAACTCCAGGCCTGGCACTCTATCCACCTGCTCCATCTAGCTGCTCCGAAATTTAGAGTACCATGTCAAACAGCTATACATGATGCATTCTAGATTCCTCTACAAGTGAAAAAATGGCTTCTATAGATAGAAAAGTAAACTGTTCTTGGACCAGCAGAAATGAAATCTTCACACTCTCGGGTAACTTCATCAGCTCTCATGATTAAAGTATTTTATTCCTACTTTTGATTAATTGACTTAATTGGCTGTCATCACTTTAATGTAGATGATTCATAGATCTAGCCAGCCTCAGATTTATCCAACCCCCATTTTCCACTTGAACTTCAGTCCCTCAGCACCAATTGCCAATTTAAACTGGATGCCCTAGAGACATTTTAAACTCAAACACATCCAAAATAAAATTGTCTTTTCCCCTAAGCCCTACTCCCTTCCAACCCTCCTTATTTCTGCCAAAGGTTCATAATCTCAGCAGTATCTGAGACTCCCCACTTTCTCTCACTTCACATATCTGATCACTTGCCAAATCTGGCTGGTTCTGCTTCCACAACACGTCACATACCACACTCCTCCTCTCTCCTCACACAGCTAACACATCGATTCAGGCCCTCAGCGCCTTCCACACAGATGATGTCTCTTAAGCGTTCTGCCTTCCTCCAGTTTCTCACCACTCTGGTTCATCCTACACTCACCCGCCAAAGTAATTTTCCGTAAGTGAAGTTGTGACTGTGTCACTCCTTCATTCCATCAACTACAGTGGCTCCCTATTGACTCGGATAAAACATGAAGACTTCGGTTTAGCTTTTAAAGCCTTTCATTACTTGCCCCAACGATCTTCCTGGCTTCTTTAGGCATGCTCTCCTTACCATCTTACCATACATAGGTCCGGTTAAGCTGGCCTTTCTTCAATTCCTCACATACGGCACTGGCACTCGCTTATGTCCGTGTCTTTACATTCCTCACACTTGGTATGCCCTCCCTCCTTGCCTTCTCTTCACATAGCCCCTCTCTTCCTTTAATATGTAGATCAAGCACCTTCTATATGAGGCTTTTCCTGATTCTTCCCCCACCTTCCCCTCTAGTTTCTACACTCCCAAACTGCTTTGTATTTACTTTCTGCTTAGTACAGTCAAGCTATAAATTTAATCGCTTATGCTGTTTATAGATGTATTTCTTGTCTTCCTCATTAGAATGTAAACTCCTTACAAGTAGGCATCCTTTCCTTCTTTGTATCTGTGTCTCCAGCTTCTAGCACAGTGCCTGGTGCATAATAGGCGCTTAATAAATGCTTGTAGAGGGAAAAAAGTTCCTGTTCCGGGATCTGAAAGATATAGACGAGTAGCAATAACTTAAATTTATATAGTGCTTAACACTTATACATAGATTATCTCATTTAAGCCCTACAATAACCTTGTGCAGCAGAGGAGGATGATCCTATGATCTCTTTTACAGATGAGGAAACTGAGGTTAGGTGTTAAGTGGCTTGCTTCAGGTAACAAAACTGGGAATTGAATTAATCTAGAATTTATTGATGCTGGGATGCTAGATGCTGGGGATACAAAGACAAAAATTAAAGGGTCCTTGCTTTCAGGGTGCTTACATTCCACTAGGAATTAATTCTGGTAAAGAATTAATATCTTCTGCCTCCTCTTTCAATGTTTTTTCTACTATAGCATGCTGCATGAATTAATAAAATGTAAAAATTACACAACAATGTCATGAAGAACTTTCAGATTAAATACTGCTTTTGGAGGGTGTGAAGAATAATTAAGCTTTGTCTCTTTTTACCTAGGAGTGAAGAAGGGTAAATACTGGGAAAAGCTATCTGGATCCACAGCTGAATTGTAGATACTCACAGCAGTTCCTTCATGATTTGCTCTAAATACCATTTGCTCACTGCTCTGGGTCCTCTTTTTGGCATAGTAATACCAATAGGGGCTTTTTTTCTGCCCTGGTGCACAGGGAAAAACACTTTGCTTCATTCCTAATTTAGGCCTTTTCTAAGAAAAAACAGGGTCAGTTCTGCAGGAATACATGGGGGAAGGTGGTTTGGGAATCACTATCCTCCCCATCTCAGTCTAGTTTTAGTCTCTTTCCCTATCATCTCTACCTTTCCTCTTCTTTTCTTCCTTATATCTTTCTCAGGTGTCATGGAGTTATCTTCTCAGACAGGAGAAAATTAATCCTAATCTTGGACTTTCCCTTTCATGTGACTATGTCCGGCTTCCAAGTTCCTTCTGGCTAATCAGAGAGAGGCTCAAAAAAGGGGAGGGGGTTGGGAGGCAGATCAGGATCTTTGTCTCTAGAACCAGACCTACAGGAGCAGGTTCCACAGGAATGAACCTGCTTCTCAAGAGGAGAGGAGGGGAAGAATTCTAATACCGTAGATACAAAAGTCTTGGATTCCTTTTGGAGAAGCCCAGCCTGTTTCTCGGTGATAAGTGATAGAGCGATAGTCTCTGATACAAGTGACAGAGGCAGCTGGTGGAACAGTGAATAAATTGCTGGACTTGGAGTCAGGAGGACCTGAATTCAAATTTGACCTTTGACACTTACTAGCAGTGTGACCCAGGGAAGGTCACTTCACCTGGTTGCCTCAGTGTCCTTAACCATAAAATGGGGATAATAATAGCACCCAGGATTGTTGTGAGATTTAACAGGGTCTAGCACACAGTAGGCACTCTATAAATGCTTATTCGCTTCCCAGTTTCCTTCATCAATTACTCATGGAAATAGAAAGAAGCGGCTAGGTCAGACTACCAACATTAGATAGTGCCGAGCATCATTGACTCCCCGTGCTCTGCAAAGTGTCAGATGATAATGATAAAGTTAGCTTTGATATCGTGTTTTAAAGTTTGCAAAGAGTTTTACAAAGTGCTACACATGCGTATATACATTCACACATATGTATATGTACACACATGTATACACGTGTAGGTAGACATATACATATACGCATACACATACAATTTAACCCTCAACCTGGGAGCTAAGTTCTATTTGACAGATGAGGAAACTGAGGCCAAGAGCCGTTAAGTGACTTGCCCAAGGGTCACATACCAGTGTGAGTGTCTGGAGTGGGATCTGAACTCGGGTCCAGCACTCTGTGCCTTGTGCCCCCGGCTGCTTCTGTGACGAGTCACTCGTCTCCACTGAGGCTTACCGCTTTTTCCTCTTTCCTGATCAGCGCCGGCATCTTTTTCCCCCCTCCCGGTTGAATATATTGGCAGCCCGTTCTGCTGTAGACGTTGCCCGTGGGGCGGGACTTCTCGCTGCTCCGTGGCTTTCTTGGACAGGGGCGCCATCGTACGTCTCGTCCCCCCCGCGAACGCCCGTGGGTTTGTTTCCCGCAGTCAAAGACTCTCCTCGTGTCTGCGCCCAGGGACGTGGCAACTTTCTCTCAGTGCGATTCTCTTGTAACTCTACTTACAACACCCTTGGGGACGTGGGAGAATGCAGCTTATTGTCAACGCGCCTTATATTAGATCCATGCATTATGTTTTCTTGATTAACATTTTTATCTGGGACCACTTTTTGGACTTACACTGAATTGCCCTGAATTTTACGGGCCGGAGCCGACATTCCCTGTTGAAACAGAAGGGGGCGTGCGCGACTAGGCGTGCAGATTCCCTGGCCTAGATTTACAGGCAGCAGTATTCCAGTGTGGTAGAGCCTGCGTGGAGATTAATGGAAGATCCCCGGACATTTTGTGAATCACATTTAGACGCTGTGGAGTATAATTAAAACTAATGCAATGGACAAATACTTAAAGTATTCCTAATTCTTCAGAGTGAGAGCGCAGCTCAGTAACAATTTGGAAAAGGTGCAAGGACTTAAACAGCGAGCCTCTCTCTAAATGTTTGCATTTATTTATAGGACGCCGAAGAATATTATTTTTCGTTATATCAGATTTTCAATGTGGAATTTTTTATATATGCACGCTGGGGGTGGGGTGTGTGTTGTGGAACGATTTATGGCTCGCATTCCGTGTGAATTCTGGTTAGTTTTGTCCCTTTGGGGGTCCTGTATTTGTCTGCTGCGGGTATTTCTAGGTTTATTTTCTGCAGCAATAAAGTACAATCATATGCAAGGCCTGTTCGATCCCGGCTTAAGGCAACCCCTTTTCCCACCCCAAGGATGAGCGTCTGGGTTTTTGTAATCTCTGACGGTGCAGGGTCCCATGCCTTTAGAGTCATAGGCTGGTAGCCACCACTGACCTTGGGTACATGGTTTTATCATAACGACTCCTCCCCCTCTACCTTCTCCTTCATCATCGCTGCCTAAACTGCCTCCATTTCTTAGTCAAAGGCAGAGGAGATGAACTGGTTTTGCCTTGCTTTGTAATCCCAGGATTTAGTATAGCGCCTGGAACATCCTAAGCAATAGATATATGATTGTTAATTGATGGACTAGTCCTCCGTTCCCAGGTTCAGTGCCAAGGGTTCCGTGGGTTGTCCCTCTCTGGAGGCAATGATCCTCAAAACTGGGTAAAAGGTCAATGCCCTCAGCGTCGTCCCCCACCACTCGTCTCGAGCTCGGTCTTCTCTTTGCAGCTTTCCTTGTCCTCACTGACTGGCTCTTCTCATTCTTCTGCGAAGCCCTTTTAGTTCCAGCGAGACTGACAAAAGCCTACGTACGCACAAGTTGCAGTGTTGGTGCAGCTCTGAATTATGAGCATCGATGCCTTCACCGAGGCAAGGACTCCACGTGTAAAATGCAAATCTCCCAAGAGCTAATGGTCTGGTTGGGGAGATGTACACTTGTGACTAGTGAAGAGTTTTATCAAATGCCTTAACCTTAGCTAAAGCAGGGACATGTGGCATATGTTTGGGCCCCATGGACTACTAAGAGGATAGCACGCTTCTGTGCAGGGCCTCAATCTTATTTGTTCCAAAATAGAAGCAAAGTAACCCTGTTCATGCATCCCAGACACTGACTGACAGATATTAAGCACTGTCACCATGCCCTGAAGCAGCCATTTTAAGCTCTCATCAGGGTCCAGCGCAGAGCACATATTCAATCACTTCATGGACTGCTTAGAGATCCCTTCCCCTTCCCCCAAGAAGCTTCCACTGAGCCACGGCTCCTGAGAGCAGCTGTTCCGGGTGTGAGTGCTTCCATACTTCTGCCTGTGGCTACTGGAGCCAGAACATTGAGAGGAAAAAAGAAGAGGGAATGGGGCTACTATCTTCTTTGAAGAAGTGGCCAGGACATGCTGCAAGTCATAGAGAGTTTGTGTAGGGGAGCAGTGAGGGGTGAGAGATAGAGGAGGCCTTGGAGTGTGCCTGGGCCACACAGCCCAGGAGCAAGACCCCCATGTTATATTACTCTGGCGTTTGTTCACCCTTCCTGTGAGAAGAATGCTGGGGGCTTGGTAGCCTCTGTGTCGTGTACAGGTGGGCTCATGTATTCTGATGACCAGGAGGCAGTACATTTGTGAGGAGGAGGAGGAAGAGAGAAGGAGGAAAGGAGGAAGAGAGGAGGGGGAGGAGAAGAGGAGGAGGGGAACAGGAGAAGAAGAGAAGAAGAGGAGGAGGACAGGAAGAGGAAGAGGAAGGGGATAAAACTTACAAGGTATCAATTAGCATAGGCCAGGCTAGCCTGATAAGAAAAGCGGGTGCTCAGAATGGGCACCAAAAGAAGAGGTGCTGCTGAGGGAGAGGAGCTGGGGGAAAGCAGGGGAGCTCCCTAGAGCCTGGAGCAAGTCAGCACTGAGCTGAGCTATGACCAGAGGGGATATTCTCATGAGGAAAAGAGGTCAGAGGAGCATGAGAACTTTTTACCAGACAGGAGACCAGCAACAGGTGAGGGCAGCAGTTAGAGAGTAGTAGCCTAGAGGAAGCCCTGATCAACCCAACAGACTCAGAGGAACACATTTTGTGAGAAGTCTTCAGGTAGAAAAAGATGTGTCCCAGGAGAGCTGTCACTAGTAGGGGTCATGAAGGCGTTTCTACGGAATGCCGACATCTGGAACACATGTTTCTTCTCTGAGATGCCACAGGGACAGTCCAAGACTTGAGGGGCGGCAGCGCTCAGGGTGGGGGGAACAGCACTTTTCCCGGATGTCAGTGTCCTAGGGAAGGGAGTACCCACCCATTGCCTGCAATCTTGTCCGACCTTGAGCTGATGTCCTTTCCAGAGTCCCATGGACATCAAACCACTTCCAGGGGTATGACTTACTTTGTTGCTATGACAGCTTGACAGCATCCCACTGGTGTGGAATATTCACATTCCACTTGGCCTGGAGTCCAGCAGCAAGTCTGTTGCCTGGGATCAGCAGTGATGGTGGCATACACAGATGCTGGGGTTTCCCCGCTGGCTCTGAATTCTGATTGTTTTCCCCTCCTCAACTAAAATTTTGAATATTTTGACCCCGGGATTGGATGAGTTTTAGTTCTGTGTGGTCCAAGGGGCATTCATTTTAGGATGCCATGGGCTTGGGGCGGGGGGTGGTCACAGTAAGCTATTTGTGTTTTATGTGTTATTTATAGTACACCTACCTGATTCTGCTATATTGTGGCCGGTGAGCTTGCTAGGTCAGAGTTAGATGGCCCTTCACATTCCTCCAGGAGCCTAGGAAAGCCTTCATAGCTAGAAGCAGAGAATATTCCCCTGAGCTAAAAGCTGAAGAATCTCCTCCCAAGGATGCCTGAGCTTTTTATCCTCGGAGAGAAAGGTAAAGAGGATAACAAAAGAAGAGAACCGTTGCCACTTTCTACTCTGCCTAAGCACCAGAAACTGTTCCCAAATCTTTGATCTTCGTAAAGGATCATAGGATTTAAAATCATTCAAGTCAGGAGTCCTCAAGTCTTCATTTGTGTCTTGGACCCCTTTGATTGTGCTGTGAAGCCTAAGGACCTTTTCTCAGAAAAAGGTTTTTAAATACGTAAGACAGTAGGATTACAAAGAAGACCAAGAATCACTGAAAATAAAAATGTAATTTTTTCCCTCAAGTTCATAGCACCCTCCTTCCCCAATCTATCAAGTGGACCCAAGGTTAAACATCTCTGATGTAATCCAACTCTCCTCATTTACAAATGTGGAAATTTAGGGCCAGTAGCGTTTAATTTATTTGTCTAACTTACACAAATAATAAATAGTGGAGGTAGAATTTAAACCCAGATTCTCTGATGCCAAATCCAGTGGTCTTGCCATCCTACTGTACAGGGGCTGCCCCTGAGGCATTATTTTTTATAGAATTTATTTGCCAGGTAAAGAATTGGATTCAAAACCTTCTCATCATGCCATGGAGGGGAGAAGGAGAAAGAGAAGGAGGGGGAGGAAATTGGGTCCCATTGGGTCTCTGGATCCCAGTAAGACCACTGATGTCAGATCTGACTTTGTTTTTTATTTTCCTGAGTTTTTTAGTCAATACTTTCAATACATGTTCTCTAATACAATGCTTTGGGCACCTCTTAATTTTGTGGCCATATTAATTTACAGGAACTGAGATGTTTATCAGCCTCTAAAATAGAGAGTAAATGTTTGGAATTTCTTGCTTTGGGGAAGAAATATCTTTGAGTATGCTAGCATTTAAATCCTTTTTCTCCTTGCCTCACCGTCACCAAGGAAGCCTTTATTCATATGTGTGGGGACAAGGAAAAGTTCAATTGCACATTTACCCCCTTTGAGGTGGGTTTTATTTGGGATTTTTCACACCATTCAGAGAGAATTCTATCAAAATGTCCCCAACTGCCATTCAAAAGGTAGTGAAAGAGCATTTTCAACCAGTCCCATTGTTAAATGCCAGTTGCCTGACTCTCTTAACAAATTATTTTGAGATATTCCAAAGCATTTTTTTAAAGGCCTCCATATGTAGTCCCTGGAAAAGGACAAACATCTAAATTAAACCGAGGCTGAGGATGAGGGCTAACCCTAGGCAAAATTTTGCATTAGACAAAGTTGATTTGTGTATGTGTGTGGGAGGAATCCAGTCCTCCCTCCTGCCTTCTTCCTCTCTCTGTTTCCTGATGCCAGGCCCCCAGCTCTCCTTCAGGTATCTGGTGCCCTACTGCTCTATTCTCCATTTCCTCTCTATTAAAACTGCTCTAAATAAAGGAGCTGACATCAGTAATTTACATCTTAGTGTGCATTTCAGTCATACGCTACCTCCCCCAGAAACATTAGCATTTTCAATCCTCAGGCTCACCATGGAATGAAAGGCTTTGTCCTCCTTAAAGGAACTTTAGACTTTATCAAATGAGTGGGTGGCTTGTTTGCAGTATTTTTTGGGGGGTGGGGAGGGTTGTCCATTTGTCCCTAAAGTAAGACCAGATAGTTACAGTCTTCTTACTTAGCTTGCCAAAGTCACATTGGAAATCTCAAAGAAAGGACATTTGAACATGTAGAATTTACTCACCTACCTCACTCTCCTGAAGATTTTTTAAAAATTCAAGTCAACAAGTATTTATTAAACACCTACCTACAATGTGCCCAGAACCTCGCTCTGATGCAGGGAACAAGTGAGACTGTTCCTGTTACTGTGCACTTAAAGGCTTTATAGGACAAAGAAATCTGCTACTTTCTACGCCCTAAAGACGACATGGCTGCAGAGACTCAGCAGCTGACAGCTTTGGGGGGGGGGCCTTCCATACTCAAAGACTATTCGATCCCATTATTTGCTTTCTGCAATTGAAGACCAATTAAGAAGGAAGAAAAGGAAGTTCTTTCTGAAACGGAGCTATTTGGTCCTTTAGATCACAACTGTAAATTCAGTAAATTGGTCTTGGCTTGATATTTTCCAGGTGTGGTTAAAATCGGGGATTTAAAAAAAATAGACAATAAAATCACACTCACAAGTGGTTTATATTCATGAATTATTGTGGCTTAGGAAGAGACAATTGAACAATTTGTTGGATGAGAAATAAAGGAAACTTTATTGATGAATTTATGAAAGATCTTTAAAACATTGTTGGGGGAAAGCCCAACAATGAAATGCATCTTGTATGTCTTGCCTTGAGCATGGCATTAAATTAATAGTTACAAATAGTACCTTTTAGATATACAGGGTGTTATAATAAAAGCTATGCAGAGTTTGACAATTAATAGGGCATTTACACATGGAGATAAACACGTGATCACTTATACCATACTCATGCAGGATAAGAACATTAGTTGTTGTTAGGAATGTGTTACACGCTTAAGCTAGTTGAAATACTGTTTATTTTTTCTTAAAGCAGGAATTTCTATTAAGTTCCTACTATGTGCCAGGTGCAATGGACAAATGGACAAGTGCTGAGAAAGCTGAAAACAAAAAACAGTCCTTGTCCTCAATATCCTAAAAGGGGAGAGACCATATAAATTAACAGGTACATACTGAAGTCCCTTAGAGGGGACTGAAGACTGATATTAAGAATAATTGTAAATGGACTTTAGAAAGGGGACTCATAGAATAGGGGGACTTTAGAAAAAATGTTAAGCAAAAAGATATTTAAAATAAATTCAGAGGAAAGACAGACAGGATTGTTGTTGTTGTTCGTTCTTTATTCTTAAAGCGGATCGATGGCATCACATTGTGATGTCTTGGCTTGTGAGGGAGTTGGATTTAAGTGAGGCAGATGCACAAGGTTATCAGCTTCACTCTCTCTTCCAGAATCGTTGGAGTCCAGTGGCAAGACAAGAGTCAAGATGACTAGTAATGGCCTTGGATGCAGTGGGTAGCTTTGATCTTTTTAAATTAAGGTCTTTCCCAGGTCGCAGGTCTCAGTTTATCTGAAGCAACACCCATTCAGTGACTAAGGGCTAGGAAGAAATGAGACAAAAGATGGCCTAGTTTACTATCACAAAAGGAAGAATCTGGGAAGGGAAGACCCACAGAGTTTCTGGCCAAAACCAAAAACTATTGCTATTTACACTCACTTTAAGCCATCAAAACCTAAACAAGGAACAACAGAGGCTTGGGTTGGGACCTATTATTGGACATTCAAGGAAAGCCAAAGTGATCAGGGTTTAAAGGCAGTCAAGGAGCTCTATTTGAATCGCAATCGAGCTTTTCAAAAGCCAGTTTTTTCAGAGCTATATTTCAAGAAATGTAAATGAAAATTGCCTAGGACAAAGAGCAAAATGTCCTATTTTATTGAAAACAGACAGACAGACAGATAGATAAAAAATTTAAAAAATTTGAAACCTCAGGCCCCAAGATTTCTTTAAAATATAAACAACCAAAAATTATATTCCTTTGGACAGAGCACTCATATGTAAAGGTCTGATGCCCCAAGTGGATAGAGGGCCCACATGTGGGAAGGAAGAAGGAGGAAGAGAAGAAGAGAAGGAAGAAGAAGGAGAAGAGGAAGAAGAAAAAGGGGAAGATGGGAGAAGGGAGAAGGAGAAGAAGAATTAGCATTATTCTCCAACTTGAGTGCCAGTTCAAGGACCCAGGTTGGGTCCCCAGAGGGCAGCTACCCAACTCACAGATTGTTGTTTATCCTTCATTCTTGAAGAGGACTAATGACATCATGAGGGTGATATCTTGACTTACAAGGGAATTGGATTTCAGTAGGATAAAAAATAAGTCTATAATGTGATCTCAAAAATGCACAGAAGCTGGTAGTGAACATTTTTGATCATTTGCTTCCAAAAGGCTGCAATAGTCACGATGTAATTTTCATTGCAATCAGTCAACAAATCTTTATTAAGTACTCTGTGCTAAGCATTGTGCTAAGTATGAGAAATATAAAGAAAAAGCAAAAACAGTTCTTTCCCTTATGGAGCTTTCCTTCTTTTGGGAATGTTTACGTAAATCAGAACATATAAGTGTAGAGTAAATGGATGATACCTTAGGGAGGATGGCACTAGTATTGGAGAGACCACTGCTAGAAAAGGTGGTGCTTGTGTTGAATCTTAAAGGAAGCCAATGATTCTAAGAATTGGATATTGGGTGGGAGAGCATTTTGGATCTGGGGAACAGCCAGTGCAAAGTCAAAGAGATGGGAAATGAAATATCTTATGTGAGGAACAGCAAGTAGGTCAGTATATACAGGGCTTAGAGGGGAGTAGAATGTAAGAAGATTGGAAAGGTAGGAAGGGTTAGGTAGTGAAGAGCTTTAAATGTTAAAAAAAAAGACCGATTCTGGAGAAAAAGAGGGAGTCACTGGAAAATCACTGTGGTTACTGTGTGGAGGACAGATTGGAGTGAAGAGAAATTTGAGTCAGGGGAGACCAATAAGAAAATTTTTTCAATAGTTTAGGCAACAAGTGATGAGGGTCTAAAACTAATGTGGTGGCCACGTGAGTGGAGGGAATGGGACAGAGATGTAATGAAGGTGGAACAGTAACATCGGGCAATGTACTGGATACATGAAGAGATCAAGAGAGGAGTTAAGGATGATACAGAGGCCAAATATCTGCATGATTGGTGACCTCATAGTAATGGGGAAATTTAGAAGAGGGAAGGGCTTTGGGGAGAACATAATCAGTTCTGTTTTGGATGTGCTGAATTTGAGATCCTTATGTGATATCCAACTTGAAATGTCCAACAATCTGTGATGCAGGATTGGAACTCAAGAGAGAGCTTAGGGCTAGATAAGTAGATCTGGGAGTCACCTGCAAAGATAACTGGACCCACTAGAGCCAATGAGAGTATGCAAATTGTAGAAACAGCCTTGTAGAGCATCCGCTCATATGGATTTCTGCCATGGTGAAGCTACTGACATTGTCTTTGCACTGAATTGCTGATTTCTCCAAGAAAGACAAATGAGATAATAAAGAATGTGAAGAAATGAATCCAATTTAATAATTGCTGTATTTTATAGAAATTAGTATTGATTAACATTAACAGGTACAAAATACACAGGTTCTTTTTGCTTAAAATGTAGCTTGACAAGATGATTCCAGAAAAACCTGAAAAGACTTACATGAACTGATGCATAGCGAAGTGAACAGAACCAGGAGAACATTGCACACAGTACAAGCAATATTGGGTGATGACTAACTTTGATAGACTTAGCTCTTCTCAGCAATGGGATGATCCAAGACAATCCCAAAGGACTGATGATAAAGCATACTACTTACCTTAGAGAAAAAACTGATATTGATTGAATACAGATTGAAGCAAGGAGGGAGTGAGTGAGTGATAGAATCTAGAACTCAAAACTTTAAATGAGAATGTTAAAAAAATAAAGTTTGCAAAGCACCTTAAAAATAAAATGGGGCTTGAGAAAATTATGAATATTAATTTCCATCAATATTGTTCAGTATTTTGCTCAAAGTAGAATCAGGGCTCAGCATTCCTTTTCATTCCCTATTTATTCCCATAATTAACTCCCATAAAACTCTATTTATCCATACCATAATGATAGCCACTGTATAATGAATGGCCTCACTTAGACTATTTGATTGAAAAATTTGAATTTTCACATAGGAAATACCTTGTCAATGTGATACGCTTCATCTCTGTACTTGAAAACATGGCATAAGAAAGGTGATTATTTGAAATAAATGTGGTGTGTTCATATCGTTACCATTTTTGGTCCATGGATAGCACTCCTGTAAAATGATCACTTCATCCCCCTTCCTTAAATGAAGGTGACATTGTGATGAGTTAGGTACACCCACTATTCTCTAGTAAGTTGAAATCAAGTGGCTGCTATCTTTAGAGTCAAGGTACTCTTTGAGTTACTGAGACACAATTACATAGCTGACAGCACCCTAGATTTGGAGTCCAAGGACTATAATTCGAGGGAAAGGGAAGGGAAGAAGAACATATTAAACACCTACTACATGCTTAGCATAGTGTAAGGCACTATGCTAAATGCTTTAAAAGTATTATCTCATTTGATCTTCATAACAACCATGGGAAGTGGATACTATTTTATAGGTGAGGAAATTGAGACAGAGATTAAATGACTTTCCCAGGTAGCTCCTAGGTATCTGAGGCTGGATTTGAATTGAGGTCTTCTTTGTTTTTTTGCATCTTATGAGCCCTATGGACCTTTTCTCAGACTTTAAATGCATAAAATAAAATACTTAGGATTACAAAGGAAGCCAATTATATCAAAATAGAAATAAAAATATATGTTAGAAATATAAATATATATTATCAAAATATATATTAGAAAGTTAATTCATGGACCTAAGGTTAAGGAGCATTGCTCTAAGGAGTCCCTTTTCAAATTGTCCAAAGGCAAATTAAAAAAAAATACCTCTCAATTAAATTAATAAACAAGATGTTATTCCCACCTAAGTAATATGGTCATCATAAACAAGATCGTCTCTTAGTTTCAGGGAATGAAGATTGAATTGAAATTGAGTAAGTCTTTTCAAGTGCTGGAGATTGGTAAAAGTTAGGTTTCCACAGAAGAGTTAATTAAGTTCCACAGAAGAATCAATGAAGGGTCAGCTTGAACAAAGAAGGGAGTAATAATTAACCAAGATGAGGGTCAACAGCCAATCCCAATAGAGTTTGTGGTTTTGCAGAAACCTCAGTTTCAGGATGTTAGGAAAACTGGTCTAAACCAGCCAGATAATGGTCAGGGTTGAGGAGAAAACTAGGTCAAATGGCTATGAAGCATGCTTAATTGGCTAATTGAATATTACCTCGCATACCCACGGGGAGTTTTCTGCCATTTTTGAACATGAGACATATGTTGAGGTGGGGGGAACATACCAAGGAGTTGCATGTTGCGGTTGTATAGGGAAGATTGTAACCCAGAAGGGAGCAGACCAATCCGTTCTCTGAAGGGAGGTACTAAGCTGATGTTGAATCAATTTCTGTCAGTCTAACAGAATAAAGTTGGTCTCATTCCTGTATTCCCCTCTCCCTCTTCCTAAAGAAGGGTGGAGTCTGTTCCTGGCCAGGAACATTTACCAATTCCTTTGGATTCCTCAATAATAATAAATTGCCCTTGATACCTGAATTTCAGTGTCAAGCATATTTCTAACATTATGTCTTTGATTCAACTGAGTCCACAGACTTTGGACGAGGAAACAGTCGTAATATATCTCATAACACAACTGAGGCCTTCATGCTTTGGGCTTCTATACTATGAGAAGGTTTTCTACTCTCCTTCTCTCTGGAGACTGTGGTCATCAGCCCTTTTACTCACACTAGCCCTTAGAACATGCTGAGGGGAGAAGGACTTTAATATATGCCAGGTCCAGTGAAGTTGGGAGAGATAAGAAAGGAAGAGACCACTCCCCTTGTTTTCCACTTGCAGCTCTATCCTGCAGATGGGAAACAGCATCAGATCTTGACCAGGGAAAGAGTGTTAAGTGATTTGATGATTGAAATCCTAATTGACCCTTTTTCCTAAATGGAATGCAGTTAAATTACTGGTATTTCTGTCCAGAAATATTATGTTCATTTTGAATAGGTTCCCACTTACAGATCTGAGTCCCAAACTATTGACTTCTAATAGAGAGGGTATTGAACTAGAAGCAGGGGGACCTGGGTTCTAGTTCTAACTATGGCTATGCCATTTTGGATAATTACCTTTTGGGCCTCACTTTTCTCATTTATAAAAGTGATGGGGTTGGTAGGTGAGCCTCAAAGTCTCTTCAAGTCGAACATTTTCATAATCACCAGTGTAACCTCGGGCAAGTCACAACCCCCTTGGGCCTCAATTTTCTATCAGTAAAATAAGGCAGGTTGCATTAGAGGGCCCCTGAGGGCCAGGGGTGTGCTAAAGGTATCTCTAATTGCAAGCTGATCGTTATATTTTCAGTGTGAGCACTAACACTTTAGAAAGGGTAACTCTACAAATCAGAGCTTGGTTTATTGTTTTATTGACATCTAGACTTAAAAAAATATTAACAATGCAGACCAAACTTATATGTGCATACATTCCGATCCCCTTCCCTTATTCTTCCTTGTTAAGCATTTGCCAGTATACCCCTGTATTGTTCTATAAACATGCCTTGAGCTCAGTGGGAGTGCAACAGAGGCTCAGAGAATGATGTTATCACCAGACTGGAGGCCTGGTGACAATAGGCTAATAATAATGATAACGAAAATAAATGAGACTTTCATAGTGCTTAAAGATTTGCAAAGTTCCTTACAATCATTATCTTATTTAAGCCTCACCCTATCTTTGCTGAGAAACCTTCCCGAACTATGATTCTATGTAATATGTGTGTGCGTGTATGTATGTAATCTCCTTCTGACTAGTTTTCTGTCTGACCCTAACTGTCTCTGGGCTGGAGCTCCTGAAGCTACTGCTGTCATTCTCAAGGCTGCCTCCAGGGCCAATGCTGCTGCTGCCACTATGAGCCCTCCTGGCTAGCCCCCATCCTCGTGTCACAGACCTCTCTTGCCAACCTCCTAAATTGTCTTAGGCTGGAAAAAATGTCTCACTTTGACCTTTTGTTGGCTCTGCCACTCCAAAATTTGATTTGAGGAGTTATTTCCAGAGGAATATTGGGAGGATCTGCCATCTTGGTTCTACCTAGTATCTTATCTTTTAGACGTTATTGGATAAAAGGACAATTTGATTATTCAAATTATGGCATGGAAGAAAGAATATTTGTTTTCTAGTGACTTTATCCTCTATATAACTTGATTTAAAATTTTACTTCTAAATGAGTAATTCAATAATCAGAAACTTTTTGTGTTATCCTCTCAAAACTAATGTGGTGCATAGTATTAGGTATTGGTCTTGGAGTCAGAAAATCTGGATTTAAGTTCTGACTTTTACATTTAACAATCATGTGAATTTGTAGAAGTCATATAATAACTTCTTTGATCTTCAGCTTACTCACCTGTAAATTGGGGATAATATCTGTACTTCCTCTCTCTGAAATTTTTTGTGTGCAGAGTACATTGCAAATCATAGAGTTCCAGAAATAGGAATCATTATTACTGTTTTATTTTATACACTCTCCCTTTTCTAAAAGTGTTACACAAATTACATGAATCATATTTTGTCTGGATCTTTGATTTTGTCAGTGTGAAGAACTCCTTTGTGTGAATATTCTTTCTACCAATGCAGATCTCAATGGTTGCTCCATAATGAAATCTTAGAGAGTTGCCTGAGGGCACTCGTGATTTGCCCGTGGTCACTAGGTTAACACTTGTCAACAGAAAGACTTGAATCCAGGTCTTTTTGACTTCAGTCACTCAACTAGCAGTCAAGTAGCTTCAGTCAGTTAACTAGCATTTATTAAGTGCCTACTATGTTCCAGGAACTATGTTAAGTGCTACAGATACAAAGAAAGGCAAAAAACAAAAAAGGAAACACCAAACCAGTCCCTGTTTTCAAGGACTTCACAGTCTAATGGGGAAGACAGCATGCACACAACTATGTACAAACAAGACAGAGACAAGATAAATTGGGGGTAATCTCAAGAGAATTTTGAAACCCTCCTGGAAGTATCTGAACATATATAAAATATTATTCCCTTCAAGCTCACTTAACTTGCATTGGAAAGGAGAATTTTCGAAATACTACATGAGAGCTACCCTATGAAATTTTCCAACATGAAGGGAGTTTATGGAGATTCTACCTTGTGTTTGGCAGAGCAATACCATTAAGCTATTTTCCTGCCTTGAGTAGGGCATTTGGATTGTAATTGGACTCAGCTGCAAAAAATTGTTCCTTCCTAACGGGAGATGAGTGAGTTTTAGGAGAAGGGTATTTTACGTTGGCTCAGGTTAACCCAGATTCTGAGTAATTGATAATAAAAGAATGTCCTATCCTGGAGTTGCCCCCCTTTTTGTGACAAGGCAAAGCTAATTTTTTATATCACTAATCTCAATGTTTAAGGATATCAAGGGGAGGTGTATGCAATGTTTGTGGGTCTCACAGATTATCCCTTAGAGTTAATCTTTGATGTTTCTTCCTTAATTCTCATATTTATTTTTTGTTATTCACTCGTTTTTCAGTCCTATTAGACTCTTTGAGACCCCATTTGGGGTTTTCTTGGCAAGGATATTAGAGTGGTTTGCTATTTCCTCCTCCAGCTCATTTTACAGATGAGGAATTGAGGCAGAGTTAAGTGCCTACACAGCTAGTAGGTATCTGAGGTCACATTTGAACTCAGACCCTTCTGACTCCAGGGCCAGCACTCTATCCATGTGCCACTAAGTAGCCCAAAATTCCTGTATTTAACCTTTTGATAAATTCTGGTGATTCTTCCTTCACAGTGTCCTTCAGCTGTCTCCCTTTCTCTGTTCCTACTACTACTGCTCCACGCCTGGATTACTGAAGTGGTCTTCTCATTGATATGCCTTCCTCTAGTCTCTCACCTCTTCAATCATCCTCCACATGGCTACTGGAAGACTCTTCCTAAAAATATCACTTTCAGAAAACAACCCTTTCTGAGAGGCCAATTCCTCCACTCTCCCATTGGACTGCAAACTAAACAGAGTGACAGATGTGTCTTTGGGATGCTTATCAGCACTTTGACGAAGAATCCACAGTGATTCTCTACTGATGGAGGCATAAGTCTAATTAACTTGCTTTTTTTTTGCCTTACTTCCAAGATCCTCCATAATCTAGCCCTATTTCACCCCTCCAGTTTTATGATATCTTCCTTTTGTTAATGTCACTGTAGTAAGGTCAATTTTTCTGCTTTTCACCAATATAAAACTACTTACTTCTTGGGTCAGATACGTCTCCTCATTATCACTGCCCACACATAAATATTGTGTTCATTCCCAAATCCAAGCCTTTGCTAGTGTTCTTTTCTTCTATTACATGCCTTTCCATATCACCTCTCTAAATGCTTCCCATAATTGAAGGGACAGTTCAAGAACCATCTCTTCTGTGATCCCTGCTTTCTTTAAAGAGTCCAAATGCTTCGATGCTTTGATTTATTGCCAATTGTTTCAAGTGTGTTAATCTTATCTCTCAAACTACATTGTCAGATCCTTGAGAGTCAGGACCATATCTTATTGGCCTTTTGCATAAGGAATTAGTAGGCAATCTATAATGACTAGCTTATTATGCAAGTCATCACATCATTGTAAGTCAAGTATCCATTTCCTAGTTTGTGAATTAAGGATATTCCTGCTTCAAATCTGAGCTAAGGGAAGGGATAATTGAATTTCTCTTGGTTCATGGTTGCTTAGGGGTACCTCTGGCTTTGTCATAGGGGCTATTTCATGAGCAGTGACTATTTTGGCCACATTTTGGGGAGTGTGGTTCTGATGCCTGGTCAGCTTTGCCAATAGAATGACGTAAAAAGCAAGTAGTAGCAACCTACAGTGCTGAGACTATAGTCTCAGTTATAGTTATTTGCTTCTCTGGTGAGTTTTTTGGCATAGTAGATCCCAAAAGAATGCCCCCTCTTACATGTCCAAATGTTCCTTGAAGGCTAATGCTCTGGAACCATGTGTGGTAAAGTACATTCTACTGGGTTACCAGAATGATGATGGTGACTCTCTTGAAATGATTAAAGACACATAGTTTATTCTTCTGCTATATTGTGGCCGGTGAGCTTGCTAGGTCAGAGTTTCTGACGCTACCAATGAAGCCCTCCCTCCATCCCTGCGATTTTTCCTGTCCCCAGAGAAGCAGGAAAACTCTGGATTGGAAGTCAGAGCAGGGAGGCCCCAGAGCGCAAGGGAAAGACCAGTTGGGCCTGGCACTCGGCGGGCTTGGGTTCAAATGATGACTGTGACACCTATCTAGGTTAATAGAGAGTATCCCCTTGACCTCGGTTTCCTCATCAATTAAAAAAAAAAAGGAAGGGAGAGGGCGGGTCAGGGACCCGATGGGCTTCGAAATCCTCTGCAGCTGGTAGACAGGCGGTGCACTGGGGAGGCTGACCTAGTCGAGCTCCGACGGCCCCGCCCCTGCCCCGGGTCCCCGAGCTGCTGCCCCTGGGTGTCCTCCTGGTTCCCCCTCCCCCGCGGTTAACAATCTCCATCCTTTCAGTTGCTCCCTCCGGCGGCGTGCTCGGCGCAGGTGGAGCGGGGGGAGGGGCGGGGGGGCTGCAGGGTGGGGGCTGCGGCTGCGCGGGGGGTGGGGGAAGGGTGGGGCGGGCTGCGGGCGTTATAGACCGGAGTCACCCGCACGGTGGGAGTGGGCTTCGAGCGGCGCCGCCGTCATGGCCTACGCCAACTCTGTGGTAAGGTTGGGTCCGAGGCCTCTGCGGCCGTTCCCGCCCTCGTCCTCCTTGTCCTCCTCTTCGGGACCCTCGACGCCCCAGCCCCCTCCAAGTTCAAAGCCAACGGCGAGATCTGCCCGGGCCCGGGCCGTCCCCTCGCTGGAGTCCGACGGGGCGCCCCCCCCACCGGGGGGCAGGGGCAGCACCGCCCACACCGGGGCCAAAAAGCGGAGCTCCCACGCGTCTGCTGTCCCGGGGGCACCTGCTCAGGCCTGGCCTGCCTGTCGGGGGGCGGGGGCTGGCCCTTGGGCCCAGTTACGGGGGCTCCGCTCTGCCCGGGGCCTCCTGAGCGGGCCTTGCACCAGCGCCAAGCCGGCGGCAGATGGACCAGATGGGCCGTAGAGCCGGAAGAGGGCCTCTTCTTCCAGCCCCTACTTTTTACAGACGAGGAAACTGAGCCCCCGGCTTCTTTCGGTGACTCGTCCGAGGTCACACAATTAGCCCGGGGCACCTCCGAAGGCGTGGGGGTGGGGGGCGGTCCTCTGGGGAGATTTTGCCACGACGTAGAATAAAGTTTGTACGTGCCGCTGTGGAAAATCGGGGCAGAGGTAGTGGGTTCCCCGTCACTGGAGCCATTCAAGCGAAGGCTGGCTAATCGCGCACCCTCCTAGTTTTGGAGTCGCAAGGATTCCTCCCCCTCCCCCTCCCCCCACCAGGGACCACCTAGTGCCCTCTTCTTTTTATACAGGAGACTGATAGATTAAATGAGTTGTCCGTAGGTGGCAGAGCTGGGATTCGAATTCAGGTTCTCGAGTTACGAATCCACCCGTGTTTTATTCCCATCACGAAGCGCGGGGGCTTCCCGTTCTGGCATTTGCCATACTAGGTGATCTTTGAACCCCCTTGCCCCTCTGAAGGTCCATGGATCCTGGAGAGGGTCATCGCTCTTTTGGGGGTGAAGGTGACCGAGCCGTTGTTACCAAGGTGTTATCCCGCAGGATTGGGAAAGAATGTCCTTTAGAGCCGAAATGTGAGCCCTTCCATCTCCACATACCGCTACGCTGGAAGAGTTGGGCTCTACTTTTTGCGTTCTTGGTTTGCGCATCTGTGACCTTGGGGTTCTCCGGCTCATTTTGTTGGAATGTGGCTATTTGATGACAGATTGCTTTCTTATGCGCCCCTCCCGACCCCCCAACCCCCAAAGCGTGGTTGGTTGATATCTTTAATTTATGAGCACAGAAAAAATGTGAATAAAGGATAGGGGGCATAATAATATAATTCATGAAGATATTTAAAGTTTGCCAAGCATTTATAAAGTTTCTCATTTGATCCTCACAATAACCCTGGGAGGTGGGTGGCGTTAATCACTCCCATTTTACAGATGAAACTGAGGCAGACAGTTAAGTCACTTGCCTAGTGCCACGAAGTCATCCAACCCCTTCATTTTACAGATAAGGAAATGCACACAGGTCCGTGGTCGCACAAATTGGTAATTGTCAGAGAGGATTTAAACCCAGGTCCAGAACTCGAGAACTTTTCCCACAGTACCAGTTGGTTTACAAATAATGTTGAATTCATTTAAAGGGAAATGAGTTGCTAAGGCAGTTTAAGTTGTAAAAGTTTAAAGGGCAGTGAGTTGTTAAATACATATTTCAGTGTGTATTTCAAGTATGGCTCATATTTATTGTAATTTGTGTTAAGTGTTTATGGATGGAAATATAAATATACCATCTATTCTGCTTTTTAAAGTGATTAGTTAATTCTAACAGGTTATTATTTCTGGGAGGGAAATTGTCACCAGCTGATTATGTTCTCTCTATGTCTGGTTCTAATAAAGATATTGGATAGTGAAGTTAATATAATTTTTTTCTTAAGAGTCCCAGAAGAGGGGCTTTGTTCAGTAAATATTTTGAATTAGATCAGAATTATATCCTAGCTGATTTTTTCATTGCTACAGATCTTTAGGGGAGAGTTTGAAGGTATTTTGGTCTTAAGGACTTCCTTGACCTTAAATATAATCAATTTAGATGTGTCTAACTAGGAAGTCTGTATCTACTTTCTTTTCTTTTCTTTTCCCTTTTTTGAGGGGTGGGAAGAAAGGGCAATTTGGGTTAAATGATTTGCCCAGGGTCACACAGCTAGTAAGTTGTGTCAAATGTCTGAGGGCATATTTGAACCCCTGTCCTCCTGACTCCAGGGCCGGTGCTTTATTCACTGCGCCACCTAGCTGCCCCTCTACTTTTTTTTTATGAAAATTTTTCTGAAGGGAAAGCTTGATTGTTGTCGTCCATAGTCTTGTAAATACTGTACAAGTGTTACTTAAAAAAAAAAATCATAGGTACTATATAGTATTTAGACTTGAAAATTCTGTAGGAGTATATGGGTGTGTTCTGGGGTAAGGTAAAGGCTGTTAGAGAGTTTTATACTTTGGTTGGATTGTTAAGTAACTTAAAATTATATTTCCCATCTTGCCAGTGGGTGATTAGTGGAAGCCAGAGTTGACCAGTAATTAGCACCTTTTAGTTATAGGTGAGGAGTGCAATTTTTATGGTTCTGAAAGACAAACTTATTTAATATTGGATTTAATGTTTATTTTAGCCCATTGATCAACACTGTTTAAACTGTCATTAGTTGTTTGCATAAAATTCATATTATGGCTTTAAGAAAACTATTAAGTCTTTTAGAATAAATTTCTTAACTTTATTTGTCAAGAAATAAGTTTTGATGAATTGAATGATGGACTTGGAGTCAGCAGACCTGGGCTGAAATAAGAAACTAGCTGTGTGATCTTAGATAACTTATGTCTTGTTTTAGTTTTCTCATCTGTAAAGTGAGGAACATGCTGTTATGGGTAGAGGTCCAGCTATGGAGTTTGGGAGACCTGTGTTTAAGACCTGCCTCTGACTCATACTGGTTGTGTGACTACGGGCAAGTCATTTGACTTGTATAACAGATAACTCCAAGGAACCATAAATTTCAGAGAAACTTCTAATCTGTGTTGGTGAAGATAATTTTCCAGTTTCTATACCAACGAGTTCCCCCTCACTGATAAAATCAATCATTTGTTTCCCCCGTACCATCAAGGGGTTGTTACAAGGAAGGTGCTTTGAAAACCTTAAAGCATTATATAAATGTCTGTTGTCATTGCCACTTTAGTCTAATTTGACAATAGTTCAGAATTTTAGGTCATATATGTACTTTGGTATAGAATACCAAATGGCATTAACCTGTAACCTGTTTGTTTTGCCTTTCTAGCTTGCTTATGATACAAATCCAAGAGTGGGAACAGTATAGTTAATGTCTTATAGAAATTAAAAAAATTCTATTGGCCTTTTTGACAAGTGAGTCATTGGAAAACAGGTTTATTTCTATATCACTTAAAATTCATTCCTTACTCTGTAGGAATAGCAACAGTAGCAGTACAGCTTCATGGGATTGTTGTTCCATGCTTTGATGGAGTCTTCCAACTGGGTCCTGCAGATAACTGCATGACTATATGTCTCTCTTGAGGAAGGAACAATTTGTGTCAGACTCATATTATTGTTTAGGGTGAGGAGGGAGCTTAGTAAAAATCATTTTGTGGACTTCTTTATCTCATGTTTAAGTGATGAGACAGGCCAAAGTTGTGTGTACTTTATCAAAGCTAAATAAATTCGAACCTGAGAATTAAAAATCCTAACAATTGTTTTTATTCAGCCCAAGCTCTATAGATCTGTCATTGAAGATGTGATTGAAGGGGTCCATGAGCTATTTACAGAAGAAGGGGTAGAAGAACAAGTCCTGAAAGACTTAAAGCAGGTTTGTAGCAGTAAAAAAAAAAAAAGTTTTTTCCTACCTAGAGTCTCTTAGTCAAGAAAATTGATAACCATCTCATTGCTCTGCATTCTAGTTATTATTTATTATTTAAAATTACTGCTTAGATATAGCTATTCATTTTGCTAACACTTGACAAAATATATTTAAAAAGCTAATTTTCAGTTGAAACAGATATCACAATTGTTTTATTTTTTAAAAGAGAATTTTTGCCCCTCTCCTAGCTCTGGGAGACGAAGGTGATGCAGTCTAAGGCAACAGAAGGTTTCTTCAGAAATAGCCACCCGGGCCCCTTCTTCACTCTGCAGTTGCCACATAATTTGCACCAAACAATACAGACGTCAACAGGTTGGATATAGTTTGTGAAGGAGCATTGTGATTCAACGTTACTGGGTTCCATTTTTTTTTCTAAATTAGGAAAACCATTGCCTGTTATTGGGAAATATTTGCACATTAAAGATAAACTCATCTTCAAATGGACCCAGGATAAATTCTTACCCTGTGGTAAGAAATCTCTAGTTTCTAATTCTAAATGGACACTAACCCCTGACCAAATAAAGCGTGGGGTTAAACAAAGGTCTTGCACCAAATCCACAAAACTATTACTTGTATACCCCAAAAGGGTAGATTGTATAGGCTGGGATGTGTGGGGGAATATCACCCATGTCCCAAATCACGAGGTTGTCTTGGGTTTTAGTCAAAGAGTACTCTAGCCTAGGAAACCATTGCTGTCAAGCTGCTTAAGGAAAGGTGTGTGTGTGTGTGTGTGTGTGTGTGTGAGATATATGCATGTACCTATGTATGTAATTTTATACATATGTATACATACATATAGTTATAGATAGATAAAACATTTATTAAGGTCTTACTGTGTCAAGTTCTGTGATAAGTGCTAGGAATATGAATACAAGCAAAAAAGAAGGAATACATGCTCATTCTGCTTACTTGGAGTATTACTATTTATATATGTAGATTGGAAGCAAAACAGGGAGTTAATGAAAATATGGAGAAAAGTCAGGCTATTTCTTTGTTTTGGATTCATAAAATAATTACTAGAAATTGACCACATGAATTTTATCTTTATCCTGGACCTTTTGAATCAGTTCCTCTGCTGCTAAGGGAATGTTTTTTCCATAATTATAGTGTATGTATTTAAATAATGTTGATTAGCCGATAAAGGATAAAAATTGATATTGTTGCTTCTGACTGAAAGATTTTATTTAGTCTTCCTTAGCTTTATTATTTTTTTTCTTCATAGAGCTTTTTTGTTTCTCAGCATATACATAAACAAGTTTTACTAAAATCACTTCGAAGAAAGAAAGCTAGAATAGATGAGTATTTGCAAGAAATGCATAGAGAATTAGGAATTAAGTGGTCAAAAGATCCTATGATATCTTTGTTACTTAGATATTCTAGTGCAGGGGTTCATTACCTGGTTCCACAGATCCCATTTATGAATAAATTTTGGAGTATCTGTGAACTTGGATGGGAAAAATAATTTCATCTTTATTTTCACTAACATCTGATTGAAATTAAACATTTCTGTTAATTGCCACAGCAATTGTTTCTCATCTCACATCATGTAGATGTCTTTCCCCACTATTTCTTCCTTCACCTTGTTTCATATGAGGTGACCCTCCTTTTACATTCCCTTTTAATCTCGTATCTTGTCATCTTCTGAAGATTGCGGGGAGAGGGGGGGCAATCATCCCTCATTCTGTCATTAATCTTCAGTCTCTCCCTATGTACTGATTGTTCCCTTGCTGTCCACAATGTCTCTTCTATCCACAGAAAACTCTCATTTGATCCAACCATCCCCACCCATGGTCATCTTCTGCTTCTTCTTTTCGTGGCTCAACTCCTTGAGAAAGCTGTCTACAATTAGTGCCACTACTTCCTCTACGCTCTGGCTTCTGACATCATCATTCAAATGAAAGTGCTTTTCCCAGAGTTTCTAATGATCTCTTAATGGCCAAATTTACTGACTTTCTTCAGTCCTCATCCTTCTAAACCACCTGCAACCTTTGACACTTGATCACACGCTCTTCTTCTGGTTCTTCTTTCCTTTCTCTGGATCTTCATGAAGCTGTTCTCTACAGGTTCTCCTCCTCATCTTATCATATCTCATCTCATCTAACCTTTTAAGTCCATTTTGTTGGACTTCATCCTGGTCTTGCCCACTAACACTGGTTATCCTCCCCAAGATACTGTCTTAGAATTCTTTTATTTTTCCTTTTTCTTGGGGAATCTCATCAGCTTCTGTGGATCTAATTATCTCTATGGAGATGATACTCAGGTCTATGTATCCAGTCCTAAGCTTTCTCCTCACCTCCAGTCTCACATGTTGGAAACAATACCATATCAAGGAAATCAGATTTCACAGACCAATTGCCTATTTGACATCTTGAACTAGATATACAGTAGACATCTCAAACTCAGCCTGTCTAAAATGGAACTTATCCCTCTTTATTTTTTTCTAAATCAATCTATTACTGTTAAGGGCACAGCTCCTCTCTCTATCACCAGACTTGCAACCTTAGCATCATCCTTAACTTCTCATTCTTTTTCATCTTGTCTATCTATTTTGTTGCCTCATCTTGCTGTTTCTACCTTCCTGACATCTTTTGTATGTGTCTGCTTCTGTCCATGAATACAGCTGCCACTCTGGTGTAGCTTCTCACCACCTCACCCCTGAACCATTCATTGCTGGAGCCTGCTGGTGGGTCTGCTTGCCTCAAGTCTCTCTCCATGCCATACCACCTTCCATTCAGTCAAATTGATGTTTCTAATATGCCAGTCTGACTATTACCCTCTTCTATCTTACTTGGTTCTCCATCATCCCCAAGAGCAAATATGAAATCCTCTCGTTGGCTCTTAAAGCTGTTTAAAGCTGTTTTAAACCTGATTCTTCCCTGTCTTTGCAGTCTTCTTACATTTCATTCCTTTCCCCATACTCTGCAGTCTAAGAACATTGCTTTCCTTGATGTTCCTCACACATGACACTCTGTGTCACAGTTTTGTGTTTTTTGTTTTATTAGCTGTCTCCCATGAACAATCTCCCTTCTGGCTTCCTTCAAGACTTATACCTTAAATCCTACTTCCTGCAAGACAGTTCCCCTGACTGCTAACACCTTCTCTGTATTGATCATCTCCAATTTATATTATATGTAGCTTGTTTGTCCATAGTTTTTTTTTTTCATGTCTCTCCCATTTGACTGCGAGCTCCTTGAGAGCATGGACTATCTTTTATCTTTCTTTGTCTCCACAGTGCCTGGCATATAGTAGGTGCTTAATAAATGTTTGTTGTTGATGATTTTGAATGTAGGCAATGAAGCATTATTCTGAGGAGCCTGTAGGTTTCACCAGATGGACAAAAGGGGTCCACCACAAATAAAACCCTTCTGCTTTAGTGGATCCGTGGTTTCCTTGATATGGTTATTTATATATGGAATATCCATATATGTATATATATATATGTATATGGAATGAAGTAGCAGCTTATTCATATCTTCTTATCCTGGTTGACTCTTGTCCATATTCTTTTGTAAATCTTTCAGAGGGTCTGCTAAGTGTGCCAGGAACCCGCCTCTCAGAGTCAGTACACATTTATTAAGTGGTTACTATGTGCCAGACACACTGCTAAGCACCGCGGATACAAAGAAAGCCATAAGACATTCCCTCATCTCAAGGAGCTCACAATTTAATGGTCTATTTCTTGCCATTAATACCAGAAGAGCGCACAACCTGTATGGCTGCCTCTTGCTTTTGTGAGGCCCTGCTTCTTTTTTTTTGTTTTTCAATCATCTGTCTCTTCATTGGTAATATGTTCCAGCCTGCTCACGCCTACCAAGTGCCTTTCCATTCCCTTTTAGGTGATATTCAACAAAACTATCATATCCCTTGGCTCTCAGCCATGCAGTATCACCAGAAGAATGGTGGTGTTAAAAAGATGAGACACTTGAGTATAAAGGTAGGTCCCTGACCTATTTACTGAATCCTCCAAAGGGTTTACAGTAGAGTAGGGACAAGAATCAAACAGAATGGGAAGTCACTGTCATCCTCATCGCGAGGAACACCTATATCAAGGAAATCACAGATGCACTAAAGTATTAGAGTAGTCATTATGGGATCCGTTGACCACCTGATCCCCAATTTTCTATATTAAAAGCACTGGAAAATGTCTCGGAGACCATCAGACCTACCCTTCCCCACCTGCTTGCTTTTGGGCCCAGCAAATTGTCCATTTGCAGTGTCTGCTAAAATTATATGACAATTTCTGTGGATTGTCCAGATTATGGTATACAGTTGCATGGATAATAGGCTTTTAAAAACTCTTTTGGGTAATCGTAGACCTTGTAGTAGGAACATAATCTGTTTTATGTAGGTAGGAATGGCTGTATTATAAGGCAGTGGGGAGGCCATTATTAGCATCATTGCTTCGACTTCCTTGCCTTTGAAGCATAAAATGCCCAGCCTATAGGAAATTGATATCTAAGGTT
>CM053625.1:274446902-274470783 GCA_028646595.1 Phalanger gymnotis | reverse complement strand
TTCCCTATAGGGAATCTTGTGATTTGGATTCTGTGCTTTACATGTCCTATGATATTGGCAAACCCTTGCTGGTGAGCAGTTCTTTGCTCTACTTGATATTTGTAATCAGAGGATTTTTGAACAAAGTTATTTCCATTTTTTTGATTTCGAGGATCTTGAATGATTTAAAAAAATAAAATTTTATTGATCTTTTATTTTTACATTGTCTATTTTTTTCCCTGTGTCCCTGTCTTTCCCCTTCTCCCCTCTTCCAGAGAGCTATCCCATATAAAAGAATTTTGAATCTTGTATGATTTTGGTGTACATGTGGGAGACATATGGCTGGAAGAAAACCTTAAAGGTGATGTTTTGTGCCACCAAATAAAATGCTTTTTCATAGTCAAGTGATAAATAGAGAGACCTTGTATCTTCTACTTCTTTCTATCAATTATGTGCCTAAAAAGATTGGTCTTTTATGGAATATTGTCATGAAAGTCTTTCTGTTTTCTTATACCTTCATCAAGGATGCCATTGATGTATATGGAGGCTTTTAAGTCTCTGGGCTGGTAGTTATTAATATTCTCTTGTTATACTTTTTTTGGGTGTTGATAAAGTCTTGAATTTTTATCTAAACCTTTGGTTTCTTCCCCTCTTCCAAATGCCTTGAGAACCACTCCCTCTGGGTCTTAATATTGTGTCTTTTCCTGTGTGGGGCTGCTTCTGCAGACTTGGCCTAATCAAGCAGTTCTTTCTACTTTGTGTCATTTCTACTTCCTGATCTGCCATGCTTGGAACACTCATGTTCTAATTGGTTTTGGTCTGTTTTCCTGTCAGTATCTTCATTATATTATTGTATTGTATTGACTGGCTTGGGTCAAAATGGAAAAAAAATAAGTGAAAGTAGAAATTTTTTCCAGATTGTGTTAGTTTTGTTTCCTGCCATAGAATGAAAGGATTTGAAGGATTGTGGATAAATATACCCATAACTAAGCTTTTGGTTTAGGGAAGGGCTAGATGAGAGAATTCCCTTCACTTTCTCTGTGACTTATGTTGCTTAGATCATTTCGTGTCTTTGACGTTGTCCAGAGTCCTGAGAGGATGAGAGACTTGCTCAGGGCCACACAGAAAGTATATGTCAAAGATGGATCTTCAACCCATGTTCTTCTGGCTTCAAAGCCTAGCACTCTGTCTATTTCTTGGTGTTTTGAGTGATAGGGGATATAAATGTAGAGACTGTGATCAGGACTAAGCCTGGGCAACTTGGTAAGGTTAAAGGACTAGGCCTTTGTTTGGGACTTTGATTATGGGGGCAGTTAGGGGTAGGTGCTAACAGTGCTGAATTTGGAGTCAGAGAACCTGTATTTAAATCCCGATTGCCATTTTACCTGTGTAGTTTTGGTCCATTCAGTTGTTTTTTGTGAGTCATTTTCCTCCTGTAAAATGAGATGATTAGACTAGATGAATGATCCTTAAGGTTTTTTTTCCCAGCTACAAATCTGTCTCTTTGATGGGTATGAACATTCCCATTGATTGACTTCTGGCATTTGGGGGATGATTTGCTTTTGTCAGGCCCTGTTGTATATCTGAGCCACCTAGGTCTCTGAAGGGAATCAGGTCAACTTGCAGCAGTCAGTTAAATTCGGGGAAAATGGAGACAGACTGGAAAATAGACTTTCGACCCTGGAGGTTGAAAGTTTTGTTTTTGTATGGCTTTGTAGGGGTCTACCTACTTCTCTCTCCCTCTTCTTTCATGCCCAGAGTGGGCAGCCATGCAGCTGGTACAGCCTCTTACCCTGAGAGATGGCAGAAGCTAGGGGCAGTAGTGTAGTGGCAAGAACTGCTGGACCTAGCAATGGACAAATATTGGTGGGATATGGGCTCCAGAGATGGCAGACATGGAGAAGAGAACTCCATGAGTTGGGAGTGCCAGCACAGGATATGTCGGTGGAGTGGCTGGAGTTTCTGTGCCCAACCTCTTAGAGAGGAGGGGGTGCGGATTTTGAATGGGGCTGAGTTCTTGGACTTGTCTTCCTGGGGAGAAGAGGTTGAACCACATGATTTCTATCACCCCTGTGAGCTTTTGGCTTGTGTTGGTCCAGTGGATGAGGATTTCACTTCCATTTGCTCACAAATGCTTTTCCCATACAGGATAGGATGAAGCTGTTAGTCTTGAGAACTATTGAGTGCTTCGAGAAAGCTGGGATTTATAAGAGGGGAAAAAAGAAATGTCTTCAGTTGTTCTGTGGTAGATAGGGTTACTGCAGAGCCTTTGTTTTACAGGCTTTCTGTGGGAAAAATAAATGCTTACCTATTATCTGAAATGTTATTAGCTAGGTGCTATATATGAGAGCTGACTGAGGGCAGTTTCCCCTACATCTGTAGACACTGAGAAATGAATTATATTTTGAGTTTCCCTGGGGAAGGTTTGGGTGAGAACAAAGTGAGCCAGGCTTAGTCTGTATAAACCTAGAGCTTAGAATCCAGTACCATTCTTATTAACTAGTTGTGCCTTTTATTATCCAAGTCAGCAGTTTTGTCAAATGGTGGCATTTTTGTTGTATTGTAAACTGGTAGTACTTCCATTTGAACTTTATCTGTTTATCATCCCACCTTGTTTCCCTTTTTAATTTAAAATATTAGCTTGTGAAACAATTATTAGTTTTTATTTACCTTATGAAGATTTTTGATCCTGAAGAAAAGGGAAAGTACTCCTTTCCCATCACCATAACCCTATTTTATCTCAAAGTCATGTTCTGGAATCCTTCTACAATTCTCTATTCTTGAGTAGAAGTTGCAATACTCCAATTTTGCCACAAGATGGTGGTATTACCAGTGATTAAGGTCTGAAAAAAAATGAGACCTGCAACTAGCACAAATATTACTAGTCCCCATTCAATTCTTTATTTGGATTCTATACTCCAGATGTTAGAATAATAGAAATAATTACATTTAAGACAAGGAGATTTTCCTCCTCTTCTCCATTTTTAATGAAGGAGTTCAAGGCAAAGAAACAATTTAGACTGTTTTTATAGAGTGCAAATTTAGTCTTGTTTTTATACCTTTTTATCTTCAGCCCTCTTACAAGTGAGACTCCTAAGTAAATAGTCTTGTAAATTTGAGATGCCTCTTAATTACAGTACCCCATCTTCGTAAGGGGTCTGGATTTTTTCTTTGTCTTCTTTTCAAAGCCTTGATTATACTAGGATTTGTATAGAATCCCCCCAGATGAAATCATGCCCTTCCAGCGACTCTTCCCTACCTTGGATGTCAAGCTCAAATTGAATTTACAGAATTTACAGAAGAGAAAATAAATTGCTTTTGTATGAGAGGAGAGGGTCATCCCCTAATGCCTCACTTAAAAATAGTTCACCGTTCTTCAAACACAGATTAATGACCAGATTGGTAGAGCTATCATGAAACCAGCTACCTTTTCTCTCTCTTACAAAAGTTTTTAAATTTTGACTGAGTGTCTTGACAAGATAAATGACCCCAATTAAACCATCAAGACCACTTAGTTGGTTCTGTCACTTTCTGATTTCAGTAGTCTTGAATCCCAGGTCTTTACTGCTATCCTAAGATACCTGTAGCTCTAAACACTTGTTCAAATCCCCCTTCCCTTCTTCTAACATGCCCAAATGTGCCTTTATGTAAGAGAAAAGGGAAAATTGAGAATTGTTGTGAAAATAGCACAAATAATAAAAAATGCTACCAAGAACAGCTGGCCTGCAGGTTATTGAACCTTCCTGACCCCCATATGTGGTTGCTCCTCCAGTTTTTGACCTTTTGGGAATTAGCTTCTTTTGGTAGCTGGCTTCATGTCAGCATGAGATGTTCAGAACCCAGTGACCCACAGGATCACAGCATGTTAGCTCATCTGATACAATCGCCTCATGTTACAGGTGAGAAAGTAGAGGCCCAGAGAGGGCAGCGTAACTCCTCCTGTGTCACATAAGAAGTTCGAGGGTCTCAGATTTTCTAACTTCATGTCTAATATACTTTCTAACACATTATGTACACTTTATTCTAGTTCTGAAAGAAAATGTGCTGTGATCCTACTTATATTATTTTACAAAATAATTAAAGAAACTATACTTCTACAATATGAAATTGATCTAAATCTTAAGTAAAATTAAAAAAAAATTCTGTAGAAGCCCACATCTAATTACAGTGTAAGTGGAGGTCAGGCCTTTTGTGTTCTAACACTTATCTTTAATATGTTCCGTACAAGTCATTTCACTAACTTCTGGGATGATTTGGTGTTAAAATTAAATAGCAAGATCTAAAGGCTTTGAGAAATTGCATTGTAAAATTAAACTATTAATTAGTTAAATGCTCTTATTTCATGGGAAGTAAACTTTTATTAACATAGTTATCTTGGCTCCTTTAAATACATGTCCTTCAGGATTCCTTGGATGTTATCTAAGATGGAAAGATTTTTTTCTCTCAGGAAACTTGATTATATCAGTTATTGGAACTGGTATAATCAGATTTTGCTTTCCTGTCAAGCAGTGACTTTAGTTATATTGTTCGAGTTGTGTCCACTTCAAATAATTAAGAGTGATGTCATTGTGATCCGTCACTCCATTTCTGACAACTGAATGTTTCTAATGGAGTGTTTGTTAATGGCAAAAATGGAGATGAACTGAGGGTAAAAATAATTTCGTGCTTCGTTAACCAATTTTTGCTGTTTCACTTCTGTGGTGTTTTTTTTTAAATGATGGAAATGGACTCTGCAAATGATCTCTTGAGAGATATTTTATGCATCCACGAAGAAATGTCTTTTGTAGATAATTTATTCAGAAAACAGGTATTTCAGGTGTTTTCTTTGAATAGTTGTTTGAGATGAAAGAAAAATTCATTGTATATAGAGCTATTTCAAGAGTGTTAACATGTGCAAAGTGCTTTAGGATTATATTTTCACTGAACCTTGTGAGATAGGTACTGCAAATATTGCCTCCATTTTTAGGTGAGAAACTGAGGTTAAGTGACTGGCTCCTCATGGTCATATTGGTACTAAGTTTTAGAGGTAAAATTCAAATCCAGGTCTTTAAAAATAAAGTTTTTATTGATGTCTTTAAAAAAACACTATGGTTTTCTCTGGCTCTCTTCCCCCTCACAGAAAACCATCATTTCATACTACAAATAATATTTTAAAGACAAAAAAGGGAGAAAAAATTGGTGTAACTGATCAATTTATCAAAAAAGTCTTAATGTGCAAGGTAAAACACTTGTTGACTTCCCATCTTTGCTGAGGGTTGGGAAAAGACATCTCCTTATCTATTCTTTCAATTCATACTTGTTCTTTACAATTTTACGTTTACTTTTGATTTTTTTTTGTATTTTTCCTTGTTTACTTTGTAATCATGCTGTATATATGTTGTTTTTCTTGGTTCTGCTTACTTCAAATGCATCTCTTATAGACTTTTCCATACTCTGTATTCATCATGTTTGTTATTTTTTATAGCACAGTAATATTACATTACGTTTATATATACCAATTTGTTATTTACCAGTTGACGGACATTGACTTTGTTTCTACTTTTTTGCTGTCACAAAAAGTGCTACTATAAATATTTTGGTGTACGTGGGGATCTTCTTCTCTATTAATGGCCTTCTTGGGGAATAAGTCTAAATAATCGAATTTCTGGGTCCAAAGGTATGAGCATTTTAGTCCTTCTGTTGTTCAAGTTTGCTTTCCAAAATGGTTGTACCACTTCACAGCTTCCTTAATAAGGCATTAGTGTACCTATCTTTCCACAAACCCTTCCATCCTTGACTAGTTTTGTATTTTGTCATATTTGCCAATTTGTTAGGTGTGAGGTGAAACTTCAGAGTTGTTTTGTATTTCTTTTAGTTGTGTTTTGGTGCTTCTTTTTGTATGATTGTTAATAGGTTGCAATTCTTTTGAGAACTGTTTGTTCATGTTTTTTGACAACTTATCTATTAGGAAATGATTTTTGGTCGTGAATGTGCTTAATTATGTATCTTGGATACCAAACCCTTATCAGAGAAATTTGTTACAAAGATTTATTCCCATTATACTGTCTCTAATTCTACATGCATTAATTTTTTTTGTGCAGAAGTTTTTCAGTTTCATGTAGTTAAAGTTATCCGTTTTGTCTTTATTTTCTCTAATTGCCCCTATCCCTTATTTGGTTAAAAATTTCTTCTACCCATAGCTCTGATGTATACTCATATATGTATATACCTACAGGCAGCTAGGTGCATAGTAGATAGAATACTGGGCCTCTTCCTCAAGAAGTCTTGAGTTCCAATATGGCCTTAGTCACTTAATAGCTGTGTGACCCTGGGTGAGTCACTTAACCACTGTCTACCTCACTTTCTTCATCTGTAAAATGGGGATGATAATAATAGCAGCACCTACCACACAGGGTTGTTGTGAGAATCAAGTGCTAACTTAACACAGAGCCTGGCACATAGTAGGACCTATATAAATGTTAGATGCTGTTGTTGTGGTTATTATCATTAATCACAAGAAAGAGAGAGGGGTTAGACACACAGTGAGAACAAGAGATAACAGAATGGTCCAAGTGTTGCACATGCTGTTCTTGAAGTATTAAAAGACCTAGAAGAAGGCCTTGAGGAGTTTGAGTAGATCCTTTAAGAAGCATTTGTGGGGGGTGCATGGGCAAGACTCACACAGGATATGAAAGCAGAGAAGGGTTATGCTCCGTACCTCCTCGTTTGTATAGATGTCTCCCTTAGCATCCCGATCATGAAACAACTTCCCTTCTCCACCCCCAGGGTAGTCTTCTGCGTCGGTCTTACAAGATCAGACAAGGTCTGCTTCCAGACCTTGTTTCATTGGACTCCCTATTGCTGCTCAGAACTCCTGAACTCAAGCAGTTCACCAATCTCAACCTCCCCAGGAGCAGGGACCACAGGCTTGCACACAGCATATGTATTTCTAAAGGACAGCATTATCTGAAAAACTGGAAGAATTTTTTTCTTTCTAGATGTTCATAAGAAAAGTTTCATTGCAAAGCTTTTATCTAGTTTTGAAAAAAGAAATGTAGCTTAAGATCAAGATTCTTTTTGGTAGCAGGCAGTTTTTTGTTTGTGTTGCTTGAAGAGGTAAATAATGATGTAGTAATCCCATAATAGGAAAACTGTAATTAGTAATTTTGTTAAATATTTCAGTAAATGCTAACATTTTGTAATATTTATTTTGTTTCGATACAGCATCTTTAGTTATCCCTGCTGGGAGAACTATTCCAAATTTCACTACTACAGAACTGGTATGTAAATGTGTACTCCCTGAACACTTCGTGAATGTTGGTGGAGAATTATCTGTGTCTTTGACTATTTCTGTGTTCCTGTCAGCATTTAAATTGTTTTCACTTTGTTTATTCTACTTTTTTCAAGTTCAGTTTATAGGGATATGGTGATGCTGAAATTGGGTAGAAAGGAATGTGAGTGCCACAATGTCACTGCTAAACAACACTGGGAATATTTGGTAACTTGTTGGCATTTTTGCTGACTTTTCCAATGTTCCCCCCCCCCCAAGGTATTTAGCAAAACTACTATGGCATAGGGTTAAGATATTTAAGAGCTATTACATGTCAGCTGAAAAACTGGAATTACAGTAGCATAAGTGCCTGGTTCTGTTGAGAGTATAATCTGTGAGGCCTAAATAAAAATTTTAAAGTTTGAGACTTCCTGTTTTTTTTATACTGTGCTTATGTATAACAATTTCTTTTTTTTCTTGCTTTTAAATGGAATATTCTGGCTATACTTTTATAGTTTTATCATATAGAGTTTAGAACACCCCCATTTTTCTCCTCATAAAATAAGAAGTTGGAACAAGTGATAAGAAAATCACAGTCTATGAAGAACATTGAATGGTTTGTAATGAGGTTGGAGATACTAGAACTAGTTTTCTTCTGGCTTATTTTTATAGGTCTACCTTGCAAAACTCAAATTTGTGTTTTCATACTCTTGTGGGCTACCTTTTGAAGAGCAGCCACTTAATTCCCACTTATTTCAGTATTACAAAGTTATATTATTTTTCACGTGTGAGTACTTATTTACTAATACAAATGAATATCCATCCATGTCATAATAGGTAATCTTATGAGTGGAGGTCAAAGAAATTCACATCCTAGTGGCAAACCTTCTACTGAGCCTCTCCACAGGGAGCTAGCTAGGACTTTGGGTAACAGATGTACAGGTCATTCCTGTGCCTGTCCTTGAAGTCTTCCTGGCTTGATAGAATCTGCTAGAGCTTGTATTCTGCTGGCATAACCTTGAAGACTCAGGATCCCCCTCATACCACAATGAACAAGATTTTCATGGAAATGGATTGTTACCATTAAAAACAAATAAACCCCAAACAAACCAAAAACTAAAACTTACCAGGTTTGATGGGAAGAATGGTGCTATTGCTGATGAAAAACAAATTAATGTCTTTTTATTTTTTGTTTAAATTGTTTAAAAATTATTAATCCTAGAAGAAAATTATAGATAATGCCTTATCAGCATTAGTGCTAAAGATTAACCCAGAGTCCACCTATAGAACTTGCATGATCTTTGGTGGTCCTAGAACTTGTTTAGCAGCCCAGGCAAAAAAGGCTGAGTTTTAAAAATGCTTAGCATTATTTGAGTTTGCCAGGATACCAGTAACATGGATGGATCAAAGTGGCTAGATCTGTACATGGGTTAGCTTTATAGTCTCCTATTTGAAAGCAGCTTCATTCAGAGAACTCATTCCTAATGAAGTTCCATGTCCGTGGTGTCTGAACTTTTGTCAGAGGAGCAGAACAAAGGTGGGGATAAAATATTGTACTTTTGCTTAACTTCGTGTGATGAAATTTTCATATCTAGGGCACCTCAAATTCCAGTGCAAATTATAGCCTTCCTTCTGGTATTGGTTATCCCATTCACGTACCAGCAGGAGTGACTCTGCAGACAGCATCTGGTGAGAGCAAACTTTTAAGAATGTTTTTGTTTGGAACGTGGTTTTAGCTAATAAATTATTTATAATAATAGCAACTAGTGTTAGTGCTTAACATAAGCTATGTCATTTGATCCTCACACCAGCCCTGTGATGTGGGGACCCTTATTATCTCCATTTTACAGATGAGAAAACTGAAGCAGATAAAGGTAAGTGACTTGTTCAGAATCCCACAGCTATTATGTGTCTGACTCATGAGTCAAACACTGTATCCATTTGGCTGTTAGATAATAAGGTATATGTAACAAAAGTTATAAACTGTTAAAAAAAAAAGCCTGGTGTCCTCCTAGCTTTATTCCCCATATGAAGTGGCTGTATCCTCACCCCTTTGCACAGTTTGGTTTTCTGGAGAGGGCTTTCAGCAAGGAAGAAAAAAAATATGGTTAAGGTTGTAGTATGAAAAGTTTGACCCCTCAACCTCGTCTTCAATTCTACCAATATGCTTCTCTAGGTTTGGCTTGAAAACAAAAACAAAAACAAAAACAAGGCATTGGTCCTTGAGCTGGGGCCAGTCATCGAGGTGTTTCAGCCTAGACATCATGGCTGCTGGAATTTTAGTGAAATTCTCATATAGCACAACAAAGTCTTTATTTTCAGTCTTGAGACCTCCAGAAAGTGAGGCGGTAGCTGGGAGCCACATTGTCCTATCCATATAATCAGTCCACTTTTGTTTGTGGGCTTAAACTAGTGACTTAAAGATTGGATGTACTTTTATGTGAGTTTATTAATTTTGGCATGTAGGAACTCTACCCATCTATTGCATCTTAAATTAATCTTAAAACAAAAGCTAGATAGATGCCCTTTATAGTATAGCACAACATTCCATAGATTTGGATGGACATCTGTGTTTCAAAGGATCCCTGATTTTAAGGATAGATTTTTCCTTTGATGATGGAGGTTGTAGCTCCTTGCTGCCAAGGTGAAATTGTTTTCCTGTAGTTAACTATATACATGAAAAAAATTAGCCTAAAAAGTATGTATTCGTTCCTATCCTCAATAAGAGATTATCACAATTATAATAGATTCAGAAGTGCAAGATGTCTTTGAGGTTATCTTGTCCAATTTTCTCACCAGATATGGAAACAGGTCAAGAGTGGTGAGCTGATTTTGCTCAATTGTCAAACAGGTCTAAGTGGCAGGGCCAGGATTAGAACCTTGGTCTCTTGACTTCAAATCCGGGACTCTTCCCATTGCATGAGACTGGCTCTGCTGGAGCAGACATTTTGAATTCTCCTATTCTTGATGATTCAAAGAGGAGTACAGCATGCATTAGCTACAAGGTAGTGGAATGTAAACTCGCAGACAGCAGGTGCTCTTTGTCACTTTTGTCTTTGAATCCCCAATCTTTACCTCAGTGCCATGAACATGGATGCCTCATAAATGTTAAATAGTGTGGTAGAAGAAATGCTGAAATGGAATCAGGGGACCTGGGTTTGGATCCTGGCTGTCCCACTTGTGTGACCTTGGGCAAGGTATTTAACCTCTCTTGGCCTTATTTCCCTCATCTCTAAAATTCAGAGTTGGACTACATCTCCTACTACCCTTTTCCCTCTCTAAAAGTCTGTGATTCTATTGATAATCTTTGGGGGAGAGAGAGAATTTGACATGCTCCAAAAGTTTTAAAACTCGTATTGGCCATATGGCCTGTCCTTTTAATTACTTTAGAACTAAGGTCTACAGGGTATCTTGAATAATGGAAAATCTGAAAAAATCAGTCATTTTATACAATTATGTTAATTGAAACCTAGATTTGTACAGGCGCATTGTAATATTGTATCTACCTGCCTTGAGTACTGCTTGGGCAGGATTCAGCATTGTCAGCTTTCAATTATCACAATAGAAAATACGCTTCATAAGCTAAGAACTTTTTTTTTCTAGAGATGAGATTCCTTTGATAGGAGCTTTTCCCCTTCCAGGAAACTTATTCTACAAATGCACACCAGCAATTGTTCTGCAATGTCATAGTCTGAGAATTATCTGGGGCATTGAGAGGCTAAGTGACTTTTCCCCCAGGGTCACAGAAGTTGGACTGGAACCCAGGTTGTGCTTACTCTAGGGCCGACTCTATCTACAATGCCAATGTAGGAATTTGTTTTGCTTGATTAATACCTAGTTGTGATGGGTTTTGTTTTTTCAATGGAGAGGAGGAGAGAAGAGAGAGAAAAAATGGATCTGAAAACAAAAATTGAATTTTAAAAAGAGCATTAGGGTTTGATTGTATCTCTTTATTTGTTTGTCAGGACACCTTTATAAAGTGAATGTGCCTGTTATGGTAACACAGACCGGAGGAGCAAGTATCCTTCAGCATCCAATTCAGCAGATATTTCAGCAGCTTGGGCAACCTTCCATAATACAAACCAGTGTTACACAGCTGAACCCATCCTCTGTTCAGGCAGCTACTGAAAAATCACAGAGACTGGAAACTGTGCTCCCACAGCCCACAATCTTCCATCCTGGGCCAGTGGAAAGAAAGCATTTAGAGAATTTGTCCACCAACGAGACCCTTGCACAGCCACCTGTGGGAAATGAACACAAAATCACACCTGAGCTTCTGTTAAGTCAGCAGCCTAATTCCTTGGAAAGCCCTCAGTATATGAATCTCCCAGGCATTGTATTTACTCCACAGCCCTCTCAAACAGATTCTAATGGGGAGCCAGTGGTCAGTCTTTCAGGTAGCATGACTCAAACTCTGGACGGTGAACGACTTTCCTTGGGTCCTCAGGACTCTTTTCACCAGCAGTCTGATGTGGAGGTGCTCGTTCTCAAGAACAGGGTGGGTGAAAATGGTTCCCTCAAGCAGACTCACACCCTAGAAGAGCCTTGCAGCCTCCCGGCCTCAGAAGAGGTAACAATACTTTTGATTCTCTGGCCTCATTTCCTCATCTAGAAAAATGAAGGGCTGGGACTTAAGAATTTCTGAGTTTCTCCTGGCCCTAAATCTGTGATCCTAGGAGTTGAGATTCTCATATTTTTGAAGTCACAAGGTCAACTCAAAATTATGAGTCTTAGGTGAGATCACTTCCTTGCAGTTGTACTTAGGATCACTTTCATTTTTTGTGTTTGATATTCAGAATTTCCTATGTAATAACTGACATAGTACTTCAAGGTTTGCTATATGCTTTATGTAGACTTTCTAATTTGAGTCTCACAGCAACCTTGTGAAGCAGATACCACTGGTATTATCCCTGTTGGATAGATTTAGAGAAGTTAAGTGACTTATTAATGGCCCCATAGCTGGCGAGTGATAAAAGTGCTTAACATAGTGCCTGGCACATAGCAGGTGCTTAAGAAATGTGTATTGAGTCACCAAGGTGGGATATAAACCCACGTCTGACTTCAAGTCTGATCTGTCCCCTGTACCACATTGCCTGATATGTCACATGAAAACTTCACTGATTAATACAATCTTAAAGAAAATGCATTTTTGCCAGGGAGATAAGATTTAAGCCTCGTGACTGTATTTGAATGAGGCTTGAACCTGCTACTCTTTCTTCCATGATTTCCTGCTTTAAAGTTTGGCAAGATCACGAAGGTAATAAAGCTATATTCTAAACTGGTATTTTAGAGCATGATGATGAGCATATTAAAATTTTGTGGAATAAATCCACGATTCTTTTCCTTCTCACTGTAACTATTCTTTCCCAGACCCCTGGCGAAAGTACCCTATTGTCTGGAGAATTATTCAGTTTTAAGGAAGAATTAATTAATAAAACACACCCAAATCTGTATTCCTTTCTAACTTAGTTTAACTTATCGGAATTCAAACCAGATGCTTATTAACTCAGTTTAAAAAATAGCTTTTGTAGTATTTCCCCCCAGAAATAGTTGAGTTATCTAACAAAGAAAAAGCGCTATATAGACATGTGAAGGATTCAAGGTAATCAGAATTATTCTGAAAAATAGAGAAAAGGTCATACATTCTCTTTTTCTGCTTATCATGTAGTTTAATTCCATTTCAGAGATTCTGCACTTGTTCACAGTTTATGTCTATGGAACACTGGAGTGAAATTATGGTCACCGGTAGTAGGTGACAATATAGTATTTTATTTATAGGACCCTTTGAATCCTCTATGTAGAATGGGGAAAGGTGAAGGACACTGAGCAAAGAAAATAAATAGCAGCATATCTGGGACCAAAAAGCCTTGATCAGTTCTAAAATACCTAAGGTTTTTCTTCTGGATCTTTTGGTAAGTCAGCTTTTAGTGTTTGAAAAGTATTAAGTCTTAAACATAAGAATGTTTCTATTTCCGATGTTTCCACTTTTCATCATTTGAGTGTCTTTTTTTTCTTAACACGGACTTCACTCTTGTCCCAGTGAGCCCCAACTTGCAACACTGTAGAATTAAGCAAAACAATTCAACACATTGGCCACGTCTTTCAACGTAGGCCTCATTCCACATCTGTAATCTGTCATCTTTCTCAGAGTATTTTCTAGAGTAACTGCGTTTCTTATGTGCATATACACTTTTAAAAATTAAATTAGAAGTCCTTAGGAAACATTTGAACAAAAGAAAAAAGTTGTTATATATTTATTTTGTATTCTTTTAATCACATTTATTGCCATTGGAGGAAATCTTTACTTAACTCTGAATATTTAATGACTTACTTCACTATATTCAGTGTGTAAGCTTTGCATGTACTGTGTAGAAAATGTATGATTTAGAAAAGCTATACCAGGTAATTTAAAAAATTCTATTAAGGCTTTTTTCTGAAGGTTCCTAATAAGTGCTTATTAAGTACCTACTATATATAAGACACTGTGCTAGGTGCTAGAGTTGCAAAGATTAAAAAAAAAATCCCTTTCCTTCACTTTAAGAAAACCTGATATCAATAAATCTGAACTTGCATTATGGGGACATATAATCACTTCGTAGAGTAAAGGATTCCTGGCAGAAGAGATTTCACTGTGATCTTCCTCTAAATCATCAGCTCTTCAGAGTGATTTATAATTTGATTTGCAGAAAAATACATTTAAATGTAACTATAAGAGTATTTCTGTTGCTTAAAGAAGTGGTCATTGGATAGAATTACTGGATTTGGGGTCAGGAAGACTTGAGTTCAAATACTGCCCCAGATACTTAGTATGACCTTGGGCAAATCACTTAACCTTTTACCCTCAATTTCCTCATCTTGTAAAATAGGGAAAGCGAACCTACCTGCTAGGATTGTTATAAAGATCAAATGAGAAATGTAAAGCATTTTGCAAACTTTAAAGTGCTACATAAATACTAGCTATTTTTATTCAGTGGTACTTTATGTGTGCCCAACATAGATTAATTTATGCATCTTTTTGGTATGGCATTGTAAGTTTAAGTTCTGAGATAGCAAATGTGTATTTTTGTAAAACTAAGATTAAGTTTTTCCCCTTGTCACCTAATATGACATCTCCAAATTTTAAAGGCCCTGTAGCTATGTAAAGTGAACTTCTGGCTTGGAAAAATAATTTTTTTACATATGAAATTCATATAATTCTGGGAGAAATTTGAAGATCTGTTTTTGGTAGGAAATTAATTAAATAATCAGGAGTAGAGGAGAAATAGGAACTGCAGATTGGATAGAGGGGTAGAAACAGGAATAGAGAATGGTATAATTTAGAGTAGTACTTTTTAATGAATACGTGTGGTTTTCCCCATAAAATTAATGCATATCCTTTGGTGAATATATTATTGAGAAAGTACAATGTAATGGAAAGGGCACTTGCAATCAGATGACTTGTATTCCCCAAATATTGGCAGAATTTAAAATCACTTTTTCCGTAAATTCGAAGTACATCTTCAGAATCATAGATTTTCAGATTTGAAAGGGAACTCAGAGGCCATCCAGTTTAGCTTCGATCTGAAAAACAGTTTCCTTACAGTATATTTGACAAGTAGTCATCCAGCCTTTGCTTCCTCAAGCAAGGGAGAGCCCACTACCTCCCAAGGCAGCCCACTTCACTTTGGGGCAGCTCTAATTGTTTATGAAATTTTTCTTTACATTAAAATGAAATTTGACTCCTCTGTCTCTCTGGGACTCTATAGAACAAGTCTCATCCTTCTTTCAAGTGACAGCTACCCTATCTTCACTAATGCTTCTCTTCTGCAGGCAAAACATTACCAGGTCTTTCAACCAACATTCACATGGCTTCTCAGAGAATAGTGAAAAAAACATTGGCTCTAGTGTCAGAGCACCTGCTCTGATGGTGATTACCCGTGTGACTTTGGACCAATCACAACCTCTTGAGAGCTTCTATAGTCCATCTCAACTCTACGTCTGTGATCTTGTGATCTTGGTCGCCCTCCTCTACAGATTTTCCAACTTAAGGCCTTTTAAAGTGTTTCTAGAACTGGACTGAATATTGCAATGCGGTCTTTCCAAGGCAGAACGAGTAGTATTATCTCCCTAGTTCTTGTTTTAATGTAACCCATTAGTTTTTTTGGCTGCCGTGTCACACTGATGACTCCTGTGGCTCTTACATACCACTCTAGATCTTTTTTAGGATAGTTACTGTTTAACCAGCTTCACTCCCAATCTTATACTTGTGAAGATAATTTTTTGTTTTTCACACCAGTGTAAGACTTTACTCCTATTACATTTTGCCCAATATTCTCATCTGTTAAAATCTTTTAAGTGCAGACTCTGCCATTCAGTGTGTTGGCTATACTTTCCAGCTTTTTGACATATGCAAATTTGATAAGCATGCCCTTTATACCATTATTAATGCCACAGATGAAAATCTCAACCAAGACGCCAAGAACAGATCCCTGGGACATTCTATTGCATTGTTCTTTCTGAATTCATACCAAATCATTAATGATGCTATGGATTCTACCTGTTGCAGATCTACCTAATCATATTGTCTGGCTCACTTCTCTCCACCTTCCACAAGAAGAGCCCTAGAGTCTTTCTTAAAACTTTTGCTGAGTCATGGTAAACTATATTGATGACATTCTTCTGATGTAACTGTCTAATAACTCTTTCAGTAAAGGAAACAAGGTTTAGTTTGGTATGACCTCTCCTTGATGAAATTGTGCTGTTTATCTGATTACTGTTTCTTTTTTCTAGGTATTCGCTAGCCATCCCTTCAATAATATATGCTGGAATTTTCCCAGAGATTAAAGTTGAGCTAAGTGGTTTCTAGTTTGAAGGTTTTATGCTTTCCCTTTTTATTTTGAAAGTCAGGAAGGTATATTCTCAAGTCCTCTGGTGTCTCTTCATGATCTTTCATATATCATTGACAGTGGCTTATTTATCAGTTCTTTTTGTACCCAGGGATATAATTTATTTGGAACAGATTATTCGAACTCATCAGACAGGTGGGCACTCTCATTCCCTACTACTTATCATGGACCTCAGCTCTATAGTAACCCTTTCTAGTTGGTCTGTTCTAGGCTGAAGATCATTCCTGTTCCATGGGTCCTTCCTATCTACCTCTGTACCCTTTGAAATCTCTTTTCCCTGGATTTAGGATCCATATTAGAGTATGCTCAGTTGTCCTTTTCCATAAGAAATTTTAAGGTGGAGTGTTCACTTCCTTCCAAGGTTCTCATCTTTTCTGTCTTAGCAACCAGTTCCTCCTTGTGCATACTCCTTGTTTTCTCAGCTATAAAGTCATGGGATTGGACTAGTTAGCCTCTTAGGTCCCTTTCAGCTCTAGATTTCTAATACTGTGGTCTTATGAAGAACCTATGCAAATTTATAAGGAATAATTATAAATGAATGCAAAGTAGTTATATGAAACATTTTGGGAGGAAAAGCAGTAGCAATTGGGATTTGAGATATGCTTCACGGATATTGTGGTGCTTGAACTGCTTTTTGGAGGAAGAAATGGATTCTGAGAGGTAAAGGCAAGGAAGAAGTATATTCAGAAAAAGAGCCTGGCTGGTGCAAAGGCATTGAGATAGAAGATGGGAATTTCATTTGTGAGGAACAAAGGCAAGGCCAGTTTGGCTTGATTGGAGTATGTGGGAGGGGGAATAATGTACAATGAGATTACAAAGATGGTCTGGAGCCAGATTGCAAAGGGCTTTAAAAGCAAAACAGAGGTTTATATTTTATCCTGGAGCAAGAGTTCTCAACCTGGTCCATGAACTTGTTTTAAAAACACTATGATAACTTTCAGTGTAATTGGTTTCCTTTGTATTTTATTAGTTTATGTTATATTTCCTTTGTCATCTTACATATTGTATTTTATTTTATATAATTAAAAACGTAACGGGTTCATATATTTTGGGAAGGGCTTCACCAGATTGCCAAATGGGTTCACGATTCAAAAAAATGTTAAGAACTCCCGTCCTCGGGACAATAGGGAGCCACTGGAGTTAAATAAGTAGGGGAATGATCTCGTCAGACTTTTGGCAGTTCTACGACCTGAAGCAAAATAATTTTGAAGCTACGTGGAAGATGGAGAAGGGAAAGATTTGAGGAGCAACCAATTAGAAGGCTCTTATAATAGGCCTGGTGAGAGGTGATGAGTGCCTAGAGTAGTGGCCTTGTGAGTTGGAGAGAGGGAACATATGTAAAGGACGTGGAAGCAGAATCAAGAAGACTTGGTAACTAATTGCTTGTAGGCCTGAGGGAGAGCAAAAAGTTAAGCATAATGCTGAGGTTGCATACTCTACTAACAGAGAATGATAATGCCCTTGATAGATGCCCTTGATAGATGCCCTTGATAGAAAGAGGGAGGGTGAGAGTTGGGTTGATTTGGTAGAGAAAGATGAGTTTTGTTTTAGATGTGTTTGAAATGCTGATGGGATATTTAGTGGGAAATATCTAGTAGATAGTTATTGATGTTGGACTAGAACTTAGGGGGGAGATACAGGCTGGATATATAGATCTGGGAGTCATTGGCATAGAGATAATTGAAGTCATAAGATCACACAGAGAGACAGTATAGAGAGAAGAGAAAGAGGGCCTAGGATAAGACTTGGAGAACATTCACAAAGTGCAGGGTATAGATGATAATCTAATGAGAGACCACTGCTGATGTCCTCCCTCCTGTCTGGCCACGCTTTAGTGTCACTGAAACCCAGAGGTCAGAGTATCCAGGAGGACAGGGAGGTCAGTAGTGATTCCTAGTTCTGTGCCATTGCACTGGCTGTCCTTCATGCCTGAAATGAACTCCCTCCTTCCCTCTATCTCAAAATCTGTCACTTCGTTCAAATGGTAGCTCAAGCACCAATATCTCTATGTGCCAGGAATTATACTGGAGGACATCTCCTATTTTTCATTGTTTTTCTTTAAAAAATGGATTTATTTTCAATAATTTTTTTTCTTCCTCCTACTCTCTTGGAAGCTACATAAAACTCGTAGCAACTATGCATATTTAAGCAAAATAAATTCCTGTATTGGCCATGTCTAACAAATATATGTCTAAATCTCCTTATCTCTCTGTCAGGAGGTAGCTTGTCCTCTGGAATTGTGATTGATTATTACATTGATCAGAGTACTTGTGTCTTTCCAACTTGTTTTTATCTACAGTGTATTGTATAAATTGTTCTCCTGGTGCTCATTTAATTCTGCATCACTGTGTAAAAGCCTGTCTAGGTTTCTCCCAAACCATTTTCTTCTTCGTTTCCCAAAGTAGAATAATATTCCATTACATTCATGTAACATGATTTGTTCAACTATTCCCCAGTTGATGGACCCTTCCTTAGTTTCCAGTTTTTTGCCACTATAGAAAGAGCTGCTATAAATATTTTTGTACATGTAGGTCCTTTTTCTCTTCCTTTGATCTCTTTGGAGTATAGACCTAGTAGGAATATTACTGGGACAAAAGATATGCTCAGTTTAGTAATTTTTTGGGGACGGAATTACAAATTATTTTCCAGAATGACAGGACCAATTAATTCACAGCTTCACTAGCAGTACATTAATGGACCTATTTTCCCACAGCCCCTCCAACATATATAATTTTCCTTTGTTTTAAACAGTCCTGCCAAATCTGAAGAGTATGAGGTGGAATTTCAGGGTTGCTTTAATATGTATTTTTCTCATTATTAGTAATTTGGAGAATTTTTAATTTGTTGATAGCTTAGATTAATTTTCTTTGAAAACTGTCTATTTATACCCTTTGACCATTTAACTATTAGAGAATGGTTCTTATTCTTTTAAATTTGAATAATTTCCTTATATATCTTAGATGTGAGACCTTTATCAGACAAACTTGTATGCAAAGATTTTTTCCTCCACTTACCTGTTTCCTTTCCAATTTTAGGTGGTTTTATTTGAGCAAAACCTTTTTAATTTTATATAATGAAAATTGTTCATTTTATCTTTTGTGTTCATTTATCCTTTAACTGGTCATGAATCTCCTCTATCAATCTGAAAGATATTTTTTTTCCTTGCCTTTCTAATTTGTTTATGATGTCCCTCTTTATATCTACGTCATATGGCCATTTGGAGCTTATTTTATTGTATGGTATGAGATGCTGATTTATATTCTTTCTGCCAGACTACTTTCCAGTTTCCTCAGTTTTCATTGGTAAGCCCTTATTCCAGTAGCTAAGGTCTTTAGGTTTATCAAGTGCTATGCTACTTTGTTTAGTTCTGTATGCTGTATACCTAATCTGTTTTCACTGATCTATAATGCAGTTCTTGGGTAATTAGATTGATATAGCATTGAATAAAGAAATTAATTTAGGTGGCATAATTTTTGTTATGTTGCCACAGGTCAGGTTCTGATCAATTAATATTTCTCTGATTTAATTAGGTCCACTTTTATTTTAAAAATAGAGTTTTTATGGTTGTATTCGTGTAGTTGCTGTGTTGGTCTTGGCAGGTTGACTCCCAAGTATTTTATACATTCTATAATTATTTCGAATCAAATATTTTTCTATATCTTCCTGATAAGTTTTGTTGGCAATATACAAAAATGATTACTGATTTATGTGGTTTTACTTGATGTCTTGCAACTTTGCTGGAGTTAAAATTAATCTTTTTAGCTAATGCTCTAGTGTTCTCCAAGTAAATGATCATGTTATCTGCAAAAACCAATATTTTTTCTTTTTATAAGCTTGTTTCTTTTTCCTGCCTTACTGTTACAGCTAGCATTTATAGGACCATGTTAAATAGCAGTGGTGAAAATAGACATCCTTTCTTTACCTCTATTACATCCCCATTACGTATAATGCAGTATCTTGGTTTTAGATAGGTACTACTTATCATATTAGATCCATTTATTCCTATGCTTTCTTGATTTTTTTTTTTAAATAGATGGGTTGTTGTATCTTTAAAAGCTTTTTCTGTATCTGTTGGGGTAATCATATAGTTGTTGTTATTAATATAGTCTGTGATGTTGATAATTTTCCTAATATTGAAAACTAACCCTGCATTCTTTTTATAATTCCAACTTGGTTATAGTATATATAATCTTGGTGATATGCTGCTATATTCTTGCTAATATTTTATTTAAAAATTTTGCATCAATGTTTATTAAGGATATTAGTCTATAGTTTTCTCTGTTTTGACTTTCATGTTTTAGGTAGCAAGACCACATTTGTATCACAGAAAGAATTTGTAGGACACTTTCTCTTCCTATTTTTCCTGAATAGCTTATGTAATATTAGTATTAATTGTTCTTTGAATGTCTGATAATATTTTGTTGTAAATCCATCTGGTCTTGGGTTTTTTCTCTCTTTGGGAGCTTTCTGTTATCTTTTCCTCGATCAATTAAACAAGTATTTGAGCATCTATATGTTATGCATTATGCCTTAATGATATGGCATACATGAAACATAAGAAAGTGGCTTTGCCTTTGAGTCTCAATAGGCTCTTGTCCCTGATTTAGCACTATTTGTGTAACCCTATAGTCACTATGTTTTCATTTATAAAGTGGTGATATATAATGATTTTTTCCTGTCCTACCTCACATCATTGTTATGAAGATGAAATAAGATGATATATTTCAATTTGAAAAAGACTAATTTCTATAATAGCGTATCATGCAGGATGAGCACATAAAGCTGACAGTCATTGCATTGAAGAAATGATTTTATTGGATATAGAATTAATAATAAAAGTAATTAATTTATATGGTACCTGAAGATTTACAAAGCTCTTTCTTTGTAACAATTGGGAAATAATGATTTTATTTTTTCTGTTTTATAAATGAGTAAACTGAGGCTCAAAGAAGTCAGCTCACTTACCTGTGGTCAAAGAGATTTGTTATGTCTCTACTAACTCCCAAGTCCAGTGCTTTTGTCTTTACACCTCACTGTCTCTCAAGTTATCACAGTATGTGCTTTTTGTGTGTTCCTTATATTTTATTATTATTTTGTAGAGAAACACTAAGAGTGGTTTGAATTAACTAGGAGATGGTATCTTCTTTTAGGGCAGAAAGGCTTTAGCCACTTTTGGTTGCTACTCGTTATAAATTCTGGTGATCTACTTTAAGTAACTTGAACATAGAAAATATTTTCAATCAATCAAAATGTATGTATTAAGCACCTATTATGTGCCAGCCACTGAGAATACAAATACAAAGAATGACCCGATGACATAATCCTTATTTGCAAAGAGTTTACATTCCAAGTTGTGGTTGTTTGTCCTTTGTGCTTGAAGAGAGGACTGAATTGATATCACGATATTGGGGGTCAATGTATAGTGTGTCTGGTTGCAGCTGATCCTACCAATGTGAGCTTGGAAGGCTCTATGACAGGTTAGGCACAAACAGTCTGTATGACCATTTGGAAGGGAGAAGTCTCTAAATTTGTTCATCCCATGTTGATTTTGAGCCAATAGGGCTGCATTGAATGTACAGTCTTCTGTGAACAAAAGGTCATGCACCAACTCTCCCTCTACTTGGCTTGTAGCATTTTCCAGTTAAATAATTTATCATCAGTGTGGTAGTTGACCTTGATGCCATTTTTGTCCTCCAGCATAGCTAAAAACATTATGCTAAAAGGTATAGGAGCAAGCACACTGCCCTACATCACTCCATTGGTGTTTGGGAAAGCATGAGACCATTGTCCATTATCTGGAACCTGTGCACATGACATCATGAAATTGGCATACATTACTGATGAACTTCTCTGGGCAACCAGATTTTGTCACGATTTTCTACAGGTCCTCATAAGTGACAGTATCAAAGGCCTTGGTTAGATTGACGAATATTGCGTATACACCTGTATTCTGCTCCTGGCATTTCTCCTGGAGTTGATGGGTAGTAGACATCAAGTCAACAGCTCTTTAGCCCTTTCTGAAGCCACACTGGCTCTCAGGTAGATGACTATCTTCCAAGTGAAGGATCAACTGATTAAGGAGAGCTCTGGCAAGAATCTTGCCAGCAGTGACTAAGAGAGATTCCCCCCCCACCCCACTGTGGTTGTCACAGGACAACCTATTTCCTTTATACAGTTGAACAATAGAGGCATTCTTGATCTCTTAGGGGATAACCCCCTCTTGCCGTGTAACCTGGAAGATTTCAGTCAGCTTTTGTGTGAGCAGTTGACCCCTCTCTTGTAGATCTGTGCAGGTGCTTAGCCACACTAGAGAGAGATTGACTTCAGCCTGAGGTGATTGTGCAGTGTCTTCAGCATTGATTGATGATCTGCTGAGAACACTATGGAAGTGTTCAGCCCATCTCTCCAGGACTGTGTCCTTATCAATGATCACTGTGGCTCCGTCGTGGCTGAGTAGTCGAGAAAGACTTTTGGCTCATAAATAGCCTCTAGCACATCATAAAAATGCTTTGGATTGCTTCTGTCAGCGTAAAATTGAATTTCATCTGCCTTCTACTGCCTTGTACTGAACCAAGAATCCACCATCTCTCTGGACTTTGCTTGCACATTACTTTTGATGTAGTTAAATGCTACCTTTTTAGAGATGGATGAACTATTTTGCTGGCAGATCTTACTACTTTCTGAATTTCTCCATCATTTTCATCACACCAATCTTTTTTTTCCAAATATTTTTTAATTAGATTTTTTATCTTTAGTTTACAACACTCAGTTCCACAAGTTTTTGAGTTCCAAATTTTCTTCCACTCCCTCCCTATTCCCCTCCCCTTCTCCAAGATGGTATGGGATCTGATATATTTTCTACATACACCTTTGCATTAAATGTATTTACACAGTAGTCAAGTCGTAAAGAAGAATTATGGCCAATTGTATTGGGAATCAAGATGGTCTCTTAGCACTTATTCAACCAAGTGCCCTTGAAGAGTTTGGCCTTTGTTTCCTTGATTAAATTAGGAGTCCTTGATGACCTCCTTGCCTCAAGGGAAAGCCTAGTTTACATGGGTTTGAGTGACATGTTTGTGACATCAGAGGCTTTTAGACCACATGGGTTTGTCACATTTTTGTGACAATTTTAGGTCATGTGGGTGAGTCACATGTGTGACTCATCTTTGATCCTGAACAAGATATAAACCCAGAGGTTGGCTTTCTTTTTCGGAGCTCTGAGCCACAGCAGGAATGGCGTGTGATTCTGAGCCAGCCTTGTTGAGCTCCCGGCTGAACTCAGATGTTGATGGTTCCTTGGTAACTATGAATTGTATTTGGTCTGTTCATAAATGTATGTTTGTAATTTGTTTGTATTTGCTCTGAAGTTCAGGATGCTGGCTTTTCCCCCTGAGCTGACTGAATGATATTTGTATGTTGGATTAAAGTAAGCTTGTTAACCCCTTAACGTTGTTTTCCTTAGTAAAGCAGATCAAAAGAACTTGGGCTTGCAGCATTTTGTGTGCTAGTTGTTGTTGGTTTTACATAGCCACAGTAGCTGCTAGCAAGATTGTTGAAACATCAATGGAATGAATCATGAGAAAGAAGAAACAAAATCAAAAAAGAGGAGGAAAAAAAGAGAGCAAATAATTGGCCTCAATTTACATTCAGACTCTGTAGTTCTTTCTCTGGATGTAGATAGCTCTTTCCATCATGAGTCCTTTGGAGTTGTCTTTGAACCTTGTATTGCTGAGAAGAGCCAAGTCTGTCAAAGTTAGTCATCACAGAA
>CM053625.1:274372805-274446402 GCA_028646595.1 Phalanger gymnotis | reverse complement strand
TGAAGAGTTCCCAAATAGGAAAAAAATCAGGCTGTATGAGCAGGTTCCTAATTCTCGGAATTTGCCAGACTTGTGAAAATATCAAGATAAATTTCAGGTATCCAAGTCAAAGGGTTTTCAAAATCCTATCTATCCTGCAAAACACAATTGAAATCCCACCCCCTATAATGATGGCCTTCAATTTTCACCAGCCTAGCTCAGAGTGATCTCTCCCTCATCTGACTCAAAACACCTCGTGTACCATTTATGTGAACTCAATCACATACTCCACTGTGGCCACTTAAGTTTTGTTGTTTATACATGCTTATGGGTAGAATGCTGGGCCTGGAGTCAGGAAGGCCTGAATTCAAATCAAGCCTCAGGAATTTAGTAGCAGTGTGACCCTGGGCCAATTAGTCTGTCTGCCTCAGTTTCCTTAACTGTAAAATAGAGATCATAATAACACCTACCTGCACAGGTTGTTGTGAGAATCCAAAAAGATAAGATTTGTAAAATTCTTAGCACAGTGCCCGATACATAGGAGGTGCTTTAATTTTTGTCTCCTTTTATTCCTTGCATGTCCTACTAGATGACGAATTGCTTGTGGGCAGCATACTTTCTTGAAATAATGTGGGTAAACTTCACAAGCCTCAAAATGTTATATAAATGTCCATTATATTATTTTTGTTTAATTTATATTCCCTTGCTATACTCTTTACAGTGTAATGGACATGGCTGAGAGAATTTCAGAGACCATTTGGTCAATTCCTTAATTTTACAGAGAAGATGACTGAAGCCTAGGGAGGTTAAGTGACTTGCCCATGTAGGCAGTGTAGTACAGGGCAAAGTTGGGAACGGAACCTAGATTCTCTAGTGCTAGATTGTTGGAAGCAGAAATCTTAAAAAACAATGATTGTAGTTTCCACAAAAACAACAAATCTTACAAAACTACTCACTTTTCGCAAGCCTCATGAGTTGCTAGTGAAATTTTGCATTCAGTGTTCTAGTCTTATCCCAGGCAATTCCAGGGTCTTAAATGGGTAGGACCTTGGCTGATACCTTTGTTAACTCTTCAGGGACCCAGTTTGTGTTTTAAAAAGATAACATGTTTCCCACTTGTAGTTTTTTCACTAGTTCTAATCAGTCACAACTAAGAATTAACATATAGGAGAGAATGCCAGGAGCAGTGCACTATGCATTTTCATTACTTTCCTGTAACCTGGTTATATTTAGTACCAGACTTAGTCTTCTTGTATGGGGGGACATGCAAGTTTCGAGAATCAACTGTCTACAGGGACTCTTTGTCACTGAGAAGTCAGGGCTTGACTGGTGAGCACCTGCTCTCCCCATCTCTTAGCAGGCACTCTAGACTTCCAGGATGAAGGCTGCAATGAAAAAGATATGGAGAAAAGTGGTAGAAGGGAGATAGTCCAGTGTTGGCCTTACATGCAGGAAGAGGAGGAAGCTGCTCATGTGATGTGGTTTCATAAAATTTCCTCTGCTATCATGTCACTCATATCTAAAAGTTTCACCATTCTAGGATCATTCCTTTGGGTTAAGGCCTTGTGTTTTGCCAAAATATGGAAACCTCTGGGAGTGGTAGCATATGAAGCTATTTTGCATTAACACTTTGGGAAAAATCAGTTTATTAGATATTGTAGGGCTCACCTGGTTGAACCTAGGTCATTTTACAGTTCTGCAGTTTACAAATTTAGATAGAAGAAGCAGTTGGGAGAGGGAGATCTAAAGACAGGGCACTGCCTTGGGAGGCCAGGCTCCAGTGAGACATTGCAATGGGGTTCCCTGGGCAGCCAGAGGCCCTGAGTACCTGGAATCAGTCCATTCAACTAGCAATTGTTGAGTTCTTAGTATGTGCCAGGCTGAGAGCTGGGGCTATAAAGATAAAAGGTTGGTCTCTGCCCTCAAGGAGCTTACATTCTAATGGGACAGACAACATGTAGATAACTACGTACATACAAGATATATTCAGAGTTGGTAGAAAGGCAATCTTAGACTTATTTGGGAGACTTAATGGAAGGGAGTGGGACAGAACATGGAGATGAGAAAAAATAGCATAAGGAGAGGCAAGGACACCAAAGACCAAATTTTCCAACCTCACAATTTTACTGAGAGATTTACCACTTTTACCTTTTGCCTTCTTGAGTGTTCTCTTCTTGGGCACTATTCCATCAATACCATTCCATCATGATGGAGTCCTTCCACTTCAGGAACAATAATGAGTCTGTTATTCTGTGTGTGTGTGTGTGCGTGTGTGTGTGTATGAGGCACATGAAGACAGAATGTTCAACTGGTCTTGTCTAAGTGGAGGAGATAATTTTGGGCAAGGAGGCCTTTTTGATCTTTCTCAAATATTCTCTGCCTACTCCAATGACGTGTACTAGATGATATATGGAAGTATCCTCAGGCTTCCACACCACATTCCTGATAGGATCTATGTTGTCAACAGCTGCATCATCAGGTACAAAGTGAGAATTGTGAAGATAGTGTGGGAGCAAATGAACCCTGGTAGGGAGTGTGTGGTGGGGGATACTTCACCATACTCACAAAACATTGGGTCCGGTGGCCCCTCTCAAGGCATCGTTGTGGATTTTCCTCAAGTTCTTATTCTCCTTTAAGTCCCTATGGAAGAGAATGGTGTTTCCTTAGGACTTAATCTTTTTGGTAATCCTGAGAAATGCTAGGTGTGTGTTGTGCCAGTATTGGAATGAGGGTGTATGCGCTCATACCCCAAATTACGCTTGCTTCTGAATATGTACCAATACACATCCCTGCATAAAGAGAATAGGGGGAAAAGAAAGAAAAAAAATTAGGTGAAGCTATCTGCCAGATGGAGGAAAGATATTGCAGTCCAATAACTCTCTTCCTCTGCCTGCTCCACTCTCCCAGCAAGAGATAGTTTGATTTAAGGTCCAATATAAGCTAGCAGATGCCTGGGAAATTTGTGCTCTAGGACCCCTGCAAGGCAGATGATGCCAGGCTAATCAAAGGAGGGGGGGAAAGCCTAGACTGAGAGAGATACTTACAGCTATTTTGACCAAATAAGACCATTCCCCTTCCTTCCTTATTTCTTCCTCTCTCCTCCTGCTTGACTTGTCTTGAACTGCTGGCTTCTGGGGGTAGGATGATGGCATGGGATGGGGTCTTTTTTCATCATGTCAAGAATTAATAAAGAAGATATATGATATACTGGAAAGAACACAAGATCTGGAACCAGAACGCTTGGTTTGGATTTCCATCTTTCCCAGCTGACCACCTGAGTAAACTTGGGCAGGTCTTTAAACTTCTCGGAGACTCAGTCACCTCATTTCTAAAATGGGAAAATATTACCTGCATTATCTATCTCCCTGGCTCACTGTGAGGATCAGATAATAATCTATAAAAGATACTACATACATGTAAATTATTAGTATTAATAATACTATTCAGTACTGGTCCTTGGAAAAACAGGAAGCCCTTTGAGATATATCTTCTCTACTCCTACTCTCCCTATTTCCTATTTCCTGATCCCTCTGGTAAACATATCTTACCCTTCAATGTCCCAAGTTCCCCCTCACTCTACCTTCTCCCTTTGTTTATACTTTACTGAAATTTTATTACTATTTTTCTTTTCTCATGATGAGAAAATTTGCATTATAAATCTGGTCTGTCTTTGGGAACCTGAAAGCTTAGCCCTCTGTTAAAGAAACTTCAAACATCGTGAAGGAGATATTTCTGAGGCAAGGGGTTTTCTCTGAACCTCAGGAACCATATTGTGCAAATAGCTGCCTTTGCATCATTGGCTAGAAATCTTCAAGTTACTGATGACGAGGGAAAGATCGAGAAGCGAATGGAAACCAGGTTTTTCCCTGATACTTCTCTTTTAGCCTTTTGTGCCAGTAAACTGGAGGCGGGCCAACAGGGGCCCAGTCCTTAAAGTATACATAGTCTGCTCTGCCTGTTGCCAACTTGCTTGGATGCCTGGTGAGTTTGTTTCTGGAAATGCATGATGGCACATAATAGAGGGACCACGTCCCCAATTTAGAGCATGCACACAGGCATTCTGTGGTTATTTTTTATTTGCTTACCGAGAGGTGAAAAAATGTCCTTTTTTTGGATTACTAAACTGGAACTGAGAGTGCATGCAAGAGGCTCCATTGGAAGAATTCAAACTCGATCTCTGCCCCAGCGATCATTTCCCCTACTTTGGCTACCTTCTTTGGCTACCAAAAGGGCGTGAGCACTTGGTAGTGTGATGTCTTCTCTCCCTTTTGCATTTCATCCTTTCCCTCTGATCTTAAGTAAATGAAGGTAAGAGACAGACCAGGACATGGCCTTGAGAGCTTTGAAAAGTCAGAAGAACCAACAGAAGTCAAAGAAGTAAGTTTAACTTTCAGATCTGCCTGGCAATGAGGCTAATCTGTTTAGCCTAGCCCAGCAATGAATCAGCCTCATTTCCTAGGCAAGCAAGGGAGCAACTCACTCATCGACTATAATACACCGAGAAGGGCACTCGATGAGGGAAATATCTGTAGCAGTCACATTAAGTTTAAGCACACTCTTCAGCGTCCAAGGTGGAAGAGGGAGAATGTAGTTGGGGGGGGGGTATATTTATATTTCTCTTTTTTCTTATATCTTCTTAGTAAAATGTCTCTTTGTAAAAGTTAATTGGTATTAAGTATTTATGATTTTGAAGAGATATTGGTTATTTAAGTAATACTGGGGTCATAATAACTGGCACTGGCAAATAATATTGGGGTAAAAATAATTGCTTTTTGATATTGGGGAAATATACCAGAGTGGATCATAAGCTGAAAGCATTAGGAGAATCCTGCTTCCCCATTAGGGGTACCTTCAGGGTCTTGAGAGGAGACAAGGCAGCGGCCTAGTTCTGGTGATTTGACCTGTTAGTATTAAGGTGGAGATGGGAGATTGAGCCCAGAGCCTATAGTGGCTTCACCCATGGTTTTATCTTCTCTTTCCTCTAATCCAGGTCTGTCCAAAATGCAGCTTGTGGGCTGCATGCAGCTGGCCCCACAGTGTGATTTATGCAGCCTGCCTACAAGCATAGAAATTTACACAAATACTTTAGTAAAGGAAACTGTGCTACTGCAGAGCTCTCACTAAAATGGCAAATCAAAATATATTGTCTATTGTTTCAATAAAAACCTAAGGTTGAACAGCCCTGTTCTAATCCATTGATGTTTCAGGAGGTCATATCAGAAGATATAAGATCATGTCATCATTCCTTAGTGGCTGCTCCTATACCTTGAAGGTCAGCCCATCTGTATAAGACCACATAGTATCTCTTGGAGCATCAATTGTGAAGTGAGATATTGTTAGGGGAAAAAAAAGCAAATCCCAAAGTCCCAGACCTCTCCTTCCTGGGTCACCTAGTGAATTCAGGTAGCTCATTAAAAGTATAGGTTGACTAGGCAGTTTTATTGAACCTGTGTAATTTTTTGAGCAAATTCACTTTAGCAACAGTTATTTTTCCAGATTACAGATAAGAGTTGTTTAAAAACACAAATCAATGTGGGCAAAGGAAGAGGTCTAGATGAGCAAGAATTCTATTGTTTTGTGTCAGGGCCAGCCTTTCCCTTGAAAAGCAGTGCTATATCACAGCTCCTACGTTGTTCCTGGGCCAGCTGGCCAGTACAGCTGGCTGAGGACCACTCAGGCTCAAGGTCTCTGGGCAAGGTGGTCTGGGCTAGTCATGATGAAGCTAGGCAGCCAGGAAGGAGGGAAGAGCTATGGTTCCTGTTCTGAGGGGCTGAGGCAGTGTCCAGTAAGTCTAAAGGACAGCAGCAGGAGCTGAGAGAGGAGTGTTAACAGCCAGTAGAGGTCTACAGCTGTAGCTACTTGGATGGCTGCCTGAGGATTTTTGCTGCTTTTTAAACTAGAGCCCCTTAGTCCTAGCTGCTCAGTTTTAACTTGACTAACTTGGCCATGTGAGTTTAAAAGGCCTCCTCACTGTAAGTGTACACTTTAGAAAGCATTTCTTCTATGAGCAAATGGGAATCTGATTGCCCTAGTGGTTCAAGCCTGGGCTCTCCAGTCTTCTAGATGGCACAGTGGATGAAGTGCCAGGCCTAGAGTCAGGAAGACCTGAATTCAAATTCTGCTTCAGACACTTACTGCTATGTGACCTTCCGTAAGTCACTTAACCTTGTTTGTCTCAGTTTCCTCATCTGTAAAATGGGGACAACAGCATCTACCTCCCAGGTTTGTTGTGAGGATTGAATGAGATAATAATTTTAAAATGTATAGCACAGTATCTGTACCTAGTAAGTGCTATGTAAATGTTAACTAGCTATTCTACTTCTCCCAGAGTAGGAAAAGGAACAGTGTCCCTCGAACCCTGATTATATAATTCCAGGTTATTCAGGAAGACAATTGACATCCTTCTAATAAGTCTATGCGTTGTTCAGCTAGTCTTTGGTAAACATGGTAAACAGCCCTCTACTAAAGCCTTTCTATGATGTCTCATTGGAGCAACGCAGCATACAGAGCAGAAGGAGAAAGAGATCATAAGAAGAAGCTGAAATGACCTTTAAATAATTACGCTCATGATGAATCTAGTATTTGTCCGCTAAGAACCAATGTGGTTAAATCCCAAGAGGTTGGATTATTGACCAGATCATGATTTTTTGATCAAATCAAGTCATGAAGATCCTCTATTAGTGTGCAGAAGAGGGTCGAGGTGCTATATCATTGGAGGGAGAACCCACACCAGGGCAACCAGGGGGCTTCAGAAGTCTTGAAGTAAGTAACAACTGGCTATTTAACTGGGCATTAGTCTCAGAGTGGGATGATTTATATCTTCTTCCCTGTCTTTCTGATGGTCTCCAAATCATTCCTGTCATCTAAAAATCATCAATACCATGACAGCCCACTTCCCCAGGGACTGTTTTTGGAATGCTTCTCCTAAGTGGGTTACTGTGGAAACCTTCAGTCCTTTCATACATATCTCAGAACGCACACATTTTGCACATTCCCATCCCTTGAGTATATTTCGACTTTCAAAGAGATCAGGTTGTCAGAGTCAATTGCTATTTGAAATCTAAATCAAATGGAGTTTCCTTTCCCAAGCTGCCACAATTCTTCCTCGGGTTTCAGTTTGTTTTAATTATGTTCAGTTATGATTGTAAATCTTTCAAATTGGGCTATGTGGTAAGTAATCCCCGTGACAACCAGTTCAAATTAATTGTTCACATTTTCACAAGAGAGAGCTTTGCATGGTTTATTAAAGCCCAGTTTTCTTCCATCTACCATCATCTTTTTTATCTACACATTTTGTAATCCAGTCAAAAACCAAATAAATTGACCATATTCCCTGATTTCTGCTTTGGGGAACTATTCTTAATGGAGGAGGGAGTCCCTACTGTATGCCAGCACACACCCATGTGACTACCTTTTAAAATTCAATGGGAGAGGCTAAAAGTAAAAAAAAAGTCACATCATCCCATAATGCAGCAAAATGCTAGGAATAGCAGTTTCTGGTTACCTGAATTCTCTAGATAACCATGAACAAATCAGAAAAAACAATGACTACTACGACGACGACAACAATGATGATAACAGCGCAGTGCTTGGCACGCAGTAAGCACTTAATAAATGCTTCTCGACTGACTAATAATAACACATTTCTACAGCACTTTAAGATTTACAAAGTTTTCCCTTTTTTGTGTTTAATCCTTTTCAATGACGATGTTCTTGAAATCTTCTTTCCTGACTCAAATATAGTCTAATGAACATAACCGAACACATACTTGCTGACCTCAGCTCTTACTGAGGTTTAGTATCATTGGTTCCAAATGTCACTAATTATTAGATAGTTGGAAACAGGACTAAATAAATGCTGAGCATGGGACATTAACTAGATGGTTTTTTAAATTTTTTTTTAAAAACAAAAGGCTTACTATTAACTTTCTTCTTAATCTTCACAGGTGGAGATTGAATTCTGATTAATTGAGATTTTGTTGAACCAAATATTAGACAGGACATGAGTAGTATTTATGCATATTCATGGCAGAAACTGATCTAAAGAACTCCAGTGGACCATGAATTAGACATATCAACTGGACTGCTGCATGTGTATCTCTACATATTCAAAGCATATGTATCTGAAGATACTTCTATACATAGAATGAGGCAAAAGTTATCATTAGGTATGGAGAATCACATAAAAAGGTATTTGGTTCAGGTCTGAGACCAAACTAAATTGCTTCTTCTATGGAGTTTTAACTTGTCATGAGGTCAAGACCTGCATGATTTGTTTAGTAAACATGGATAATCTCCTTAATTTGTTTTATTTAATTTTTTAAAAATAGTCAAGTTCTTATATAGATATACTCTCTGCAAGATAGATTTTTTTAAAAAAAAAATACCTTCCCGTAGACATTTAGTATGGCACTGCTATTTTTAAACACATTTTGTTTAGCTTATCTTTCATCACTGGGTCATCAGCTGCACATGAGATCTATCACTGCATTTGACAGGAGGCCAAGAGACCAAAGAAAAGTGAAAAAGAAGGAGGAAACATGGCTGGGGCATGATTCTCCTACTGAGTTAAAGGGGAGTAAGCTCTCTCTAAGCAAGGGTTGATCTAGGAACAAAGTGCTATAGTGTTAACTTGGAATTGAACATCAGGACTCTTGGCCACCAGGAAAACCAGGCTTTGATTTCTCTACAATGGGGTCTGGAAAGAAAGCTCTTAAGAACTTTTCCCCCCTAAAATTGTGCCTTCTCTGAAATACCATCTACCCAGAAAGGGGGTTATAGAGGGAAGTTGTGAAATGAAGAAGGTATGAAGTGGGGTTGTTGAATATTTAGCAAACTGTCAACCTCTATATAGGGAGGCAGCCTGCTCTGTCTTTGAAAGCAGGGTGCTTTGGGGTTTCTAGCCAGTCAGTTGCTTGGTAACATATTGAAGTGCTGATGACTAACCACTTGAAAGTTTATTTTTACCTACAGTTAGTTGCTGAAGATTGAATTTGATCTGGTTGCCAGATTAATGTTTCATTTTTATTCATGAGCTGCGGGAATAAGGAGAATACTTACAGTGAAATCAGTGTCGTCCCGTTGAACGCGTGGCTTTGTATTTCTTCAAATCCGTTTCTATATAGTTTGCTGCAGAAAAAGGGGAGGTGAGATGGGGAGCCGGGACAGAAAAGAACCCAAAGAAATGAAATTAAGAAGTGGGAAATGATTCTTCCTTTAGGCATTTGGCACTAAGGAAAATTACTATAATCCACACATATCTAGCTGCATGTCTTACTGAAGGGGGGTTGATTTTTTAAGAGCATCAGCTTTCAGAGGCCAGGGAACAACATCCTTTGCTTTAATTTGGTTTCTGTGTGTAGTATTGTGGAAATGTGGATAAGAGTGGGAGTCATTTTGAGACAATTCAATGGAATAGAACCAAATAAGCTTTTAGAACTAAAAAATACAGTTCCCCAGTGGAAAGAGTAGTGATTGTGGAGAAAGAGGATCTATGGTCAAATCTTAGCTTTGTTGTCTTTGACCTTTGAAACTTTGGGGAAAGTCATTTAATTGAGGCCTCAGTTTCCTTATCTACAAAGCAAGGACTCTAAGCTGAGGTGCATAGATTTCAAAGGTCCATGAACCTAGATGGGTAAAAAAATTACACCTTTATTTTAACTACCTGAGATGTGCATTTCCTTTGAGTATGGAAAGACATTATTCTTAGAAAAGGTCCATAGGCTTCATGAGGTCTCCGAAAGGGTCCATGATGCAAAAATATAAAATTTGAGGGTTGGACTAGATGACTTCAAAGGTTTCTTCCAACCCTAAATTCATGATCAATTCCTTTATTTCACAGATAGGGAAATTGAGGCCCAGAGTAAGGAAGTGCCACAGCTAGATTTTTTGGGAAAAAGTTTCCAAAACATAAATTATTAAATTATTTACATTACAAAATAACTAATGATTGTTAGATGGAGTTATGAAACAGGTTGCTATTATAGCAAACTTTTAGAAGGAAGTGCAACTGTACTATATATCTGCTTTAGGGATACTCTTTAAAGCTCCCATAGGTTTCCCTATTCATTTCAAGTTCAAGTCCCACCCATTATCCCCAAGGAGCCTCTCCAGCTTACGCCAGCTCTCTACGAGTTCTCTTTCCAATGAACTCCTGTAGAGTTTATGTTTTGTGCTATAGCACAGCACTTAGAGAGTATTCTGACTTGGGTTCCCTGTTAGCTTATTTGAGCTAGTCTTCTCTCCCCAATTAGACTATAGGATTCTTTGAGAGGAGGGTCCATGTCTTATGCTCCATCTGTAACTCCGGAGGGCCCACCACGGGGCCAGGCTGATGGCTAGTGGTCAATAAATACAAGTCGATTACTCAGGTTACCACGATCAGATACCTCATCACTGAGTGCCCAGCCTAGTGGTGGTGATGAGTCTTGGTGAATTTGACTTGGCTGATCCTGGGAAGGCATAAATAGCCTGTTCCTGGGAGCATTTTCAAAGACTTCCGAATATGTTCCTCTAATAGAACAGATGCTCCTTGAGGGCAGGGACTGTTTTTATTTTTGTCTTTGGACCCCCAGCACCCAGCACAGTGCTTGGTACATAGTTGGTATTTAATACTGTAAATGCTTATTGATTGGACAGATTGATTAGGTAGACTTCCTGTGGAAGATTTATGGGAGAATATGGATAAGAGTGGTGCAGAATGTGATCACAGAGGTCCATCTAAGTATGGACAGATGATAACATTGTTTAGGGCTCATTAATTGCTTGCTAAAGAGGTTACAGGAGAAACATAAATCTAAAGTTTATAAGAATTAGTTGGAAATGAAGATGTGGCTTCTGCAGAATTATATATTTGTTTATATGTTGTCTCCTCCTTTAAATCATAAACTCCTCAAGGGCAGGGACTGTTTTTTGCCTTTCTTTGTATCTCCACCACACACACAGTGGTTGGCACATGGTGGGTATTTAATATATGCTTGTTGCCTAACTGATATACTGGCATGAGTTTTTTTATAAGTTATGCTATCATGTTCATAGGGTTATAAGATCACAGATTTAGAAATGGGGGGGGACCTTAAAGGTCATCTATTCCACTCTCCACCTCCCATTCATTTACAGATGAAGAAATTGAGGACCTGAATGGTTCATATAGAGTTTGTAGTACATAAACCCCAGTCTGTTCCCATGTGAATTTCTAACTAAGCCTTTCCTTCCCTTTCTGTAAAGTTAGAATGGATTTTTTAAGACGTAAATGCAAGAATTTACATTTATCTTTGTTTAAATTGAATCTTTTTAGTTTTAGACTGTCATTTCTAGCCTGACATCATCTGTCATCCAACATAACTATATCTTCCAACTTTGTATCATCCAAAAGACTACATGAATACCCAGAAGTAATGAAACAAGAGATTAAATAATGAAACAAAAGCTCTGGAGGAAACAATTGGAAGAATAAATAGCTTAGAAGAGAAAATAGTAAAGCTTGACCGAGTAATTGACTCCCCAAAAGCTAGAAGAGATCAAACAGAATTCAATGACTCCATGAGACATCAAACAATATTAAACCAAAGCAGAAAAAATGTAAATTATTGAAGATGATGCCTAGGTTGCAAGCCTAGGTGATTCAGAGGATGGTGGAACTTTCAACACTAATAGGGAAGTTAGGAAATGAGTTCTGTTTTTGGACATGTTGAGTTTAAGATGTCTACAGGACAGACATCTTAGATATGTCCAATAGGTAGTTGGAGATTAAGACTGGAAGCCGCCGGAGACGTAAAGGCTCGATAAGTAGATTTGAGAATCTTCTGAATAGAGATGACAATTGGATACCTGGGAGCTGATGACATCACCAAGTGAAGTAGTATATAGAGAGAAGATGGCACAGAGAAGAGGGCACAGGGCCCTGGGTCACCCACTGTTAGTGAGTGTGACCTAGATGAAGGCTGAGCACAGGACACTGAGATGGAACAGTCAGACAGGTAAGAGGAGAATCACAGGAAAGCAGAGTTGCAGAAATCTAGAGACGAGTATCAAGAAGAGGATTGTTGATAGGGTCAAAGGCTTCAGTGAGGCCAAGAAAGACGAAGATTGAGAAAAGGCCACTAGATTTGGTAATTAAGAGATTATTAGTAACTTTGGTTTCAGTTGTTTCAGTTGAATGATTAGTTTAGAAGGCAGATTGCAGAGTCAAGAGAGTGAGAGGAAAGGCAGCAGAGGCACTTATTGTAGATGACCTCCTCAAGGAGTATAGCCACAACAGGGAGGAGTAATATGGGAGAACAGCTAGCAGGGGTGGATGGATCAAGTGACATCTTTTTTTTAAGACAGGGGAGACATTACATCGCAGTAACATTTCATTACATGAATGTGCCACAATTTGGTTAGCCCTTGCTCAATTGATGGACAACCTACTTTGTTTTCAGTTCTTTGCTTTTACAAAAAGTATTGCTATAAATGCTTTTGTGTATATGGACTCTTTCTTTTTGTCAATGACCTCCTTGGAGTGTATCCTTAATAATTCAATATTTGAGTCAAAGGGTGGTCACTTACTTGCACATTTCCAAACTGCTTTCCAGAATGGTCATACACAGCTACACTAACAATACAGTAGTGTGCCTATTGTTCCAAAACCTTGTCAACATTGATTACTCACATTTTTTTTCTTATTTTTCCAACTTCCTGGGTATGAAGTGAAACCTCAGGGCTGTTTTGATTTGAATTTCTTTTATTAATGATTTGAAACTTTCTTTCATAGCTGTCAAGAGCTTGCAATTCTTCTTTTGAAAATTGTTCATATATTTTGACTACTTATCTACTGGGTAGTGCCCTTATTGTCAAATATATTTCTCTTCGTTGTCTATATATTTTGGGTGCAAGCTTTTATCTGAGGAATTTGAAATTTTTTTTTGTCCATGTGACTACTTCCTTTCCTATCTTAGTTGCATTAATTTTACATGTAGAAAAGGTTTTCAATTTCATGGAATTAATTTAGTTTATCTTTTGTAATTGCTTTTATCCTTTTTTTGGTTAAGAATTCGGTTTTCTATAGCTATGAAAGGAATATGATCTGCTTCTCTTTCAATCTTTTTTTTATAAAATGACTTTTAATATTCAGGTTGAATATCCATTTGTAATTTATTGCAGCATATGGTGTAAGGTGTTAGTATAAGCCAAATTTCTGCCAGACTAGTTTCCCATTTGTTAACAGTTTTTAACAAATAGGGTTTTTTCCTAAAAAAATTGATGTTTTCAGGTATATCAAACATTGGGTTATTGAGTTCAATGATTTCTTATTCTCCCATGTCTAGTTTGTTCCATTGAGTGACTTTCCTAATTTTCAACCAGTAACAAAGGGTTTTGATAATTGCTACTTTATAGTTTACTCTGAGGTCTGGAAGTTCTCTTCCTCCTTCATTTCTACCTTTTTTCATTATTTCCAGTGATGGTCTAGATCTTTTGCTCATCTAAATGGATTTTTGTTATTATTTTGTTGAGTTCTATAAAGTATCCCTTTGGTAGTTTGACTGGAATAGTATTAAAATTGTAAAATAACCTTGGTAGTATTGTCATTTGTATTATATTGTCCTAGCCATGAACATCGAATATTACTCTAAGCTATTTAGATTTTCTTTATTTCTTTAACAGCATTTTATAATCTAATCTGTACAAATGGTAAGTATGCTTTGATAGATTGACTCTAAGATATTTTGTGCATTGTGTACTTATTTTGAATGGGATTCCCCTTTCCATGATTTCCTCTTGGATTTTGTTATTATTATGTTATTATTCATTTGGTGGGTTTAGTTTGTATCTGGTAGACAGTTAGTTTTCAAAAGCTTTAGCATCAAGATAAAGCCAGTAAGATGTAATTCAACAGGAATAAATGTAAGACTCCTTATAGGGGTTCAAAAAATCAACATCCTAAATATAAGATGGGAGAGGTATAGCTGGACAGCAGTTTGTCAGAAAAAAAAATCTGGGGGTTTAAACGGACTTCACTCTCAGTGTGAATCAGCAGCTTGATGTGGTAGCCAAAAAAGGCAACCCACTCTTTGGCAGCATGAAGAGGGGCAGCACTTTCAGGAATAGAGAGTTTATAGTCCTGCTAGACTTTGCCCATGTTAGATCAAATCCATAGTTGTTTGGTTCTGTGTGCCTCACCTAAGGAAGAATATTGAAAAGAGGGAAAGGCCTCAAGTCCACATCCTATGAAGAACGCAGGACATTTAACTCGGAGAAGATTCACAGGGTGACATGATAGTTGTGTTCAAGTATTTCAAGGAATCTTGTGTGGAAGAGGGTTTAAACTTGTCTGTTTAGTCCCAGAGGACAGAACCAGAAACAATGAGTAGCAGTTGCAATGATTCATGTTTTGGCTTGAAGTCAGGAAATCCTTCCTAACACCAAGAGCTGTCCTGGCCCAAAGCGGAGTGGGCAGCCTCAGCAGGTAGGTAGTGGGCTCCCCAAACTGGAAGGCTTCATTGACAGGCTGGATGACTATTTATCAGCTGGATTGCAGCGGGGGTTCCTTTTTGGGTATGCAGTGGAGTAGATGGCCTCTGACCTTGTTTATAACTCGAAACTTCTCTGATTCGTGTTTACAAATCCCCAGGGCCTCCAGAAGTGACCTGATGGCTGGAGTAACGTGACATGCTGTTTTAGATATTAAGGTCCTAGATTATATTTTTGTAAATATGTTTTCATACTTGCACACAAATAGCACATTCATAAACAAAGAGCATGCGGAATTAACTCTTTTCTTGTCTATGTAAAGCACCACTTAAGTTTCCTAACTCTGTTAGGAGACTCAGCTTCTTAAATGAATAAGCTGATTACTTTCTGCTGGCTTGTGATAAGTTCTCCCACCCTTGCTCGCCCCTTTCTTCCAGAAGGTATTTCTTTCCTTCTCCCTTCACATAACAAAACCACTTCCAGGACCTCTGTTTTATTTAATCCTTCCCTTCCTCCCCCAATGGCTTTTGGAAAGCCCCTACAAAAACTATTTATTAGTGTATTTATTTTTGTAAGTGGTTCTTGCTTTTCACATTAACTGTGGGCCTGAAAACTTGTAGGTAGATCACATTTTCATAAGCCTGGCATAATATATAGCATGGGTGGGGAACTTGAGGCCTCAAGGCCACATGTGGCTCTCTAGGTCCTCAAGTGCAGCCTTTTGACTGAGTCCAAGTTTTACCGAAGAAATCCTTTTATTAAGGGGATTTGTTCTTCGAAGTTTGGATTTAGTCAAAGGTCCTCAATTGAAGACCTAGAGGGCCACATGTGGCCTCAAGGCTGCAGGTTCCCCATCCCTGGATAAAGGAGAAAACTATTAGAGTGGATGCTAAATGGGGCAATTGAGAGGGATGGTCTGGGAAAATACAGATTGGGGAGGGTTAGGTAGCACTGAGCTTGCTAATCGGACAGGGAATCCCCATGGCTACTTGTCCCTGCTGCCTTCCTTTCTAATCCTATGCAGATCCTGGCTGAGTTAAGTGGGGTGGATGAGGTCAGGAAGGGGGACGGTAGGGTTAGAGCTCCTTGATTTCAAAGCTAATCCTCTCCCCATCTGCAGCCACGAGGGTCTCCAGGTCAGGTGGAGCTGGGATTAGAGGGGTGTGTGTGGAAGTATGGGAAAGGGGATGAAAAAGCAGGTCAGTCAGTAACCAATGCTGTGGAAGAGAGGAAGACAGGAAGACAGCTTTAGGGGGAGCCACCCTCTGAGAAGCCTGAGATAATCATTGTGATCTCCTCTTCTTACAAGAGAGAAGATTAGGAGTACAAAATGAACTGTGGCATCTTTTAGAATGTTAGAGCTATACAAGACCTTGAAGATTATCTAGCCCATCCCCCTCATTTTACAGAAGAAGAAACTGAATCCCAGAGTTCCAACAGCATGCAGCTAATCAGTGGCAGAACCAGGACTCAAGTCCCTGTCACTTGGCTCCCAGGCCAGTGCAACTCAGGATCAAGGCAGACTGTGATACAGCTTAGTGACTCCTGATTAGTCTAAGAGATCATTTGAAGGCATCGTCTTGAGATGCCTGCATGAAAAGCAAACATGGGCATATAGGAACATTAGCACTGACTTGCACAACCCTGGCATTCATCCTACTGAGCTACTCAGGCATCTAGTGAAATGTTTTGTTTTTAGCAAATGAGCTTGGAGTTGGTGTGAATTTGGGTGAGGGGAGGGGAGAGAGGCCACACAGAGTGCAAAATCTCAAATACCACTAATAATGAAAAGAGAAAGTTTGCTCTTATTATTTTCTAATTATGGAGTTGAACTTTAGAGCTGAGAAACTGATGCTTTTCTCCTTAAGTATAATACCATTACTTCACTGGGGTACACTGCATGATCCTTCACTCACAGAAGGGCCCATTCAGCTTAGAACAAGAGGACTAGCTAGGTAAATGACTAATCTCTCCCGTTCCGAGTGATTTGCTAATATCTGAGGAAAATGGGAGCCACAATGCCACTGTGGGCCATGGTGGATATGGCGGAATCCTCATTAATTTCGGGGGCAGGGCAATCCCATCCCATGGGGGCACACTGATAGCCTTAAAATAATAGCCGTAATAAGTTAATGGCACTACAATAAGACTATTGTGCAGTGTTTTTATGGAGATGTGGAATTTTATAGTAAAAAGAATTTCCTGTTACTCCTTAGTTCTGTAGGATTGGCTGTTTTGATGAGGTGATCTAGTCCCCCTGAGGTTCTTTAACTTGTGCTAGTGCCTTCCCCCGCTACATTATCTGGGGTCATGTATCTATAACTGTACATGTTGTCTCCCCATTGGCACTGTAAGCTCCTTAAGGGCAGGGGCCATTTTCACTTTTGTTGCCCCAGCACAGTACCTGTTACTAATAGGCGCTTAAAAAAAGAAGGGTACTGATTGAATTAACCCATGATAATCTGCTGTGATCCTCCTGCTTTTCTTGCTTTTTCTCCTCTTTCCTCCCTCTCTTCTCCTACTTCAGAATCAAATGCTAATCCTCTTAGGCTGCATTATGTTAAGTTGTGCTATATTCTCCTGCATACAGTGAACCCTTCCACATCCCATGGGTGAGGGGTGTGGTGCCTTGGAGATCTGGAAAATTCATGTAAAAGATTTTGGTTCTGCCTTCATAGTGGAAAAGTCTGAATTTTTTCTTTTTCTTTTATGAGGATGTTTGCAATACCTTATTGTGAAATTTGGGTTAAGTATTTGGTCATAGGCCCTGTGCTGTCTTAGGCTTCCACAAAACTCCCCCCAAAATTCCCCTTTAATTTCTTATGCTGACCTGTGATATATTGAAACCACAATGGGGAAAGTCTTGATGTGGACAGGATAATTGTATATTTTATCTCTCTTCTATTTTTCAGTTTTTATTCAAAATCAAATGGGCTAACATAGGGGTGGGGAACTTGTGGCCTTGAGGCCACATGCGGCCAACTAGATCCTTGGGTGCGACCTCTTGACTGAGTCTAAGTTTTATTAAGGGGATTTGTTCTGTGAAATTTGGATTCAGTCAAAGGGCCACACTTGAGGACCTAGAGGGCTGCATGTGGCCTCAAGGTTGCAGATTCCCCACCCCAATCAGTGAGGCTGGGGAGTTTTGCTGAGGGCACAGGAAGGTAGCAGTTGTTTCCAGTAGAAGTAAAGAGAGCATTAACCTTTTCTTGCTTGGAAGCTGCTTGTAGACAGTTAATTAAAAACAAACAGATGTAGAGCTTCTGGTCTAATGTCCTCAAACTGACCCATATTCTCCGAATATCAAGCTAGTTGTCTTGATAGGTGAGATAGAGAGAAAGCAAAGGAGACAGTTGAAACCTCTTGTGTCCAGTAATCTGTGTGTCTCTAGGGACAATTTGTATACCGGGCTGTGCTATAAACTGCCTGAAGTCTTGTGCATGATGGCAGTTTATTACAAAGTTGGGGACAGCTGAGCCCTTGACCTGAGACTTCATTCTCTGACAGTGGTATTAAATGAAAATAGAAACAAACAGGAGCCACTAAACTGTACATAAGGATCTCCAGGGGCTGCATATTGACTTAGAAAAGTGCATATTAATATTTTTGTTGTTGCTGTTCAGTCATTTCAGTCACGTCTGACTCTGTGACACCTTTTGGGGCTTTCCTGGCAAAGATGATGGAGGGGTTTGCCATTTCCTTCTCCAGTTCATTTTACAGATGAGGAGACTGAGGCAAACAGGATTAAGTGACTTGCCCAGGGTCACACAGCTAGTAGTGCATGAAGCCAGATTTAAACTCAGGAATATGAGTCTAGTCTTCTTGATTTCCTGTCTGGTACTCTGTATACATTATCTATGTTTTATTGTATTTTTATTTATTTTGTTAAATATTTCCCATTTACATTTTGAGCTGGTTTGGGTCACACTCAGGAGTGCTGTGTGCCACAGGTGGCCCACATGTGTTTGATACCTCTGTCCTAGGGTATCTCCAGTCAAAGGTTGCAGGACCTGATAAAAGGTGGATGGGAGGCATTTTTGAGGTTTGAACTGGAAAAAGCTTTTGAATGTTGTCCCAGTGAAAACTAAGATCGTAGATTTAGAATTAGAAGGTCCTTAGAGGCAATATAGTTGAAGCCTCTTACTTTAAAGATGAGAAAATTGTGGTGCATAGAAATTAAATGACTTACCCAAGGTCATGGGTTTGAACCTAGGTCTCTTGACTCCAAATCCAGTGTGCTTTCCACTGAACCATTCATTTCCACTGAACTGTGTGTATTGCATCTACTTTCCGAATACTGGCTTGCCTAAGTATGAAAGAGTTATCACTGGTAAGCTAGCCATTTGGCGACAGATTCTTTGGCTATGACCATCCAGGAAACAAAGAAAAATGTAATTTAGTCCTTAGCTCTGTGTAGCTACTTTCTGTTTCTGCAGTGCTGATGGCAGAATGGTGGAAAAGAAGTAGCTTAGAATTACGTAATTTAAAAATTGTCTATGGGCACTAACCTAACTGTTGGTTCCCTAAATTTGAGATCCTTGTCCAGAGGCCAATGAGTAGACATACTGATGAAGGAGTTTATTCAAATTAATCTTGATATTCTTGCTATAAATGAAACCAGAAGTCATAATGGAAAGATGCAGCTTAATGGAAGGATGACTCATAGCTCCTTCTTGGAGAAGCAAATTAAGGAGCTGGAGGAGTTATATCATATGTCCAAAGACAACAAGAGACATCATTTCACAAGATACTTCACCATCTTAGTTGGAGTGCTTATGATGAATATTTATAAAAAGACCACCAAGAAGATAATTGCAGCTTATATGCCAACATTTAATGTAGATGATGAGGAGGTAGAAAAATTCTAGGCCTTCCAAATTAAATCCATATATTTTAAAATTTAATGATTTCAATGCAAAAATGGTAATGGAGGAGAATTGTGAAAAAGACATTGGAAAATATGGCTCAGAAATAAGAAACAAAAACATCAAAGGCTTGTATAGAAGCCTTGCACACTTATTTATCACAATTACTTTCTTCAAGAAAAGAGTTGGAATGTCTCTGGACTTGACAGGCATAACATCACAAAAATTAAATTGATTATATCTTAATGGACAGGAAATTACTAGTTACCAATGTAGGAATCATTTTGGAATGAGCAATGAGCACATAATCAGATATAGACTTATTAGCACAAAGATAAAAATAAATACAAAATTAGAAGAATGATTAAAAATTAAAAGAAAATACGGGATACAAGTGAAAGAACTATATTTGGCCTATTTGAATAAGTTCTTGATGCCACAAAATTGGAGGTGATGGGAAAACATATGAAATCGTATTATCATCATTCTCTAAAAAATTTTGACTGATGACCCATCACCATACTGAGGAGATCAAAAGGGACCCAGAGTTGATTTCTGTGGCAAGTAGAAATATATGGCATCCAAAGACAGCACTAGTTTAGAATATAAACTCATTTGGATATTTGTTTCTCCAGTAATGCTATATCATGGGAAAATATGGAATGCCGCCGCCTACAAAGAATGAAAGTTACAATTCACCCAAAGAGCAATGGAAAGACACATGGTGGGCATTATACAGTGAAGAGCTGTACAAGAGAAGCACTGTAGAAAGAATTATTATGGAAGAAAACACTGGAAGATTATGTGTAGTATAGTATCAAATAATAGCAAGAAAAATTGTAGGGAAAATTAAGTTTATAAGAAGTGTGGCAAAAATCCAAGTAAGCCAGATCATCTCGAGAGTAGCAAGGAATCAAACTAGAAGGAGGCCAACAGCTGAAAAATGTAAAACACCTTTTGTAATTACTATGACAACTATTCTCTCCATTAATGACATTGGAGTCACCATATTTTCATTCTAGCATAACAATCCTTAGTGTGCTACATGAAGAAGTAGAAATGGTACTAAAGAAAACAAAGATGAAAAAGGAGATGATCTAGCCCAAATATATATAGAAGTTCATGCTGGAGATGACAAAATTTTGAAAGCATTGATGGATCAGTTGTCAAGATAACTGAGAGAGGAGGGTATGGAATACTTGGAAAAATAATATTCTTTATGGGGACTGAGAAAATTTGGATGACTACCAAGCCATAGGCCTACTTTCCCAACTGTACAAAGTCTTTATGAGAATAATCTACACATATGTTGAGAGTATCTTTTATGAAGATACAAGAAGGCAAAAGGAAGGATTTTGTAAATAATAATCTACGGCAGATTATATCTTGGCAGACAGAAGTCAAGGCAAATCAATAAGCATTCATTAAGTGTCTATGATGTGCTGGACACTATGGTAAGCACTGGACTGAATGAAATAGGCAGAGAATACAAGAACCCACTGTGCTTGTTGTTTATTATTAAAAATTTGATTCAACAGGGTGTAATACTTTAAAGGCTGTTTTCCAACAAGGTATCACCCATACCTGTGTCAAAATCACACAAAATCCATTTTTTGTGGTGGCAAAATATTGAAAACTGAGGGGACGCCCATCAATTGGGGAATGGCTAAACAAGCTATGACATATAGTAATGGAATACTATTGTCCCATAAGAAATGATGAACAGGCAGATTTCAGAAAAACTTGGAAATACTTGTATGACCTGATGCAAAGTAAAATGAGAAGAACCAGGAAAACATTGTACATAGTATCAGCATCATTGTATGATGATCAACCGTGAATGACTCAGCTCTTCTCAGCAACACAGTGATCCAAGATAAGTACAAAGGACTCATGAGGGAAAATGCTATCTATATCCAGATAGAGAGCTGATAGACTCTGAATGCAGATTGAAGCATACTTTTTTCACTTTATTCTTTTTCATGTTTTTTTCTTTTGATCTGTTTCTTCTTTCACAACCATGACTAATATGGAAATATGTTTTACATGATAGCACACGTATAACCTATGTCAAATTGCCTACCACTTTAGGAAGAGGGGAAGGGAGGGAGGGAAGGAAAAAATTTAGAACTCAAAATCTTGTAAAAATGAATGCTAAAAATTGTCTTGACATGTAATTTGGAAAAAATACAATGAATGAACAATTGAATTAAAAAAAGAGTGAAAAAAGTGACCCCTGTACCCTCCCAACATACTGCCCCTAGGAAGTAATCCAACTTGTTTATTCCTACCACTAGCTCTGCCCAAGTGTGTTAGAATCACATAATCCTTAGGTGGGAAGCTACCTATCTTTTCTATTGATAGGTCATCTTATCCTAGTCAAACTGTTGTTCTAAATCATCCCAGGTGCATGCATCTAAGTCCATCTCTCTTATTTTAAGAGATCTCTCAGGAAGAAGACACCACATATTCCCACTGATAGGTAAGCATTGACCTTATGTTGCCCAGAATCAGGCCTCCATGACATTTCTTGGCCATCTCCTTACCATGCAGCTCATGCTCCAGAGCATCACCCTCATCTCCCCAGGACTGCAACCTTGGACTTTGCCTCTGGATCCCCTAGCTCTAATACCTGAATTTTGCTTCATCTTGGCCTTTTTTCCCAGCCATCTCTACACCAAGCCAAAGCACATGTCCTTTCCCCCCTTCCCCCCACCTCTTTCCAGTTCCTCTTTCTGTGTTGTTTTCCCATATCAGGATGTAGGATCTTTGAAGACAGATGCTGTCTTGCTTGCTTGTAATTGAATTCCCAGTTTTTTAGCATAGGACCTGGCATATGATAAGTACTTAATAAATGCTTTATCATCTATTTTTCTGTCTATCATCAATCCTATACCTCCTATGTGGAAGGCACTGTGCTAGATGCTAGGGATATGAAAGAAAACAAAACAAAACAATGCTTGCCCTCAAGAAGCTTACATTCTATATGTTTATCATGTGCACAAGTAAATATAGTATACCTATATGTACCTAGATGTACAAAATATATTTTATTGTTATTGATTTGTTTTAGTGACATCTTACTCTTCGTGACCCCTTCTGGGGTTTTCTTGACAAAGATACTGCAGTGGTTTGCCATTTCCTTCTCTAGCTCATTTTACAGAGGAGGAAAATGAGACATACAGGTTAAGTGACTTGCCCAGGGTCATATAGCCAGTAAGCATCTGAGGCCAGATTTTAACTCAGTTCTTCCTGATTCCAGGCCCAGTGCTTTATCCACTGTGCCACAGTGGATACTTACACATTAAAAAGTTTTGCAATGGTGATTTCATCAGCATAAATAATTCCTGATAAGGAAACTCTTCCACCAATGAAGAGCCACAACTGTTCTGCAAGTTATGGTCTTAGCCAGTTGCCTGGAGCACTGAGAGGTTAAGAGTCTTGGCCAGAGTCAACAAGCCATTCATTGAGAGTCAGCAGTGAGACTAAAACCTAGGTCACCCTTTTTCCTAGGATGGCTCAGTAACCACTATGCCATGCTGCCCAATGCAAAGTCATGTCAAGGGGAGAGAATATTATCAGCTGAGGGAGTAAGAAAAGGCCTTTTGTAGGAGGTGGCATCTGAACTGTGTCTTGAAGGAAGCTCAGAATTCTGCAAGGCAGAGGCGAAGAGGAAGTACATTGCACACAAGCAAGTCTACTCTTTCAAAGACCCAGAGGTAGCAGATAAAATAATGTGATCTGGGAACAGTCCATTATGACTTGGAGTGGAGAGTGTGTGATGGATATAATGTGAAATGAAACTGTAAATGGAACTGGAAGCCTGACTGTGGAGGGCTTTAAATACCAGGCTGAGGATTTTGTATTTTATCTTCAAAATTACAAGGAGCTGTTACAGACATTTGATTGAGGAGTGGGAATAGGAATATGATGGTGAGATTTATGTTTTAGGAATATCATTTTGGCAAATCTATGGAAAATGGGCTGGACAAGGGGAGAGACTGAAAGCAGAGAGATCACCAGGAGGCTATTGCAAAAGTCAAGGTGGAGGTGAAAGGGCCTAAACCATAACAGTGCCTGTGTGAGAGGAGAGAAGGGAATAAAAGGTATGTGGAGGTTGTTGAATCAGTAAAATTTGTCAGTTGATTGGATCTGGGAGATTTGGGAAAAGGAAATTTCAAAGATGACTACAAAGTTAGGAAACTGAGGACGGTACTGCACTCGAGAAATAATGAAGTTTGAAAGAATGATAGATTTGGGGGAAAATATGAGGTCTGTTTTGGACATACTGAGTTCAAGTTTCCTATAGAACATCCAGGTAGAGGTGGCCAATAGGCAGTTTGTGATATAAGATTGGAGTTCAGGGTATAGATAAGAAATGAGTATTATAGATCCATGACTTATCTACAAAGAGATCATTATTGAGCCCTTGGGAGTGCATGAGATCACTAAGGAAGCAGAGAGAGAGAAGAAGGTCCAGGACAGATGTTTGGACAGGCTCTTGTCTAGTAGGTGTATGAATGATGATGATCCAGCAAATGAGACTGAGAAAGAGTGGTCAGATAGGCAGGAGAACCATTTGAGAGAATCATGAAAGAAATGGGACTTAAGACTGACAGAATTCAGGTAAAAATCGTATTCAAAGAATAAGGGAATAACAGGCAATTTTTTTTTGCAGGGGGGAAGGCAGGGCAATTGGGGCTAACTGACTTGCCCAAGGTCACACAGCTAGTAAATATGTCAAGCATCTGAGGCCGAATTTGAACTCAGGTCCTCCTGACTCCAGGGCCAGTGTTCTACTCACTGCACCTCCTAGCTGCCCTCTATGTGATTTTTTTTTTTAGTGTGGGGAAACTCTAGGTGCTACAGTTCCTTTCACTGCTATAGATAGCAACCCATTTATGATTTTGTAGATAAGTTATAATAATAATACATTATCAAGGTGGCACAGTTCATAAAATGGTAGACTTGGAGTCAGGAAGATCTGAGTTTAAATCCTGCCCTAGACACTTACTGAGTGACCTTGGGTAAATCACTTAACCCTTTCCTGCCTCATCTCCAACCTAGTTAAGTGTGAATACAAAAAGTTGAAGCTGTGTCTATTCAGTGCCTAGACATCTCACCAATGCAATGGAATAAAACAGTCAATTAGCCAGATCTGTTATCCAAATCACTCCTTTGACTAAAGTTCACACTGAACCAACCCATTACCTTGAGATCATTTGCCACATGCACAATCTGAACAGATCAGTGTCCTTATTCTTTGCTCTTAACTCCATGTACAGGACAATGTTAATAGTGAATGTGAATTTTAGTTAAGAAAGAGAAACCTTCCAATCAGTGAAAACCCTTGAGCTGGAGGTGAGAAAAGTACTTATGGCTGCCCAAGAGGCACTGGGTCTTGGAGTTTACTTACAGTGTAGCAGATTCGTTATTCATCCCTTGAAAAGCATTTCCTGGGATGGTGGTTATGTGTAAGTTATCACAAATTTCCCTTGAGGAAAGAAATGAGAAATATTTACTTTCCAAATTTTGACGACAAATGTGAAACTGTTATGCATAGCAATTAGCCTGGTACTTACAAAATAAAATTAAATTCAGCTGAGAAAATCCTTGTAACATCTGGGAGCTTTTGTATGCCTGTGTTACAGATGCTCCTGCAAGAGAAAGGTGAAGGGGGTGGGAGATTAAGTCACTAACGTGAGAAAATGAAACGAAAACCCGCAAAAATCACAATTTCACATGAAGTGAAAGGAGAAACTAGAATATGGAATTTGACTTCGATACTATTTTTGGTTATGCAGATTCTTTGAGCTTAAAAGTACCAGAGTGTTGAGGGAAAGTAAAGTTCAGATAGATATTACAGAAATGAAATCTAATCCCAGATTTTCCACTTACTAGCCAGGGGACCTTGGGCCATATGAGCCTTAGTTTCTTCATCTATAAAATGGGTGTTTAATAATTTTTGCCCTGCCTACCTCAGAGGAAAGCAGATTATAAACTGTCATACGCTATATAAATATAAACTACCACTATGAATAATAATCATTGTGATGACCACAGACTCTACGTAGTATTCAAATAAGGCTTTGCCTAGTGAAGAGTGTAGCTGAGAGATTACTTTTGCCCTCCCTAACCCACCCAGGAGGATGAGCACTATGGCTGGTTTTAGCTCACACTGAGCTTGGGGTTCAGCTATGATTTCATAGGTCTTCTACATAATTTATATTATGTTGATCCAGAATTTCCCCACTTAACTTTCTGATAGTGTCCTCTTTCATTTCCAGTCTTCTATGTCTGGAATTCCTTTCCTCTTCATCTCCAAATATTGAAATCCCAGCTCTCTTCAAAGCCAAGCTCATACAGTCTCATAAATGAGATCTTCCTCGATACCCTTAGTTATTACCCCTCTCTCTCTTACATACATTACTTGGGTAAATCTTGTATTTACTTTTCTGTCTAGGTGTTTCCCACAGCAGAGTATAAGCTCCTTTTGGGCAGGGATGATTTTGTTTTTGAATTTGTACCCCAGGACCTAGCACAGTGCAAAGTATAGAGCAGGTGCTTAATACATGTTTGCTGAATGAGTGAAATCTTCCATATGATTGAGAACACTCTTGTGTGGTTTAAGTGAAGCTAGGTTGTGCAGTAGCTATAGAGTGCCAAGCCTGGAGCCAGGAAGAATCATCTTCACGAGTTCAAATCTTGCCTCAGGCACTTACTAGCCCTGTGACCCTGGGCAAGCCACTTAACTCTGTCTCCATTTCCTCATCTGTAAAATGAACCAGAGAAGAAAATGGCAAACCACTTCAGTATCTCTGCCAAGAAAACCCCAAATTGGGTCACGAAGAGTGGTACACGATTGAACAAACAACACAATGTTCTAAAAGGGTTGAAGTGAAGAGGTGGTCTCTCCTTTTTATTTCTTCCTTTGCCCACTTCCCTTTGCTCTAGTGGTCCTTCACATTTAGAATGTACTCCCTAATCAATCAATAAGCATTTATTGAGTGCCTTCTGTGTGCCAGGAGCCATAGGCATTCATATTCCTTTGTAGCCTCTATTTTCTTTCAAAGCACAGCTCCAGTACTATCCTCCATGCTAGATCTTTCCTGAGTCCCCCATCTGTTAGTGCTCTTACCATTCCCTTAAAACCCCAGTTATTTTGTTTTACATTTTGTATACATATGATTTGTATTAACTTACTTGCATACTACTGTATCCCTTGAGTAGAAAGTAAGCTCCTTGAGGGCAAGGATTATTTCGTTTTTGCCTTTGTATCCCCCAGTATTTAGTACAGTGCCTGGTTCATAGCAGACACTCAGTAAATGCTTACTAAATTGAAATGAAGAAAATGTAACACTAAAAAACTGAACTTAACAAAAAAGCAATTATCCATATAGCAAAAGGATTTTTCTCCTTAACCAAAGGATTTAGCATAGCACTTTTTTACTCCTTTTCCTCAACTGTAAAATGGGTGCCATAACAGCATCTACCTCATGTAGTTGTGAGGATCAAATGAAATCATCTCTGTAAAAGGGTTCAGTATAGTTCCTGGGACATGGTAGGTCCTCTATAAATGCTCTTCTTCTTATGTAGCTGGCTCCCCTTGCAAATTGGAGATGGCCTTGAAATGACACCCAGCTTTCAGGACCAGACCTATGAACAGCTCACAGTGCACCTATCTAATGTTATAGGATAGTAGAAAAAGGACCAAATTGGGAATCAGATGGCCTAGCTTCTGGTCACTTTGGCTCTGCCAGTTATTGGCTGTGTGACTTTCTGGTAAATCATTTAAATTCTTTGGCCTCATTTTCTTTACTTTTAATATGGGAATGGGACTTGACAATCTCTCAGATCTTTTCTGGTGCCAACATCCTATGACTATGAGCCTATAAATAAGGCCAAATGTACAAGCAATGCTAAGTGCATTATTAGCGTTATGAAATAGCCTCCTTTCAGCTTTTTAATTGATTTAATCTTTATTGAAAAGCAAAAATCCTATTTTTGAGAAAATGCAAATTCCTTACAGGTATTTTAAACGCGGAAGGTTTGTAAATGCTCCAGGCCCAATGTACACCAGATTTTTGGTATTCTGGATCAATCTGTGAAGAGAGAGGGAAAATGTGTAGTTACCTAATAGACACATGTACTTCTGAATACCTGAGACTCTAGAGCACCTGGCTGAAAAAGGTAGGGACCAACCTAGCATTTTTTTTTCATATGTCTGAGAGGAAGTACCGAGTTCTGGGGATGGCAAAAGACATTAATTAGCACATTTCCAGTAAACTCTCATCTCATTTACTTTACAAGGCAGGTGGAATCTCTGATGCTTTGCTCTGCTGTGGAGGGAGCTGTTGCCCAAAATTTCAGCAGGACATTTGCTTTCTGGGAAACAGTTGCAGCCCAAAGGACAATGGGGATTAGTTAAGATTGGGGCAATTCCAGGGCTCTGTAACTGAGCAAGTGTTATTCATGTTGTATAAAGTCTGCACACTGAGGGTTATGGGAAATTCAGTGAGCACCAGAAAGACCCATATGTTAGCCATTTTCTTTTTCAAGGCAGGACGCTTCCAGTGTGGTGGTATGACTTTAAGCCGTTAATGTGGAACAATATATCTGCTACAGCAGCAGTTCTCAAAGATTGGTGGTCAGGGACCTCTGGGAGGCCCCAAGATCCTTTTAGGGGGTCCCTAAAGTCAAAACTATTTTCATAATAATACTAAGACATTTTAATTTCTAGTCCAGTAGATATCCATACTTATATCCCACATAAGCAAGAGCTCTTGGTGGTGGTGATAGAGGATTCCTCAGTAATTTTTAAAAACGTAATGGGGTCCTGAGACCAAAAGGTTTGAGAATGTCTGGGCCAGAGGAAAGGAGTCTGGACAGATATTCTATAAGTCTGGGTTCTTAGTTATGACTGTGCAATTAACTAGCTTTGTGACTCTAGGTGAAGTGACCCATGTTTTCTATAGTTGATACCTACTGTCATTACTATCTTAGAGAGTTGTTATGAAAGCCAAAGGCAGCTGTGATGTGATGGACTTGGAGTCAGGAAAACCTGATTTTGAATTCAACTTCAGACACTGGAGTAAGTATCTCACAGAGGCAGCTAGGTAGTGCAGTGGATAGAGTGCCAGACCTGGAGTCAGGAAGTCTAAATTTAGCCTGAGAAACTCAATATCTCTAAGACCATGGACAAATCACTTCACCTTTGTTTGCCTCAGTTTCCTTATCTGTAAAATGAGGATAATAATAGCAACCATCTCACTAGGGCAGTCAGGTGGCTCGGTGGATAGAGTTCTGGGCCTGGAGTCTGGAAGATTCATCTGAGTTAAAATCTGGCCTCAGACCCTTACTAGCAATGTGTCTCTAGGCAAGCCACTTCACCCTGTCTGCCTCAGTTTCCTCATCTGTAAAATGATTTGGAGAAGGAAATAGCAAACTGCTGTAGTATCTTTGCCACAAAAACCCCAAATGGGGTCAGGAAGAGTCAGATGTGACAGAAATGACTGAACGATAAAACACAAGGTTGTGAGGACCAAATGAGATCGTATTTGTAGAACCCTAATATACAGAGAGCATTTTGCAAATCTTAAAACACTATAAAAATGCTAATGATTTTTCTTATAATGTCTGTAAAAAAGTGCCCTAGAAAGTTTAAAAGAATTATATATGTGTAGGATGTTAGGATTACTATATTACTATTCGTACCTTAGCCAGGTGCTCCCAGAGTGGCTCTCCCCTGTGAAAAGTTGTGCAAGTTGCCAGATAAGGCTTTTCTGTTTCTCTCTGTCTTCTTTCACATACAATAATTACATTTCTAAAGCTTCTCATCAACGTGAATCCTCTGATGTTGAATAAGGTTTGAGCTGTTACCGAAGGTCCTCCCACAATTATTACATTTATAAGGTAGCGTTGTGACTGTCGACAGAAGGCTTTCTAATATTCATTACATTTCCACACCGACCAAATTAATGACCTTGACCTTCTACAGGAGGCAAGTGATGTCATTGTTGATGACCCTTCTATTATTATTTCTTGAAGACCTGAGCTTAGGCTGTCTTCCAGAATGATAGTCTTTAAGCTTTTCTGATCACACATACTGCAGCAATTAAAAAAACTGGCACATGCATCCCTAATATGTATATATTTACTTATTTATAAATTATATTTGTGTATACATATATATGTATACTATTGTACTAACAAATATGTACATTATGAGACGTGTTTCCCACCTGGCTATACTACATTTGGACTTCTTGAAATGACTTCTCTACCATCACCCCTCCCCCATACCTTGTTTTCCTCTTTCCTTACTCCTTTTTAGCTTTCTTTTGTTTGTCTTCGCCCATTAGATTGTAATCTGCTTGAGGACAGTGACTGTCTTTCTTTTTTCATATTTGTATCCCTAGCCCTTAGCACAGTGACTGGCATATAGTTGATGCTTAATAAATATTTATTGACTGATTGACACAAAATTGGCATATTAAAAGGATTCAATAAAGGTGAAATGATATTTTATTGTAGAGTCAGTAAGGAACCCTTGGAGTCTCTTGAGTAAGAGAATGATATGGTTAGATATGAACTTAAGGAAAATCACTTTGGCCCTCATTTGGGGGGATGGTTTGGCTAGTAGAGAGATAAACCAGGAAGACCAATTGGAGGAACAGTCTAGTTGAGTTGTAAAAAGGGCTGAATTAGATTGGTGGCTGTGTAAGTCAAATATTCCTGTTCAGTCAAATGGACCCATGTAAGACAAAACTTTATTTATACATACTGTACAGTTCAGCATCTATGTAGCCTTGTCTTATCTGCTAAGGTCTAAACTCCCTAAATACATAATGAGTGAATTCCTGGGAAGCTGCACTGGCTACATGTTGGAAGCCCTGGGGATATTTAGCCCAGAAAAGAGATGACTTGAGGTAGAGGGGGTGAGGGGAGGAAAATGACAGCTGAGTTCAAGTCTTTGAGGGGCTGTCATATGGAACAGAGGCTAGAAGGACTTGTTTTGACAGAAGGAGGAACAATGGGTAGAAGATGCCGAGGGACTAATTAAGGAAAGATGTCAGGGAAAATTTCCCAACAATTAGAGGTATCCCAAAGCAGATGGGTGGTGGTGAGTTCCCATTCACTGGAAGTTTCCAAGGAAAGGATGGATCATTAATAAGTTAACTTTATATAGTGCTTTAGGGTTTGCAAAGCACTTTATACACATTGTCTCATTTACTCTTCACATCAACCTGGGCCATGGGTGCTATCATCATCCCCATTTCACAGATGAGGCTGAGAGGTTAAGTATCCAGCGTCATAACTAGGGAATATTTGAAGGCATAATTCAAATTCAGGTCTTTCCGACTCCAAGTCTAGCAATGTGTTTATCATGCCAGCCAGGTGCTAGGTGACATCTTGTTTGGTGTGTTTTGTGTTGTGGAAGAAATTCACTTTCTGGTATGGGTTGGACTAGTTGGCCACCGAGTTTCCTTCTAACTCTTGAAATCTAGGATTCTCTGATTGTAACATCCTTCTCCTCTGTCCCTCACAGTCAGTCAGCCAGTCAACTAAGCATTTATTAAGCATCTGCTCTGTGCCAGGTGCTGTCCACTGACTGACCGACTCTCACGGTGCTTACAACAACACCAGAAACATATAGGCATTTAATGAATGCTGGTTGGGTGGCTGATCTGAGTGTTTTTTGAAAATGAATGTCTGATGTTTTTCAAGTGTTAGCAGAGAAGGATCATAGATTTAGAACTGGAAAGGACTTTACCAACATCCCCAAATGGTAGGGCCAAGATGCTATTTATTTAAGGTTTAGACTTAGAAACTTCTGACACAGCAGAAAGATCACAATCCTTAGAGTCAGAAGACTTGATTCATATCCCGACTTTTCTCCTGACTCTCTCTGACGTAGGGTCTCTGGGCCCTAGTTTCCAAAATTGTTAAACATGAGAGATCAGTGAGATTATCTTGAATGTCGTTTTGCTCCAAGTTTCAATATGAATCTATGATCTTGGAATACAGAGATTTTGTTCAACATTTACAATAAGATGAGAGAAAACCTGAAGATGATCCGTAGCCCAAATTTCCACACGACTACACCCCACACCTACAAGGAAAGGCAGCACGGTCTGCTAGATGTGGCACTAGGCTTACAGTTGGGAAGATCCGGATTTGAATGTTACTTCAGATACTGGCTTTGGGACGCTGGGCAAATCATTTTATATCTATAGATGCCTCTATTTCTTCATGTATAAAATGAGGGTGTTGTTCTAGATGGTCTCTAAGACTCCTTCCAGCTCTAAATCTGTCATCTGTGATCCTGTGATACCCGCCACCCCCCAACAGAGAGATGGAAGCTGCAGGCTGGACTCTCACATGCCAATTTTAATTTCCAACTTTGTGTTGTGATGTTTCAGAGTTTATACAGCACCTAGGGAGAAGCAGTTGTCACCATAGCAACCTCTAGGCCACTGTGGTGAGAGAAATTAGTGCCTGCCCAAATCCAGTAATTGTGGTAGTCTTTTTTTTTTTGTCCTCTTGGATCCTTGCAGCAGGTGCCTGAATACAAATATGGAATGGGCTCTAGCTAGCAAGGGTACTAGTGTACAGCAATAAACTATCTGTTAGCCGACGCTTACATTTCAGACAAATTGAGGAGGCTGTCAAAGGCATTAGCTTCCATCCTTTCCAGCGAGTCACTCTGAGAGATTTCACTGGGGGGAGAAACAAAGAATACAACATGAAACAGATGATCATGTCTACATGAGAATGAGCCGTGCGTGACATGTAACAATTGGGGTAAAAGAAGGAAAAGTGGTGTGTTTTCTTTGAAAAAGAACAGAAAATTCGCAGCATCATAAAGTGCTAATGTCTCCCTTTAGGAGCTTGGCTGAGTGAGTGCCTGCAATACAGGTAGAGTTGAAACGCACATCTTTCAGCTTCCATTGCAGCTGTCGAAAGCCCTGCTTTATGGGTGATTGTGTTTCCTGCTCTGCTATAAATGAGTGAGCGCTAAAATTCTGTCCAAATTAATCATGACACAACTTGGGACCGAGTCTCCTAAAATGGAGTTCTGATATGCATTTAGATGATGACTTAGGATGGTTGTTCCTCGGATACTGAGATCAGTGCAACTGGCAAAGTGCCTCAAAGCATGTGTCTAGATATGTCTTATGACTAAAGACTAAATGCAGAATCATATCTGTAGCCAGAGGGAAAATAGCAAATGGATGCAATTGTACTTTTGTATACCATTGTATTCCTAAGGCTCAGTTAAAGGCTTGTGCTTTGACAAAAACCAGATAAGGTCCATTATGAGCAACAGTCGGCATTGAGCCTGTTCTCAGCTTGATGATTTGTTTATCGAACTGATGGCTGCTCTTCTAATTAAGGGTTTTGTCTTTGTCTCTCCAGTCCCTAGCTCAGTGCCTGGCACATAATAGGCACTTAATAAATGCTTGTTGATTAATTGACTAAAACAGTGACAAAGTTTTGGGGGCATACATCACTCTGCCTGCCTCTATACAAACCTTTAATAACTATACTGACTCTTTCCAATTTGTACTAAATTTCCAATGGTTGGCATTTATTCTGGAGAAATTAAAAAAAATTAAGTGGCATTGGAATAGTAGAAAGACTTAACACTTAGAGTTTGGAAGCCCTCGATTTGAATCCACCTTAGACACTTTTTTAGGTATGGTCTTGGGCAAGTCACTTAATCTTTAAGTTCAATTTATTCATCTGTCAAATGGCAGTAATTATGTTTGTGTTATCTACTAAACACAGTGGTTATTATGAGGAAAGTGTACCATAAAACTTCATGAGCCATATACATTTGTATTGTTGTGATTAATGATCTCCATATTTTAAAACTAAACCTCAAAGGAAGCTAGAAATTCCCACCTAGGCTGCCAATGTGGGGTTATCATTTTCTGTGAATATGCCTCCTCCACTTCCACTCTACTAATCCAATATATTGTCTTTTGGAGATGATTCTGGGCTGTTGCTAAAACCGTTATTAATAGGGGAGGTAGAAGAAGGTTCTGCCTACAGTGACTGCTTGAATCACTCACCATAACATAGTTTATTATTATTGTGAATATCAAAGTACAACAAGGTGCCATCCTAGACCCAGCAATTGAGAAATCTTTTTCTTTTGAATTAGCTTACTCAGGTTGTACCTTTCTGTTTCTTGCAATGTTTCCTCCTGATCCCCGAAAAAGAACAATGTATGGAGTTTGAATCTTTTCAAAATTCTAAACTGTCTGCTGTGCCATTGCTATAGAAAGAGACTTTGGTCCTAGAAGGCCTATGTATATGGATGGAGGCTTGGGCCTGGAATGATGAGGCAAAGGTGACAAAGGGAGAAAGGTCAGATCTGAGAGGACACAAGATAACATGGCATTATCAGGCTGTATTACACTTTTGATAAATTTCATCAATATGGCTATAAATATTGTGTTTTTGTCATAAACTTATTATATTTTAGATACAAAGATTATCCTCAGATGCACAATAAAATACTAGACACATTTTCTCTGATGTGGGTGTTATCTTAAAATGTGCCATGGGGGAATAGCTGTTCTATTGCAGAAGAAGAGTTTTTATGATTGGAATCTATCTCCTTTTCCGCTTGGGAAGTTTATCATCACTTATCAAAATGCATTCAGTTCTCTGAAGCGAGGTTAATTATCTGGATTTTAATGACTCCTGAAAATCGTACCTTTCCTTCAAAGGTCCCTAAATGCTAGCTGTATGGTAATAGGCAAAAATAATAGGGTTTACTTTCCTAAACACATTTTCCCCCACAAAAATTATCCCCTTTCAGCCATGCTTTCTCTTACTGCTTTAAAAGAAAAGAAACAATCATTGCAGTTGTGAGTGTCATTTTGCATAAGAGAACCGACTTACATTATTAAGACATCACTAAGTCCTCTGAAAGCTTGTGAAGGGATGACTTTGACAGGGAGATAGGTAAGTGATCTGGAAAAGGAAAAAAAAAGCAGGAATTTCAAGATTGGGTTCTTTTAGATTTTTACATAAACGTGTGCCTTTGTGTGCCTTCCTTCCTCTCCCCATTGCCCCCCATCAGATCACCTTGTTCTCAAGTCCCCCATGACAAAGCCCCATGAGTAGCTGAGCAGTTAGATTCTTGGTTGCTGTTTGGACATTAGCCTCTATTAAAGGCAAGGGTCATGGTCCCAGCCAGGTCTGTTTTGAAGAGCCTAAATCTGTGCTGACATCAGGTTACTTCAGGTAGGGAAGGGAGATTGGGAGGGGGTGGTGGTGATAATTTGATTTCTTAGAGGGAAAGTCAGAGAAAGGCAGACAGGAGTAACATGACAGAGGAGCCAGGCGTTTTTGACAGAATTTCTCCTGCTTTTGTGACTTCCTATATCTTTCCAGGAACCTACATCATTAACTAGGGAAGTTTCCTTCAGGGCATTTTGACCCTGGAACACTTTCATGGAAAGACAGACCTACAGATGCATTTACTTCATTCAACTATCCAATCGTTCACTGGATAAGCACTTATGGATTGACTAATCTATACAGAACCTTGTAGGGGACACTCTGGAGGGGAGCGAGAGCTCCAGAAGAGGCAAGAAGCAGCATGCTGTAGGGATGAGGATGTTCACCTTGCAGAGGGCAGAGGCCAGAGGCCAGAGGCCAGGTTTGTAACCTGCATCTGACACTTACTAGCTTTGTGATCCTGGGCAAGTAATTTAACCTCTCTGATACTGTTGTTTTATTTGCAAACATGGATAAGCATACCTGAAGCACCTATCTCAGAAGGATGGTGAAAAAAACACCACTTTATACTCTAATAAAGAACAGACCTTCCCCATCCTCCAAATCAGGCTTCTCATACAGAAAAAGATTAGCCCAAGAAGGAGGCAAGGGCTATATTTTATTCCCTTGACCTTTGGTTAAGAGTAACATTCAGAACTTTCTATTCCCACCATGTCAGAGGAATAACAGAATTTAGAATAGAAAGGATCCTTAGGTATCATTTAGTCCAATTCCTTTGTTTATAGGAAAATAGACCAGCAACATCTGCTGCCACCGAGGGGGACTACAGACTGATCTCTTCAATGGTCAGTTCCTACCAAATGCAGGATGTCCACTATCAGCTGGATACTGCCCTGCAGATCCCTGGAGATCTCCCAAAGCCTCACTCCATTCTAATTGTTGAACCCACCGTCCCCTTGGTAGACCATCAGCTCTGCCATTACTCCCCAGGATCCCTTTAGCCTTGTTGTTTTCTCTTCTATTTCCCTTGCTTAGGTACCATCCAGCCTTTCCATTTTTCCTGGAAATGGACATCAACATGAACTCTCCAGTGTGTTGTCTGTCCAGTTAAATGTGAGCTTCTCAAGAGCACAGAATATCAAGATTTTCTGTCACCCACACTTGAACCCTCCTTTATATGTTGGCCCCTCCACCCCCAAATTAGAATGTGAGCTCCTTGAGAGAAGGGAGTATCTCGATTTTCTCTTTTGGATCCCCAGGGATTAGTCCAACGCTGGGCACATAATATGCACTTAATAAATTCTGTCCTATTCCATGAATATGAATCTTGGACAGGCTAAGTAACTTTTTCAAGGTTATACATCTATAGTATCTGGCTCATGGAAGAATCATGACTAAAAATCTGGATCTCCTGACGCTCCAGTCCAGCGTGCTTCCCACTACATCACATGCCCTGCAGTTCGAGGCCAGCTCATCAGATGCTCCTATCTAAACACAAAACCTGTGAGCATGTGACAGATGGGTAGTTCCACTGAATAGCCTTGCAGGTAATAGGACCCCCCAACAAGAGGCAAGCAAGGCTTTGTACTCTAATTCCATTCCTGAAAATGGCCCCATTAAATATGTCTTTCAACACTTGGAAATATTTAACATGGATTATAGTAAGAACAGTGACGATAGGGAAAAAAGTCCCCTTGTTATGACATGTTTGCTTCCTATATTTCTTCTGAATCATGTCCGCTTGGCTTACTGATTAAAAACATGGTTTTATTGCTCTCTGTACTGCCAAGCCAATAAATTTCCAGAAGAGAAAGCTGTATTCTACTGTACCCCCTGCAACATCAATAAAACTGACAGCCAAGTTCTGATTCCAGAATCTTTATTACTAAGGGATAATGCAGAACAGAACATATTTTGGAGAGAGTTTACATGAAAGCTTCAGCCAAACTCTTCTGAGCTGTTTATTCATGCAAACTGGAGCAAAGCTGTCCCAGCCACTCTGCAGGCAGCCTGGGAGAAGGATGGCAGTGGGTATAGGGTGTGATTCCCAGGAGGGCTGCAGACCTCAGGTTTGAACAGGGAGGCTGCTGCAAGGTATTGATAGATAGAAGCTGAGGGGGCTGCGAGGTAGGACAAAGGTCAGAAAAAGTGAGAGAAATGCTCTATCACTAGGAACTATGCTGCAGAGCTCTGCTGGTGCCAGAATGAAACTGGCCTCAGGTAATGCTGATGCCAAGGGGCAGAAAAAGCAGCAGGAATGGAGGTAGAGATGAAGAGACTGAGGGGAAGAGATGTTGAGCTAACAGCAGACGACACTGGGCAGGTGACTGTGATGGAAAAGGAGCTGAGTAGCAGAATCCTTGAACAGGGACTTGACTCAGCATGTGTTCCTTAAGGACCTGTATATGAACTGATTTTTTATAAAATGAATCCTGTGCTTACATTGTTCTTAAAATTTCTGTGAATTAAATGAGTAGCTGGGCCAAAGCTCTTCTGTCTAAGACGATTCAGAATGGAACAGAAATCATTAGAGTGGGAGCTCTTTGAAGGCAGGGAATATCTTTTGCTTTTCTCTGTATCTTAGCACAGTGCTTGACCCATAGGTGCTTAATCAATACTTGTCGACTGACTGAAATCGGAGAGAGCATAAAGAAAATAAGACAAGGGTAAAGAAAAGGGGGTAGCTGTCCAAGGGCAGAAAGACAATGAGGAAGGTTCTATAAAAACAAAGAGAAACAATTTGGAGGGGTTGTTTTGGGGCCAGAAATGGAGATATTCCCAATTTTATGCCACCTAGTACCTAGAGAAAAGAATCAGGTCTGGTGCCCAGATAGTATGATGCCACACTGAGCAGAAAGTTCTCAGTCTCTAGCGCAAAAGGATTGAGATGAATGCATAAGTTGATAAGAGTATAAAGGTAGGACTCAGTGTTGTCAGTTACAGATTCATACCCTTTAAAGTTTTAAACACCTATTTTTCTTGGTCGAGGGGGTAAGTTGGACACAATTAGGGTTAAGTGACTTGCCCAGGATCACACAGCTAGTAAATGTTGGAGGCCAGATTTGAACTGAGCTCTTCCTGACTCCAGGGCCAGCATTCTATCCACTGTGCTATCCACCTAGCTGCCCCTTAAACACCTATTTTCAAGGCAAGGCCAAGGAAAGATAAAGTTGATCCTCTCTTAGATTACATAGTTTGGGGGATGAGCAATCCCTCAAACAAACAGGTGTTTATGAATAAAATCCCAAGGTTGGAAATTACATATTAAAAAAGTACAATCTTTAGATAAACCTGATTAGTTCAGATGAAATAAGGTCAGTTTGATCATTTAGAGAATTTAAAAATCATTTACCTTATAACTTAGTACAGTTTCTTCTAAATGTTTCAAAATTTCTGTTGCTTAACCTATTTCTATTGCTTAATTGCATGTGATTTAGGAACCAGTGATGTAGGAGAGAGAGGACTGTTGTAGAGTCAGTAGATGTAGGTCTGAGCTTCAGTCCTGCTCATACTAGCTGTGTGACCTTGAACAAGTCATTCTTCTATGGTTCTCAGCTTTTGCATCTGTAAAATGACTTAGTTGAACTCGATGATCACTGGCATTTCCCTAATTTTTCCAGCTCTAATGTTCTGTAATTCCCTTATTTCCTTATTCTTCTCTCCCTTTCTCTTTTCCTTTTCTCCTCCTGCTGTGTGTGTGCGTGCATATGTGCGTGTGCGTGTGCATGTGCATGTGTGTGCGTGCATATGTGGGTATGTGTGTGTGTAACGGTGTTAGTGGTAGTGGGGTTCATATCAATTAATATAAATACAGAAGATCAAAAATTCTTGAATGAACCAATCAAAAGTATAAATTGCATGCAAACAAGGCCTTAATCAACTTGGAAGTGTTTTGATCATTGGATGAAGATGGACAATATCCTATAGGAAATGCCTCCACTGGGCTCTTACATAACCCAACAAGCTAGTTTGGCACCTGGCATTCCAGTCTAGTGATGGAGCAGCCCCTGAGAAGGAATTATTTGGGGGAAGAGGAAGAAAAGATCTCTGTGTCCTTCTTTTCCTATCTGCAGGTAATTGTGTGAATTCTGTTGAGCAGTATCCTTGGAGGGTAGTGGTCGATGAAAGCTTCTATATTGGGTGCTAAGACATACCCAGTTAAGATGGAAGACAAACTAGGTACATCGAGAAAAGGTAGCTTTAAGAGTCTACAAGGTTACCAGCACTCGGAGCCTGCCAGAATGCTATTATCTACCTAAAGGGAACTTCATGAAAAATCCACAATGGCAGAGAAAGACTTCCAGTTACCAGGAACTATGAGTTATCCTTTTAAAAAATATTTAATTTTTTCCAATCACATGTAAAAACAATTTTTAACATTTGTTTTTTTAAATTTGAGTTCCAAATTCTCTTCCTCTTTTCCCCTTATTGAGAAGGCAAGCAATTTGATATGTTATCCATTTACAGTCATACAAAACATATTTTCATATTAGTCATGTTACAAAAGAAAACAGACCAAAAAAACAAACAAGGAAATAAAATAAAAAGAAAATATATATCACTTTGCATTCAGCTTCCATCAGTTCTTTCTCTTGAGGTGGAGAGTATTCTTCATCATAAGTCTTTTGGAATTGTCTTGGATCATTGTATTGCCGATGATCATTATACAATGTTGCTGTTACTGTGTACACTGTTCTGCTGGTTCTGCTTACTTCTCTTTGCATCAGTTCATGCAAGTGTCTCTAGGTTTTCTGAAAGCATCCTGTGCATCATTTCTTATAGCACAATTGTATTCCATCACAATCATTTATCACAACTTGTTTAGCAGTTCCCCAACTGACAGGCATCCCTTCAATGTGCTACTATAAAAGTGCTATAAATATTTTTTTTGTACTTATAGGTGCTTTCCCTTTTTAAAAAAATCTATTTGGGATATAGACTAGTAATGGTATTGTTGGGTCAAAGGGTATACACAGTTTTATAGTTCCAAACATAGTTCCAAATAGCTTTCCAGAACGGTTAGATCAGTTCACAACTCCACCAACAGTGCTTTTGTATCAAGTGTGCCTCATCACCTTTATACTTTAAGCTTGTGCCCACCTTCCTAATGAACTCTGAGTATATATTTGTAGGAGAATGTGCCCCAAACTTTTGGGGGATTGCCTTTTATGCCATTTTTCTTAGAATATCATCTTATCAAATATTCTTTCCTAAAAGCTTTTTCAAGATACTAACTTAATAATTAATGAGAAATACAATGAAGGGGATTTGTGGGTGACAATACAGTGCTTAAAACCTCAGTCCCTTAGTGTAACTAATTCCTAGAAAGAACCCTGAGGAGAAAAGTAGTTTTCAACCTTCTGGGGACCCAGCTTGCCAATGTGAATGAGTGTTGGGAAATTGGAATTTTCCCAAAGGTGGGGCATATTTTAATTTTCTTCTCTCTCTGTCTCTTTCTCTGTCTCTCTCAGTCTGTCTCTCATACACACATACTTAACCTCCTGCCTTCCTCACCCTGCCCCCCTTCACCACCAACATACAGACACACAGATTCTTTGAGAAATAGTCTATTAAAAATACTGTTTCATGCCAGTCTCATAGCTAAACATCTTCAGAGTGGATAGGGCTTCCTTGCCCCTCTCCAAGAAAACCTGAGCTATGAAAAATGCTTAGGGATCAACCCAATAAGTTAAGGAGTGTTCATCTGTATTTAGAAAGTAATCTTTTGTAAAACAAAGATTTATTACAGGCTCCCTTTAAATAGCAAGCTCTTCACTTGAAAATATGGTTCAACTTCCAAAATCTGTCTTACACTAACCTTTTTAGGAAAGTGGCCATTAAACAATGCAAGTTATAACTGTAGGTTTGGAGCTAGAAGGGGTCTTGGTATTCTCCTCAGTGAGTCCAATACCTTCTTTTTTACAGGTGAGGAAACCAAGGCTCATAGAGGTGAAGAAACTTGTTCCTATCATGCGTGTCATATCAAAGTCTGAAATTTAAACCCCAGTTCTCCAGTTCTTTTAGCAATATAGCACACTTTCTCTCTCGTGCTTATTCCCTACTACTCAAAGACATACCTCACAAATAGCCCGTCAAAAAATTAGATTTCCTAGAATTTATAGCTAGAAGGAACCTTAGAGATAGGATCATAGACTCAGAACCTAGAAAGGACCTTATAGGTTCATCTAGTCCACACTCCTTTTTTTTCACATGAGGAAACTGAGGCCTAGAGAAGGAAAAAAGGAAGTAAGCATTTATTAAGCACCTACTTTGCTCCATACTTTGTGCTAAGTACTTTACAAATATTATTTCATTTGATCCTCACAACAATACTGTAGGTAGGCAGGTACTATTTTATAGTTGAGGAAACAGGCAGGCAGAGGTTAAGTGACAAATCTGGAGTTACACAAATACTAAATGTCTGAGGTCAAATTTGAAGTCAAGTCTTGTCCACTTCCCCACCTAGCGGCCAGAAAGGTGAAGTATTGCCCCATGTGACTAGGTAGTGAACACATTTGAACACATGGCCTCTGCCTCCAAATCCAGTGCTCTTCTCCCTATAACACACTTCTTCCCCAGACTCTTGTGAAGAAAGTACTTTGCAATCCATAAAATAGTACTTAAGCAACAGTTGTTTCAGTGGGATTCTGAATTTATAATTCCATAAGTGGTGGTGGTAGGGGGAACTTGCCAATTCTATACTCAGGGGGTTTCCTGGGGGCATTGAGAATCAAGTGACCTGTTGATTTATACTCAGCTAATATGTGTCAGGTAGAATTTGAATCCAGCTCTTCCTATCTCATAGGCTGGCCCTGTCTGTACAATATCATGATGCTTCTTATGGTGAGGGGGAGCCCACCATTAACAAAGACAGCCCCTTCTTCTTACAGACAACTTTAATTGCTAAGAGTTTTTATCTCTATTGAGCCAAATATATCTCTCAGAAATGTCCACCATTTGTTGCCTTAGCGATGCCACTGGGGGTGAGGAGAACATGTATGATTCCTCTTACATGTGACAGTCCTTCAATTCTTGGAGAAATTTAATGTATCCCCTCCAAGTCCCCTTTCCTCCAGAGTAAACATCTCTAGTTGCTTTCACTGAAGTTCACTGACAATCTTCTCTTTAGTAGTCCAGAAAACCTCTCTGGACTTGGACGGGCTGTCTCTCATGGCCCCTCTCCCCTCTTTGGAACTTTTCATATATGCAGTCTTCCTTGCTGGAGAAATCTACCTTTCATGTAGGCTCCCTGCAAATGATATCAGAAATGAGAAGATAACCAGAAGTGTCTAATTGAGTTCAATCCTTTGATTTTATAGTGAAGGAAAGGGAGGCTCAGAGAGGGAAGTTTTATTAGCCCAAGATCTCCTAATTAGTAAGGGGCAAAGCTGGAGTTCAAACCCATATTTCCTGACTCCATGTCTGGTGTTCTTTGTAGTTTACCATAATGATGAAACAGCCTGTGGTCCATAAATCCAGAATGAGAGGAAAGAAGGAGGACCAGGTAGTTAGGAATGATGGGGAAGGATAGAACTAACTCACTCAGTGGGAACTGGCAGCATTTATTGGCTATTTTGGACATTCTTGCTTTTTTGTTCCACTCCTTTCCCTCCCAGTTCTAATTTCTTTGATGAGGATGATGACAGACTTCAGATTATACAAAAATGGCAGAAGAAATTGGTCCTCTTTTCATAAATGGGTTTGCATGTGCAAAGCTGGGGTTTGCTAGGGATGATGCTTCTTGGGCAGAGTTCCCCTCTCCATCATTGGATGCCTATAACGACAATGCTATTTGCCACTACTGTGGCTGTGTAAGACCCATAACACCAGCACACAGGAGGGTTGCTAGCACAGGTTCTTTGATCTGCTTTTCTAAGGAAAGCAACTCCAAGGGGTTTACAATGTCACTTTAATTAAACATTCATATAACATTCATTTAGTTCAGTGGGAAAAGTCAGCACTCTGAACTTCAGAGAAAACATAAACAGAAATTACAAGCAGAAATCATATAAATAGAGCAAAATAACACAAATCAGCAGACAGGCTTCTAGCTGTCTGTCCAAGACATCACATACATAGTTACCAGAGAGAAAAGCACCAACATCTGGGTTTTTCAAAGCTGGGGGTGTTGCTCCTTAATGGCTACCCAGAGTCTCGTCTGGTCAAATCACACAACACTTCTCCAGTGAGTGAGCCCCAAGCAAAATGCTAATCTCAGAGTATATATACATTTCTTCAGGGTTGTGACTCAAACCCATGTGACCTAAGCCTTCCCGTGACTTAAGCAGGTCATCAAAGGCTCTTGATTCAACCAAAGACTTTTGATTGAAACAAAGGCAAGACTCAAAGGCACTTGATTGCTTTAGTGCTGAGAAGCACTGCAAAACAAAAGACAACAAAAAGTCCCACTTTACTTGCCATTACAATGCCCAAGACACCAGGGTGCCATGGTAGGGATAGAGTAGAAGGATAGTTTTGTTGTTGATGAATCCCAGAGCAAGAGATGTATTCTGACTGATGTATCCCATTGAACATGGCATTGTTAATAACTGGAATGGCATGGAGAAAATATGACATCATACCTTCTACAAGGTAGAAGCTGGTAGAAGCTTGAGCTGCTGGTAGCCCCTGAGGAAGACCTTGTTCAGAAATTTTCTTAAATCCCAAGGTCAACAGGGAGAAAATGACACAGATCATGTTTGAGACCGTCCATATCCCATCCATGTATGTTCCTTTTCAGGTTGGGTTGTTTCTGTATGTCTCTGGTCATACCACTGGTATTGTTACGGATATTGGTGATGGTGCCACCCATGCTGTGCCCATCTATGAGGAAGGGTTATGCCCTCCCTCAGGCCATCTTTTGTCTAGACTTGGCAGATGTCGTTGAGCAAGCAGGAATATTAGAAATCTGGTCCACCCATTGTCCATTGCAAATGCTTCTAAATAGATTGTAAGCAGATGCATAATTTGCTGAATGTTTACAAAGTGTGATTTTGTCCTGGCAAATCCAACCTTCATGTGTATATCATCGGGATATATAATCATCATTGTGAATTCTCATTATTTTGCAAGATTGAATCAGCCTTAGTACTTATATCTCATCAGAACCTTCTGCCCCTCTGACTGAACCCTCTGACTTGGAGGCAGAACCATGGGCTCCAAGGCCTACATTTAAAGAAGGGACCCAGCACAGTCTCTTCCCCATTTCCATCAGCTATGCTGCTTTTGGACTTCTTTGGACTTCTCCATTATGGCCCATGCTGGGTGCCTTCCTTAGTGTTGTCTCCCTTCTGCCCCCACGTCCCATCCCCTACCCCTTCTACTCTTCAGCTTCCTTTTCTTTGTTGTCTTCCCCCATTAGATTGGGAGCTCTTTGAGGGCAGGGACTGTATTTTTATTCTTAGTGCTTAGTACAGTGCCTGGGACACAGTAGGTGCTTAATAAATGTGTATCATCTTATTTACTCATGTGAGTCAAATGATGGAGTAAGCTTTCTTTGAAAAGGAACTCATCCATGGGGCAGTCTGCATCTGATACTGGACAAATGTTAACACTTTTAAAATTGTTGAACTGTGACTGATTTGCCCTCATTTTCAAGTTAAATGTTGTTCCTTTGGCATGCATTTTAGCATATCTTGTCTACATCTTTGATCTGAACCCTGATACAGGTTACTTCATATGACAGACAAGGCTAAGAGTTTACTTCTATGGAGAACTGATCTGATAATATGACAATATAGTATCTGGATGGTTCACACTCATCAGCTGTACAGTTTAGTTCTATTAAAGCATCAGATCTGTAAGGCTATCTAAAGGTCAGATTTCTAGCATTTAAAAGAGCTGACTTCCAGAATTTCTCACCTATAACTGGCAAGAAAGAGTTTATTAAATGGATGTTACATCTTGCCACCATTGTAGCAGGAATCATAATGAAACTAAGCCTTAGGAACGAGTTTTTTTTTCTGAACCCACTGTTTACCTCCATTGTCATGGGACGCAGTTATTCAAAGTTGAGTTTCAAAGAAATTTGCCTTTACACACCTGTAAATTCGTGCATCTAGCTAATTTATTATTATTTAATGCTGTTTTAATGTTCTCATATGACAGAAGAATACCAAAATTGTAAGTCATCTCAAGAGTTGAGAATTGTCACACCCAACTCATTGTGTAAGGAAAAATAAAAGTGTTGTAAGTAAACAAGGGATAAAAAGAAGAATAGAAATGTAGATCCTGGGTGCTGGAAGGTACTAAGAGATCACCTGCAAATTCTCTTATTTTATGGGAGCAGCTAAGTGGCACAGTTGCTGGGCCTGTAGTCAGGAAGACCTGAGTTCAAATTTGGGTTCAGACGCTTGCTAGCTGGGTGACCATGGGCAAGTAACTTCACCCTGTTTGCCTCAGTTTCCTCATCTGTAAAATGGAGACAATAAAACCACCTACCTGTCAAGATTGCTTTGAACATCAGATGATATAATAATCTTAAAGCACTTAGTACAGTGCCCGACACATAGTATGTGCTATGTCAGTGTTAGCTATCGTTATTGTTACAGATAAGGAAACAGATGCTTACAGATTCGGGGTGACTTGTTCAAGGTCAATCTGTCGATCAATATGCATTTTTAAGAGCCACCAGGCTTTGTGCAAGGTGTTGGGGACACAAAGGCAAAAAATAAGACAGTCCCTGACATAGAGAAATTTACATTTAATTGAGGTACACAACATGTTCATATATAAATATTCAAAAATGAATGGGATGTAATATTTGGGAGAAAGGCACTAGAACTTGGGGGGGATTGATGAAGCCTCCATGCAGAAGGTGGTTTTTTTTAGATGAACCTCGAATGGAACTAGAGATTCTAAGGAGCAGTACTGAGGAAGGAGACATTGCAAGCATAGAGAATAGTCAGTGTGACTGACTGGAGATGGGATTTGGCACGTCATACGTGAGGAAGAGCAAGAGAGCTGTTTGGCTGGTCCTTATAGCAGTGGATGGGGGTGTGATGTCCAAGACTAGAAAGGTAAGTTGGGTCCAAGTTTCAAAAGGCTTTAAATACTAAACAGAAGAGTTTTAATTTGGTCCTAGACATAATGATGAACAGCTGGAGTTTAGTGAATAGAAGAGGGACACGGTCAGATCTATAGTTTAGGAAAATCACTTTGGCAGCTGTGTGGACAATGGATTGGAGATGAGAGATATTTAAGTCAGGGAGACCAATTAAGAGGCTACTGCAATAGTTCAGACAAGAAAGGGGAAATAAAACAGGCAGATGTAGGGTGGTACCATGTGAGCAAAGGAAACGGACTGATGTGAGAAATTGTGAAGATGTGGAAATGAGAAAATTTGGCAACTGAGTGGATGTGTGGATTGTGGGAAAGGGGGGAGTCCAGGGTAATGCTGAGGTTGCAAACTTGGGTGATTGGAAGGATGGTGATACCCTTGATAGAAATAGGAAAGTTCAGAAGAAGAGTAGGTTTTAGGGGAAAGATGAATTCTGTTTTGGATATGCTGAATTTGAGATGTCTCTGGGATAGCCAGTTTGAAATGTTCATTTGGTAACTGAGGATACAAGACTCAGAAGAGAGACTTTTGTTGTTGTTCGGCATTTTTTCAACTCTTCATGATCCCATTTGGGGTTTTCTTGGCAAAGATACTAGAGTGGTTTTCGATTTCCTTCTCCAGCTCATTTTACCGACGAGGAAACTGAGGCAAACAGGGTTAAGTGACTTGCCCAGGGTCACACAGCTAATAAATGTCTGAGATCAGATTTGAACTCAGGTTGATGAGTCTTCCTGACTGTAGGCCCTACACTCTATCCACAGTACCATCTACCTGCTCAGGAGAGAGACTAGGGCATGATATATAAATCTGAGTGGTCTTTTACATACAGATGATCGTCGTACCCAGGGGAGCAGATAAGATGATCAAAAGAGAGAGTGTACAGAGAGAAGAGAAGATCCAGGACAGGGTCTTAGGGTTCTCCCACACTTAGGGATTATGGTACGGATGCTAATCCAGGAAAGAAGACCGAGAAGGAGCAGTCAAACAAGTAGGAAGAGAATCAAGAGAGAGCAGGGTCGTGAAAATGCAGACAGGACAGAGTGTCCAGTATTAGGTAGTCAACAGCATCGGATACTGCAGGGAAGCCAAGAAAGATGAGGAACTGAGAAAAGGCCATTGGATTTGGCAGTTACAAAATCATTGTTAGTCAGTGGCAGAGACACGGTTAAGTCCCAACTGCAGCCTTCTAAGCTCCAGTCGTGGTCTTGGCTCCTATTCTAGAAGCAGAGAATCATGAAGCCTTCTTTTGGAAGGGAACTCAGAATCCATCCAGTATGACCGAAACCTGAACAATGACCCTTGAAGAAATTTTAACAAGTGTTCACCCACCCCCACCCCACGTGTAAGACCTGTCCGACACATAGTGGCAGTGAAGTATTTTTATTCACCATACTGTAATTGTTTTAAAAAGCCATCTATATTATTGATTTAAGGAAGCTAAAAAGATTCATCCATCTTTCACAGTCAATTAGTTTATTGCTATAGTTACAAACCCTGAATTTTAAAAAGTGCTCCTAAAATGAGAAAAACAGAGAAGAAACAGAGAAGGGATCAGGTATGTGCAAAGCATTTTTGTTTAATGAACATGGTGATATGGCAGGGAGGAAATCTTCCCTTATTTTAATTCACAAGAAGAAGATTTTCATGTTTATTGTATAAGACCTTGTTCTATATTTAATACTACTCAAGAATTTCTGTGCTCTTTTTAAAAACTGCTCATATTTCAGAACTTAACCAGAAAATGACTTTCCGCTTTGCAAATAATCTCCACGCTTTCAAATAGAGGAGACCCATTAAGCAGATGCCAACTGCTATCAAGGTGAATGTTTTCATTTGCTGGCCTTTAGCAACCTACAGTTGAGAAGTTGAGGCATTAGTGAATTAGTCAGTGTTTATAAAGCATTCACTATGTACCAGACACTGTACTAAGCACTAAGGATACAGAGAAAAAGCAAAAAATGAAAGTGCCAGTCCTCAAGGAGATGATCTGATTGGGAAAAATAGAGAACATTTGATAGGTATGAACAAGATATGTACAGGATAGATAAAAGGTAACCTGAGATGAGAAGCCTCTAACAGGTGGACTGGGAAAGACATTCTGACAAAGATGGTGGTTGAGCTGAATCTTGAAGCCAGGGATTCTGAGCGGAAAGGAGAACATTCCAAGCATGGGGGACATACAGGGTAAAGGCTTAGAGGCAGGAGATGGAGCATTGGTTGTGATAATTACCAAGTACCCCAGTTTGGGTAGATTGTGTGGAGGAGAGTAATATATAAAAATATGGGAAAGGAAAGGGCCTGACTGTGAAGAGCTTTAAATGACAAACAGATGAATTTATATTTGATCTCACAAGTTAGATGGTGCATTAGATAGAGAACACTAGACCTGGAGTCACGAAGACCTGAGTTCAAATTTGGCTTCAGATATTAACTAGCTGTGTGATCCTGGACAAGTCACTTAACTTAACCCTATTTGCCTCAGTTTCCTCATCTGTAAAATGAATTAGAGAAGGAAATGGTAAACCATTCCAGTATATTTTCCAAGGAAACCTCAAATGGAATCACGAAGAGTAAGACATGGCTGAAATGACCACAAAACAGCCATTATTACTTGTGAATAGGTAAGTAGACATCTATATGAGGTCATGAGTTTTATTGCCAATTCCCATCTCAGACTTTGTTTGATATAAACTTTTATAATTTCCCCCACAATGTAGCTCTTACTTTCCATAGTATCTCTCTTATATGGATATATGTAAACAACTTTCATTTCCCAACCCCTTCCTTTTCAGTTTAAAGTGTTCTTGATTAAATTTGTATGATTCTAGGCAAGTATATTTTCACCAGTCATTATTGGGTGGACTCCATCTGTCCAAGAGCCTATCACTCCTATTTTCTGAATGCTATTACAGATATCAGAGTCAAGCTCTCAGTTACCATCTTGATTTGGAGTCAGACAACATGGGTTCAAATCTCAGTGCTGCCAGTTATTAATGGATGACTTTAGCTAAGTTGCTTGACCTCTCAAAGGCCTCAATTTTATCTTCTGTAAAATTAAGGAGTTGAACTAAAAGATCTCTGTGGTCTCTATCACCTCTGTGATCCTGTGAACTTCCCAACTGGCTGTTTAATTCCCAAATCGGTTTTTCTTTTCCAAAGTCCTTTCCTCTCCTCAGCAGCAGTGGTGAAAATAACACTTGCGCCTCTACAGACTTCTGTTTCTTGCCCCAGACTTCATAATCCTCAGGGATGTTGAGTAGTTCTGGCACTATTATGTGTCCTCAAGTGAATCACCAGAAGTGAGCAGTAGTTGTCAGGTTTGACAAGTTTTGGGAGAATATTTTTGTCCTAGATGCATATCTTGGGGCAGACAATCTCAATCTGAGGCCCACAGGCCTCTAGGCATTCCTGAAGTTCTTTAAAACATTGCTGTGGGGGCAGCTAGGTGGTGCAGTGAGTAGAGCACTCGCCCTGGAGTCAGGAGGCCCTGAGTTCAAATCCGGCCTCAGACACTTGACACACTTACCAGCTGTATGATCTTGGGCAAGACACTTAATATAAATTGCCCCGCCTTCCCCCTCCAAAAAAAATTACTCTGAGGAGTGCATAAGCTTTACCAGATTGACAAAGGGGTCCATGAAACCAGGGAAAAGGCAGGTCTCTTTACTGTTGATGTCTAAATGACCAATAGCTGCTTCAGTATTGAGTGACCGACTGACATTACTTCTTCTATTACTTCTTCTTCTTCTTCTTCTTCTCCTTCTTCTTCTTCTTCTCCTTCTTCTTCTTCTCCTCCTCCTCCTTCTTCTCCTTCTCCTCCTTATCTTTCTTCTTCTTCTTCTTCTCCTCCTCCTCCTCCTCCTCCTCCTCCTCCTTCTTCTTCTTCTTCTTCTTCTTCTTCTTCTTCTTCTTCTTCTTCTTCTTCTTCTCCTCCTCCTTCTTCTCCTTCTCCTCCTCCTCCTTCTTCTTCTTCTCCTCCTCCTTCTCCTTCTTCTTCTTCTTCTTTCTCCTCTTCCTTCTCCTCCATTTTCTTCTCTATAACTAGATGACTTTTCACCTGATAGCATCTGTAGATCCTTATCCTTCTTCCTTAGAGATTAAGCAAGAGATTAAACAGAGACTCTTAGAGAGTCCCTGTTCCCCCTTCTCAGGAAGAATTTTAAGAAACTGCCTATGAAGGCTTTCACATTGTGGTTTTAATTGAAAGGAATTGTTAAGAATAAGATTAAAATTTTGATTCTTGGAGTATTTGAAACTGTTCTCTCCAGAGTTACCAATGGTATCTTAATGGCACAATCCAATGGCCTTTACTAAGGCTTCATCATCTTCACCTCTCTGTAGCATTTGACACTCTCAATCATTTTCTTCTCCTGGAAACTCCCTCCATTTGGTGTTTTCTTATACTGCTCTCTCTTAGTTCTCCTACCTGCCAGACAACTTTTTCCTCAGTCTGGATCTAAATCCGTGTTACCCCCGCTATTAACTTTGGGTTCAAGATTCTGTCCTAGGCCCTCTTCTTTTTTCTCTCCATATTCCCTCACTTGGTGATATCATCAGCTCTTATGAGTTCAATTTTCATCTCTATGGAGACGACTCACAGATCTATAAATTCCCACCTCTTTCTCCTGAGCTCCAATCTGGCATTTCTTAACTGCCCATTGGACATTTCAAGTTAAATGCCCCACAGGCATCTCAAACTCAACATGTTGAAAATAAAATTCATTTTCTCCCCTCCCCTCTTCCAGATTTCTCTATTACTGTTGAGAGCACCATCTTCTTCCTAATCACCTAGGCTTATCTTTGTCATCTTCAACTTTCCACTCATACTCTTCTCATTTAACCAATATGCTGTCAAATACTGTCATTTCTACCTTAACAACATCTTTCCACTCACAGAGGCTCTGCTCTAGTTCAGGTTCTTATCACCTGGACAATTGCAATAGTCTCTTAATTTATTGCCTTGCCTCGAGTCTTTTTCCCACTGAAATCTACACTTCGCATAGCAGCCAAAATGATTTTCCTAAAGTACAGGTCCGATCAAGTCACCCTCCCATTCAATGAATGCTAGTGGTTCCCCATAACCTATACTGTAAGTATAGGTAAAATAAAATTTCATTTTATTTAAAAATGTAAAAATAATTCTTAGCTCATGGACTATACAAAGATAGGCAGTAGGCCAGATTTATCTCTCAGGCTTTAGTTTGCCTTGTTATTGTTCGGTCATGTCTGATTCTTCACTATGCCATTTGGGGTTTTCTTGGCAAAGGTACCAGAGTGATTTTCCGTTTCCTTCTCTGGCTCATTTTACAGATGAGGAAACTGAGGCAAACAGGGTGAAGTGACTTGCCCGGAGTCACACAGCTAGTAAGTGTTGGAGGCCAGATTTGAATTCAGATCTTCCTGACTCTAAGCCTCATGCTCTATCCACTGTACCACCCAGCTGCCTAGTGGTCATTTGGCCTAGGTGTAAGTTATTCCCAATTCATGGGATTGAATATAAACCCACCCTTTCAAAGTACTTGATAAATATTATCTCCTTTGATCTTCACAACAGCCCTGGGAAGATGGGTGCTGTTGTTATCTGCATTTTACCTATGAAGAAACTGGGGCAGATGGAGGTTAAGCGACTTGGCCGGGGTCACACAGGTCTTCCTGACTATATATGTAGCCCTTTACCCACTGCCTCACATAGCTGTCCTGATAAACAAATTTGCAAAATATGGGAAATAAGGAATATGAACCACAGCTACTAATGCAAAAGACAAATTTGGCCTCATAGGAATCATTAAGATTTGCTGAGGAGAAATCAAGACTGGAATACGACTAATACACTATTGGTGGAGTTGTGAACTAGTTGAACCATTCTAGAGAACAATTTGGGGCTATGTCCAAGTGGCTATAAAACTATGCCTGCCTTTGGCCTGGAAGTACAATTACTAGGTCTATATCCCAAAGAGATCAAAGAAAAGGAAAAAAGGACTTATATGTACAAAGATATTTACAGAAGCTCTTTTTGTGGTGGTAAAGAAATGGAAATTGGGGAGATACCCATCAATTGGGGAATGGCTGGACAAGCTATGGCATGTGATTGTGATGGAATACTATTGTGCTGTAAGAAATGACAAGTAGGATGATTTCAGAAAAACCTGGGAAGATTTATATGAAGTGATACAAAGTGAAGTGAGAAGAATCAGGAGAACACTGGACACAACAATGGCAATGTTGTAATGATGAGCAATTGTCCAAGACTTAGCTACTCTGATTAAAACAATGATCCAAGTCAAATCTAAAGGACCCAAGATGGAAAATGCCGTCTGCCTCCAGATCAAATGAACTAGGAGTACAGATGGAAACACACTTTTAAAATTTTCATTATGTTTCTTGCTGTTTATTTTTTGAAACAGCTAATATGAAAATATGTTTTGCATGACTTCAAATGTATAATTATTATTATATACAATATGCTTGCCTTCTCAATGGGTAGGTGAGGGGTGGGAGAGCATGAGAGAATCTGGAACTCAAAATTTTAAAAAAGAATGTTAAAAATACATAAATTAAAAATAAATTTAACAAAGAACAAGATCTCAAAGACACAGAAAAACAATTCCAACAGAGAGAAAAAAGAGAATTGTCCAGAGAACTTGGCGTATATGCACAGGAAATTTAGATTTTAAATATATGTGGAAGGTATATTGAAGAGCGGAGAACAGGATGAATACATAACAGTCACATGGTCTTTAAGACTAGTGTCAGGATCACTTAAGCTCAGAATGAACTGAAGCTGCAAAAGAATACTAAGGACTACACAAAACCTTTTCTTTTTCTATATTAGAGAAAAGAAGGAAACCAAAATGCCAATAAGACTGTTTTTTATTTAGGGTTAATGGGACAACTACTACTTTTGATCATGAGAAGCCTGAACAGCTCAGCTCTTTCTGGTTCTGGATTTTTTTTTTCTGCCAACGATATATTCTCTTTGCATTGGAGAGGATAGAACAAAAATGGCTAATAGAGAGGTGAGACCTAAGATAGTAAGACTGTAAGAGAGAACTTAACTTCTGTTGGTAAGCTCAACTCTCCAGGCAGGACATCCCAAGATGAAAGAATTTGCTGTTTCTTGAATACAACACTTCATCTCCTGACTCTCCGCTGTTTTCTGCAGGCTTTTCATTGGCTGCTCCCCACGCCCAATATGCTCTCCCTCTTCATCTCTGACTCCTAGCTTCACCGACTTCTTTCATGGTTCTGCTCAAAACCCACATTCTGCAAGAAGCCTTTCCTGGTCCCCCTCAAGGCTAATGGCTTCCACTGAAGTGACCTCCAATTTTTCCTGTACATATTGCCTATGTACAGAGTTGTTCACCCGTTGTCTCCTCTATTCAGTTTTGAACACTTTGAAGGCAAGGAGTCTTTTTGCCTTTGTTCTTGTAGCCCTAGCCATTGACATCATGCCTAGCACGCAGTAAGCAGTAAGAGCTTAATAGAAACTTGTTGATGACTTGAGTGGGACTAATGGGAAAAGAATAGAGTCTGAAAACTCTAGGATCTTTGCTTAATTTTAATTTCTGGTAAAATCTGAGAGGGATAGTTAGTGAAAATCTAGAAAGGATGTGATGACCATAAAGGGTCAACATGGCTTCATCAATAATAGGTCAGTCTGGACCATCTAATTTATTAACCGATTGCATGTTGTTGTGGATCGTTTTCCAGTTGGTTCACATGGGTACATCTTGGCCCTACATGAGCACTATAAAATTCCAGAGCATGGAGATGGTGTTTCTTTTTTCAAGACTCAGCTTGTATTACTCCTCCAAGGAGCTTACTTGGGTTGTAATGATCTCTTCTCCTAACATTTAACATTATAAATGTCCATGGTCTTGACTTATTCTCTGTGTCAGAGCCCTTTGCTTTAATTTTAACGAAGTTACTTAACCTTTCTGAGCCTATTTCTTCATCTGTGAAATGAGGACAGTAAGATATGTCCCACGTGCTTTGTAAGTTATTGTGAGGGTAAGTACTTTGTGTATCTTGTAGTATTTTATAAATATTGAGAGTGGGAAGTTATAATGATAAGTTAGGGAATTGGATGTCAATAAATTCATTCTTAAAGTATATTCATTGGGTGATTAATCATGTACTATCTGGGGACATTTCTTCCATTTCTGTATTGACCTGTTATTTATCATTTGTGTAATTATGTAACATCTCACATATTTATATTGCATCTCCCCCCCCCCAACTAAATTGTAAACTTCACGAGGCATGGATCAATCAATTAATTAACAAGCATTTGTTAAGCACCCACAATAATTGCTTTATGTCTCCCCATCATAGTACTGTGTTACCTGTTGTAGGCACTCAGCAACTGTTCGTTGACTGATAACTTAATAATGTTATAATATTAGAAATGACAATTTATACAGTACTTACTTTAGGATTTGCAAAGGCTTTATAAATATCATCTTGTTTTATCTTCACAACTCTAGGAAATAGGAGCTAAAATTATTCCCATTTTACAGATGGGGCAACTGAGGCAGACAGAGGTTAAGTAGCCTGACTAGGTCACATAGCTAGTAAGTGTCTGAGCTCAGATTTGAACTCAGATCCTCCTGACTTGAGGCTAGCGCTCTATCTACTATGCTACTTGGCTGTCTCCTAACCAACTTCCTCCTTCTCATACTCCTTTCTCAGGAATTGATACTCTAATCAAGATTACCTTTGCCACAGTGAAGGGCATGACCTTCTACTGCCCTATGACTCCATTCAGAATCCCTGTGATTCTGAGTTATGGGCTGTTTACACTGAAGCTCCTTTCTCTGATTGCCCTTGTGTTCCCTTCTACCTCTCCATAGTAGACCCTTTCTTCTGGTATTGGTATCTTATTCTTTCCAACCATTCTAGCATGCTTTCTTGAACCCCTGGCCTTTTGTGAATGTATCAGAGGAACGACCAATGGGAGCTCCATCTGCAGAGCACAGGCTCTAGCCAACTGGGGAGCCTGCTTTCAGAAAGGTATGATGGCATGTAACAGAAGGGTCCTGTCCTCTAATCTGTAGCATGTGTAGACATTCTATAACTGGTTTCAGTCATCTCACCATGTGGCAAAGAGTCAGATTTTTGATTGGCTACTGAGCCTGAACTGGGATGCATTGTAAAGGCACTAACTAGACAACTAGACAGGAGAGAGAGAGAGAGAGAGAGAGAGAGAGAGAGAGAGAGAGAGAGAGAGTGAGAGAGAGAGAGTTGGAGAGACAGTGAGAAACACTTCTAAATGGGGAGAGGCTTTGGGCCCTCTGAGGGCCAACATATGGCCCATGAACATGGGCCTCTGTTCTTTGCCTCTTGTATTTGTTTCTTCCTGATTTTAGAGGAAAAGAGTATTGGAGATGGCTATGACCTAGGGAATTTTCAAAGATCAGAACACTGAGCCACCAGAGGTCTGGGAGCTAGAGTCTGTGCCAGATTTTGTGGCTAGCTGAGACAATGAGGAAAAACATCCTAGGTGACTTGTTCAATCTAGCCTAGATTGAAGGAAGCCCAGAGAGATTCCTCCATTGACCATGCTGCATTTAGAAGTGAACTGGTGGGGTTAATGTTTTGTAGCAACCACTTTGAGTTTGAACCCTCTATACCCACAGGTGGAGGCTCAACAGCCAATCAAAAGCCTGACTCTTCACCACATGGTAAATGTGCCCCAAGGTATTGAGGGGGGATTTCTGTTTTTGATATATATTTTCAGTGAATATTCCTTTGCAAAAGATAATTGAAATTTGTTGGTTAAAATGAAGCTGGAGTACTAATCACTGGCATTTAATGTTGATGAGAGTACCCTGGAGTGCGGGCTCAAGCCAATAGCATCAGAGAAGAACACTTCCAGTCTCTCAGGGGGTTCCCCTAGAACCTTGAAGGGGGAAGAGCCAGGCTCAGTGACATGCCACATCAGTGTGTGAGTTGGCATTAATTTTCTCAGATTTTCAGAAAGACTATATTAAAAAAACCTGCCCTTCTTATTAAATCTGTGCCCTGCCTCTAGGAAATTACTTTTTACATAATTTGTATTTTTTATGTGAGTACATCTTGTTTTCTATCAGTAGAATATTATTTCCTTGAGGGCAGTGACTATTGTTAGCACTTAACACTGTTCTTAGTACATAATAGGTGCTTAATAAATGCTCATTAAATTGAATTGAATTAATGCCTAGTTTTATTTCTTTTGCACCTTTGCTTCTCTCATCAGCACCCAGTCAGGGTGGCTGGGACATAGAAAAGGTACCCAAATGAAAACTTGTTGAATTGTAGTGAATTGACTTAGAGATGGGTCAGCTTTCCCTGAGGCTGTCCAATCTACCTATATCGACAGACTTCCTCTCTCTCTGCTTCCTTGCCCTCCCCCAAGAACAGGCAACCTTAGCAGAGTTACTTCTGGAGTACAAACCCCAGTGCCTGGGGATGGATTTCCCCACTGGGCATGTTCTCTTTTTCCATACATAAGGCACAGCACTGCTAACAGCTGTTGTGGCCATATAATTAACCATTAACTCTATTCTCAGTGACAGGCACATACTCTTAGTCATTAGTAAAGCTGTCAAGAGTTGGAAGAAGACCTTCTTTCTCCTCTTCCTTCCTGAGCCTTTCTTGGGTAGCTAAGTAACAATCTCTCACTAATCCCTGTGAAACAGGAAGAAATATAAAGTCAAGAAAAGAAAACTTTCTACCTTTATTCTTTTCTGAAAGTAGCTGGGAAGTCACCTTGGTGCAGTGGGAAGGAACAGTCATTTGAATCTCAGCTCTTCCTCTGTGCCCTTCATCAACTCACTGGACCTCTGAGTCCAGTTCAACAATAAAACAGGGCTAATCACACACGATTCACTTCTGGGGAGCCAATCAGGCAGCAGGGGCTCATGTAAGCTCCCTGTTTAAAAAAACTGAGCCAATCAGAATCCTTTCATTGGCTTTTGTATTTGGTTGATTGGGTTGACTGTCAACCATGACAATCTTTTTGGAGTACCTAAGAAAGTATAGATAATTCCCCCACTATAATGTGAACAAAGACATTCTATCAAGATCTCTTGCATAATAGCTTTTTCAAGTCATTTATGCAACATCTAAATTAAAAAAAAAAGCCTGAGAGAAAAATGGTAAATACATCCAAGCACATTCAAAAAGAGCCATTTAAAGTCTAATTTTTAAAGAAACAAAACAACCATTCCAACCCTTCTCTCCTGCAAACCAGAGCTCTTCCAGCAATAATATGACATGACAAGAATAACTCTGGTAAATAGAACTATATGTTGAATTCTCCCTGGGGAACATCTGCATCAACTGTAATGATTTCTCAAAAGTATTTTTCAGGAGCAGAGAATATCATTATGTTGTCATGTCAGTGACACTGCAGATATGCTTCAGGACGCTCTTTCATTACAAGCTTCTGTTTCCAGACACTTAAAACTTTTGGAGAGTTGTATTTTGTGAAAGTTAGCTCCAGCTTAGTGCATCACAAGTTATTAATGAGTTTGAAGATGAATTTGGAGAGAATTTACCATCATGCATCCGGTACCTGAAGATGATTACCTTTTTTTCATTGAATCGTTAGCAGAATCTCTCTGTCTATGTTTTCTGGGTCAATGTTATCTAATATATCACTGGCTGGTGAAGAAAATTGGATAATGGAGGTAGAAGATGGTTTGTTTCTGAATTTTCAAGGAGTGTCATTCAATACGCTTACTTTATATATTAATTCATCCAGAAATATTTGCTGAGTTCCTATCAGGGGTGGGGAACCTGTAGCCTTGAGGCCACATGTGGCCCTCTTGGTCCTAAAATGAGGCCCTTTGAATGAATCCAAACTTCACAGAACAAATCCCCTTAATAAAAGTATTGGTTCTGTAAAACTTGGACTCAGTCGAAAGGTTGTGCCCAAAGACCTAGAAGGCCACATGTGGCCTTGAGGTCACAGGTTCTCCACCCCTACAGGACCTATAGTATGCGAGACAGTGGGTCAGGGAGTGATGAAGCTATAAAGAAGAATAACATATGATCCCTCACCCTCAGGGAACTTACAATCCTGGAAAACTGGTTTTCAGGACCAAGACTAACACTAGTCCTATCAGATAATTGTGTATTATCAAGATGTCACTTGAAAACCCAGTTCTTTTGCTCCTATCCAACTGGTAACCTCTCTTTTCTTTGAATACCTATAGCATTTACTATGTAAAGAATTTTGTAAACCTTTAGTACTATGCAAATGTCAACAGCTATTATTATTACTTGTCGCATTCAGATGGCACTTCACACAAATTGCTTTGGGAGGCAGCATAGTATAACTGGACATGGAGTCAAGAGCCAGACCAACCAGGTGGTGCTGGCTCTATCACTGAAACTGTTTTCTTCTCTATTGAATGTACATTATAACAGCTGCACCCAACTCACAAGCTTGTTGTGAGGAAAGGACTTGGTAAATCCTTAACTGCTATAAAAATGTCATTTATTATTTTAAAAGGCTTTATTAAATATGAGTCATGGATAGCCAAGGCCCACTCAAAACAATAATACTATGCCCTAATACAGGTCTAAAAGTCAACCACTCCCCAGCTGTCAAGGTGACTATGTTGGTTTGCTGTTGAATCTTTGTGGAAGAAATCTTAATTTTGAGATATGTGTGAAACACAATTCAACAAAAATCCTTGTGCAGTTACCCTGGTAGATTAGTTTTTTGAAGGTTATCATTTGTCTCTTTTCAAGGAAGGGATGGATTCTAAAGAGATAAAGTGGGGGTAGGAACAGGGACTTAAAACAATCTCTCTGGCTTTTCTGCTTTGGGATTCAGGAAAAATAATCCAGTAAGAAAAGAGTGGCCAAACAATTACTAGAATGTTAAATCCAAGAAGGACCTGAGAGATGCTATATAATCTAACTTCCTTATTTTACGGATGAAGCCTCACTTTATATGGGGCTCTGAGGCTCAGAATGATTTAGTAACTTGCTTCAAGGTCACACAACCACAAAAGCGTCAAAGGTGGCCCTGCAACCTTGGTCTTCTGACTCTTTGCACAGCATTATTGCCATCTCTCTGGGTTGACAAAGTGTCTAAAGCTGAAAAACAACTGTGCGGCTTTATGGTTATTGCATTTTCTGTGAGATTTTGAGGGAGTCTGCCTGGGGCTTTAAAGTGTCCCATTAATGGGCCACAGTATAGAATCTCAGAATCTTAGAGGAGGAGCCCATTAAGTACAGTCTATACTTGGACATTCCTTCTACAGCATCCTGGACGTGTGTGTGTGTGTGTGTGTGTGTGTGTGTGTGTGTGTGTGTAAGTGGGGAGGTTTCCACTACCTCCTGAGGCAGCCCCCTTTTGGACAATATAATTTTTAAGAAGTGTTTTTTTCCTTCCATTAAAGCTTAAACCTGCCTTTTTATAATTACTGCTTCTTGCTCTTGTTCTGCCTCCTGGGACCAGTAGAGACTATGATCTTATTACCCTGGCCATCCTGCTTTGGATGCTAGTTTAATCCCTGTCCTTCCAAAAATGTGGTGTGACCTTCACTGAGCATAATACTTCACATGTTGGTTTGATCAGAACAGAATATATACAGCAGATGTATTATATCTCTTTGTCAGGGCACTATTCCTCTTTTTTTTTGGGCAGAGGAGGCTTGGAGCAGTGGGACAGGAAGAGGAATGGATGATTTTATTCACCTGGATCTGTGATTTCATTCAAATCCGGAATTCTCACTGTAGAAACTCTTACCACCATTAGAGAGAACGCACTTCCTCTATTGATGGGAACTCTTCTGTAACACAGAATCTTGGAATAGTCTGGGGCTACTAAGATAAAGTGAATTGCCATATGATCACAAAGCTAGTAGAGGAAGGCCTTAACCTAGGTCTTCCTGACTCCCAGACCAGCTTTCTAGCCATCTGCTGTGGTTTATCTCATGCTTTTCCTAATGCAGTCTAAATTTACCACTCACACTGAGACTTCTGTTCAGCTTGTAAACCACTACAGCCTTCTGATCCTTTTCACAATGAGTTTTCTTACCAATTTTCCCCAATCTTGTATTTATGAAGTTGTTTTTGAACCTGTGTAAGACTATATTTAACTCTATTTAAAGTTTTATCTTATTGGATTCAGTCCCATTCTGTGTTTTTCCTCCCCCTAAAGGATAGCAAGTGCCTCATGAAATAGGCCCATGAGAAGTCTCATAAAGAGGTCTAACTATCCATTTGTGTGGACAGCTTAACCTCCTGCATTTTGATTTTCTTAGATTTGTTTTTCTCCAAAATCCTGGGCTTGGCTGGTTCCAGTCGAAGATCCAGGTAAAGAAAGGCTGTCTGTCACAGACAAAAAATGACACATTTTGGTTTCTTTCCTCCTCCTCTCTTCCTTAGCCCAGGACCCTTTGATAACCCCATTGCCAATTGCCCGGAGCATATGTCACTAAGACATGTCAAGCAGAGTGGTGGGGGATAGATGGGAAAATTGATTGGTGTAAACCCTTGAGAGCTTTGAATGCCAAGGTAAGGAGTTTGGCCTTTGTCTGGAAGGTAATAGGGAGCCCCTGAAAGTTTTTGATCAAGGTAGTAAAATGATCAGAGCTGTATTATGGAAAGATTAATATGGCAGTAGAAAATAGGATATGTTTAAAAGAATAAGACAAAACAAGTAGGAAGAGTGTTTAGGTGGGAGGTTTTGTGATATGCTAAATATATTGAGATCCTAGACAAGAGTGATGGCATTGTAGGTTGAAAGAGGGGAACAGATCCAAGAGATTGAATAGGACTGATGTGAAGTGGGAGATAAAGAAGAGGGCATATTACATGTTAACATTTTTTCATCCTGTGTGTTTGTATGTGTGTGAACTCCCAGCACAGAAACTTATTTCATTGATACAGATGTCAATTCCTCCTTATTAGGAAGTTACCTGGGAAACCTGAGAATTAATGTGACTTGCCCATGATCACACAGCTAATATACACTACACTAGGTGCAGGACTTGAACCCAGGTGTCCTGGCAGATCCTAAGCACTTAATAAATACTTACTGATGGACTGATTGGCTGGAGAAGCTTTTAGCTATCTCTCTTTGGTTTTCTTTATCATTGTTTCTTTTGGCACATTTTTTAGAGCTTTGTTGTTTAGTCATGTCCTTTGTGACCCCATTTGGGATTTTCTTGGCAAAGATACTGGAGTGGTTTGCCATTTCCTTCTCCAGCTCATTTTACAGATGAGGAAACTGAGGCGAACAGGATTAAGTGACTTGCCCAGGGTCACACAGCTAGTAGGTATCTAAGGTCAGATTTGAAGTCAGGAAGATGAGCCTTCCTAACTCCAGATCTGGTACTCCATCCACTAAGCTACCTAGCTGCCCAGTTTTAGAGCTTTACTAGGGTGTTTAGGGCAGAGGATGTGGGCTTTTCTAGGTCTTAACATGCTTCCCTCTTCCCACAGTTTACTGGTACCTGTACTTCTGTCTTTTATCAAAAAGCTCTGTTAGAGGTTTATAGAGTATAGAGTATAGTTTATAGAGACTATAGCTGTAGCATTCTTTTGTATTCTCCTCTGGGTTATTAAGTACTTAAGGCTTGCCTCCCTTCTCCCTCTTTCTTCCCAATAATCACTGAGCACCTACTATGTGTATGCAAGGTGTTTGTGTGATAGATCCCCCGCTGCGAATGCGATAGTCTGTCTGAATGTGACATTCTTATTCCCACCTCCACAACTGCTGTTTCACCGCTTGAAATACTCCCCACCCTCCTCTCAGCCTATCGGGAGCCTGCCCATCTTTTCAGCTAAACTTCCTACCCTGAAGCCTTCCCTGATTCTTCTCCAGGTGTGGGAAACTGGCCACCTCGAGGCTGGGGCTGTTCAACATTAGGTTATCTTAAATAACCTAAAATAAAATAATTAAAATTAAATTAAATTAAAATTAAATTAATAAATTAAAATTAAATTAAATTAAAAATAATTAAAATAAAATAATTATTCAAGGGCTGCACTGAGAATAAAAAATACAGTACACTAATAGAAAGTGGGGGAACCCTCATCATCAATACAACAGGCTAAGGCATGAAGTGCGAAAGCAAACACAAAACAACAAAGCAACAACACAACAGTATAAAGGTAGGTGCATACTGACTAGTCTGCATCACACAGATGGAATGCATCCCACAGGATCGATGGAAAATTCTGTGCGATGTGTTCCATCTGTCTGCTCAAAAACACCAAAGAAAATTAACATCAACAAGATTATTTATTAGTGATGGAATTAAAAAATCGAATACGCATTCCATGCAAATTATTATTTTATTTTTTCGCTTGTGAAAATTAAAACCCACGGTTAGGCCGTATAAAATCGCACTGCAGATGGCATGCGGCAGGCTGTATTTTGGACAGCCCTGTTCTAGGTCCTCAAATGCAGCCCTTTGATTGAGCCCAAACTTTACAGAACAAATCTCCTTAATAAAAAGATTTGTTCTTAAGATTTGGACTCAGTTCAAATGTTGCACCCGAGGACCTAGAAGGCCACATGTGGCCTCCAGGCCGCAGGGTCCCCACCTCTACAGCCTAAGCTGACCTTTCCTTTCTCTAAATTCATTTGTTACTTAGCGTTAGCACCATCCACCTTGGTTCTGTACTATTTTTTTGGGTCCAGACTTGTGCTTTCACTGATGCAGGAGACTCCTGGAAAGGCTACTCTCTCCACTGATTCACATGGATAACAATAGCTTGCCCTGATATAGCACCTACTGTGTGTCTGGCACTGTGTTAAGTGCTTTGTAAGTATCTCATTTGATCCTTACAACTCTGGGAGGTAGGTGCTATTATTATCCCTATTTTATAGTTGGGGAAAGTAAGCTGAACAGAGGTTAAGTGAATAGCCCAAAGTCACCTGTGAGGTGATGTCTCAGGCTGCACTTGAACTCAGAACTTCCTGACTCCAAGCCCAGTGATCTGTGCCAACTAGCTGCAAGATTAGCAATTGTTGTGCAATTTATGGTTCTAACAAATCTCCTGGGGGCACTGAAGTTTAAGGGATTTGCTCAGTATCACATAGCCAATATATATCAGAGGCCAAAATGGCAGCAAGGTCTTCCTGATTCAGGCTGACTCTAATACACCACATTTTCTATGTAACTATTCTTTAATTGTTCCTTGAGTCTCCCAAACCAAAATGTAAGTTTCCTTTTTTATTCACAGCATCCAAAATAAGCTCCACTTGGTTTTATTTGTAGTGCCCAGCACAAGACTAGGCACAGAGAAGGTGCTCAGTTAATGAAATGAACTGAAGGTAAAAGAAGAGAAACGAATTCAGCAGCAACGTCAGGAGGCTGACATCATTCCATTACTATGGAGCAGTGCGTACAGGGAACCTTTTATCCATCTAAAATTCATCATATTGTCTTCCAATAAAGTCAAGAGTTTAATCTTTCAATAGGCGCAACATACAATGAATAAATGCCATAATTATTATTAGCATTTTCCTACTAACAGATTTTAGAAGCTGTTTCCATATCAAGTAGATGAACCTTTCTGTTGTCATAGAGACAAAGATCTTTATATAACTATGGGCAAGGTGAGAGTTTTTTTCTTTCCCTCTAGTTGCCTGGAACTAATGAGAAAAGAAGGAAAAATTTAAAATCAAGCCTCTTATGAGCTACAAGTTAACCTGTTCCCCCTAATTAAAAGGAACTAGAATGTGGGAAGCCAATTCTTGGTTTCACACTGGAGGAATCTCTAAACTCTATTTTTGTATTTCAAATGCCTGGAACTTAAATAAAATATGAAAAGGGAAGCAAAGACTTGAAAGCTACCATTTAAAATATTTGTAAGCAGTAAGCTTATCTCAGTGATGATAGGCAATTCTGATCTGAATACATTTTAGCACTCCATTGTTGTTGACTTTTGGGGTCCTTTGATTCTACTAGGGCCTGAGTAATTAAGACGCTTAAAAATTTATTGAGACATTGTTATTTGACTGTATTTTCTCTACCACATATACCTTCTAAGGGAACTTCCTCCTCCCTCCCAATATCTTTCCACCCAATAATTATTCTGGCCAAATGATGTAATGGGTATAATGCAAAGAACCCTAGTTTGGGAATCGGGAGACCTGGGCCATGCTGCTTGTTTTGTGAATTTGGGATAACAATAAAAGCAGTTCATATATTCATGTTGTAGACTTTGCAGTACATTTTGTCACTAAGGGAAATACAGTGGTCCTAGTGATGCCACAGAAAAATTGAGTCCACAGGATATTAAAAAGCAGAACTCCTGAACTGGTAACAGAATGGGAAAAGAATGACCCCCAGTAGCATGGAGGGAGTGGGATGGAGGTGAGGATGGACAGTCTGAATGGGAACAATCAAGAAAGGGCTGGCTTTACTCCACCTCCACACCACCCAAATCTTCTGCAGACTTTGTGTGCACTTCCATCCCTGCCCAGAATGGGGCATTCTTCCTTCTGATGCCCACTGGATTGAGCTTCCCCAGTGGCGGCTCTAGGGCTCTTCAATTCCCATACAGATAGATCAATCAATCAATATAGACAGCTATCTATATTGATAGATTTATCTAGGTATCTACACCTATATCACTTTAAAATTTATAAAGGGCTTTTTTTTGACAAAACGCCAAGTGTTATTAACTTCATTTTACAGGTGAGAAAAGGGAGGCTTAAAGGATTTGAGGGAGCTGTTCACTCCTATAGCTAGTAAGCAGGATTTCAAAGGAAATTGATAAAACTCAGCTCAAATTCTATCTCCTACATGAAATATTTCCTTGCCACCATCTGTCCATCAATTACCTTGAATATGTGTATAAATATCAGTGTAGTATAGTGGGTAGAAAACTGGTCTGACAGCCAGGAGGACCTTGTTCCAAGTCTCACCTCTGACATAGAGTGGCTGTATGACCCTGGGCAAGTCATTTAACCTCTAAATGCTCTATGCTGTCTAAGACAACCCATCAGAGAAGGTGCCCTGGTCAGAGAAGGTGCCCTGGTCAAGTAAATTTTTTCTGTTCAGGAGTTTCCTATACTGATGAAATCAGAAGTCTATGCCCTATCCCTATAAATCTAGGCTCTTTCCCTATATTGTGCATTCTCTCTCTCTCTCTCTCTCTCTCTCTCTCTCTCTCTCTCTCTCTCTCTCTCTCTCTCTCCTTCCCCCCACCCCCCATTGAATGTAAATTCCTCTAGGTTAGTGACTCATTTTCTTTTTTGTCTTTATATTGTCAGTTCCTGACACAGTTCCTGCTATACACACAGTAGTCACTTTATAAATGCTTGTATCCATCTAATTGATTGATAAGTGGGAAATTGTCCAGAATGGGCATAAATAGGAGTTGGAAGGGCCTCGAGTTAATGCCACATGAGAATCAGTTGAAAGAACAAGAGATATTTAGCCTGGAGAAGTCTTAGGGGGAAGAAATGTTAGCAGTCCTCAAGGATCTGAAGGGTTGTCACCTGAAAAAGTATCATACTTGTTCTGTTTGGCCCTAGAGGGCACAATTGCTTGCCAAGGTTGCAAATTGCAAGCAGACAGATAAAGGCTTAAGAATCAGGGGTTGGGGAGGGGATCTTTGAGACAATTAGAGTTAACTCAGAGTGGGATGGGCTGCCCTTGGAGGGGGTGGGTTCTTTAAGCAAAGGTGGATAACCATTTATTAGCTATGTTGAAGAAGGCATTTCTTTTTTCAGGTTTGTCTTGACCAAGGTGACTTCTAAGGCCCTTTTAAGCTTTAGATTGTGTCTATGATATATGAACTGGAAAAGATAACAGGAGGTCTTCCAAGGGGCATTCACTGAGTAGTGTATTTCTCCCTTACCCTCTCTGAGGAGGATATAATTTATTTAAAACTTAATTATTTAATTAAAACAATTTATTTAAACTCAAAACACATACCTTCCCCCACTTTTTTGGGGGGGGGGGATGGAACAGAGATCTGGTGTTGCATTTAATACAGTTCTGCCTCCATTCCTCTAAAATACCTCTACACATATGCCCCAAATTCCCTCAATAGGGACAAAGCCTTTCTCTCTGTGTTGATAGTTTCCAGTGGTGGAGCCCCTGCAGCCTCAAGGCCATGTGTGGCCTTCTAGGACCTTGAGTGTGCCCTTTTGACTGAGTCCAAGTTTTACAGAACAAATTCTTTTTTTAAGGAGATTTCAGTCAAAGGGCCACACTTGAGGACCTAGAGGATCCCATGTGGCCTTGAGGCAGCACGGGCATTGGTAGACTAAGCTATAAAATATCTCTGGGAAGTCACTTTAAGTCACTTTCTAGTGACTTAAATCCATTCTGAAAGGGTGAATGAATGCTATAAAAAATAATTTTCAGAGAGTAGGCTTGAATAGAGAGATGGAAAAGAAATCACAAAGACATTGAGGAAAGGGGACCATGAGGAAAGGGGACCATAGGGAAAGCGTGCATTAAGGTGAGCTTGAATTGAAACAGGAAGGAGTTGAGGGCAAACAGATTATGACAACGTCTGGCCTTGGAGAAAGTGGATGGCAAATGTGACTAGCCTTCTCATGTTTTCTTTCTAACTAGGTCCTAGTTGGGCCTAGTTACTAGTTACTAGTTTGACCTAATTACTGGGAGGAAAGTTTGAACCTCGTGTCCTGTGCAGCAGAGTTGGTGCTTACAACGTCAACTCCTCCCCCGCTCCTGGCACACAAAGCTGGAGGAGATTGTGGTGAAGCTGGATTCTCTCTTCAAAAGATAAGCGCTGAGCAAGCAAAGGGGGTGGGATGAATTGGGAGGGTTTCACATCACTTAGATTGGGAAGGTACCTACCATTGGGCTTCGTGTCCCGCAGAGAGGAGAGAGTTGGGGTACAGAGTAGATCAGGAATTAGAGGTGGGTCACCTGGTCTTACTTAATCTAGTCCTAGTCTTACACCATTGTAAATGAAGCCTAAGGCTTTCTTGCCCACAGTCACCCAGCGAGCAAGTGGCAGGGCCAGGTCCACTGAGGCCAAATCTGCTCGTTCTTTACTTCTGGGCAGTTGTGGACAGGAGGACCGGAGGCAGTGCTGGCAGCTCCACCGTGAGGCACGTCTCCATCTCCCCTCTGCCCCTTTCCTTTCCCTCCCCTCCCTAGAGCTGCCCGCTGACGTTACTCACAGCCTGGGGAAGCCTGGGCCCGCGTTGGGGCAGCGCAGAGCGCCGTCGGGGCTGCAGCTGCAGAAGTCAGGACAGCGCGTTCTCGTAGGCGGAGGCCACAACAGCAGCAACAGCAGCAGCACGGCTAGGAGTCCTGGCAGCCCAACCAAGGTCAGCGGCCGCCTCATTGTCCGGCTCAGAGCTTTACACCCATGGTCTGGGCGGTGTGAACAGCGCCTCCAGTCTGGGACCCTCCCCTACTCCTTTCCAGGGTCCGGGAGGGGAGGCGACTTCCTTCTTGCCTCCTGCGCTGCTGGCTTCTCTTGTCCCTGTGTGTCTGCTCTCCACCGTCCAATCTGAGGGATCACCACTTTCTGCCTCGGACTGGGACCTTGCCCGAAATCCCAGCTTCATCCCTCTCAGCCCCGCCCCACTTCGCTCCACCTCTCCTCCTAGCAGGTTACTGGGCAGCCCAGAGTGGTCCCAGTTATGGGAGGCAGCCAAGGGTCACAAGATGAGAACTGGATGAAGTCTGGAGACCTCTTTTCTTGTTCCTGCCTGGACATTGGCTAGTTTTGTGGTCTTGAGGAAGGGCACAAAGTTCCACTACACTCCTCTGAACCTCAGTTTCCTCATCTGTGCAATAGAGATAGTAACATCCTCTAATCCTGAGGATTATTGTGAAAATTAAAGAGGGTTATGAATTTGAAAGTACTTTAAAAATGCACCTGGGACCTTGAAGATCTCCCAGTGACTAAGATAGCACTCTCACTTATCTTGAATGTAACTGCTCTTCCCTTCCCTTTCTTTTTCTCAAAGAAAAGGATTTCTTTCCAGGCTTGTAAGTGGAGGGATCTGGGAATCCTAGAAGGCTGGGAAAAAGAGGCAGACTTGGAGGCCTAGGGACTGGAGAGATGTTTTAGAATGTTTTATGAAATACTCACTGTATGTGCAAAGTACAGCCTACTAGATAATACAAGAAAGCATATGTTAGGGGCAAAGAAGAGTCAGGTTCCTTGCTATGAGTAACTTGAGGGAGATAATGACAATGTCTTCTATTTTTTTTGATATGTTACAGTTTTCAAATCACTTGATTCTCATGACAAATGGTAGTCAGGATAAGTATCCCCATTTTATAGATGCAGAAGTTGAGGCTCAGAGAATTGAAGCCCAAAGTTATGGATCTAGTAAATGAGAACCACAGAATTCTCAATTCCTAAGCCAATACTTTAGATATTATACCATAGTTGTCCTCTTACTCCAGTGCAAAGAGATTTTTGCCTTAGTTCATTTGTACTATGTATGCTGGGTCACATAGTCCTTTGGTATATAAATGCTTATATAAGGAGCTGGCTGTGGTTTTACTGATGTGAGTATGGGCTTCTCTTCTGCTGTTCTGTGCCTGGTGTCTTGGAATAGTTTTTTTTTTTCTTCATTGATTGTTGATTATGTTACTTAATTGGTAGATTAGAGGAATTCTGCAGGTGTCTACCAAGATTTTAGCAAAGTAGTTGATAAAAGTACAACAGGTAACAGTAAGATGGATTTGGAATTGCCATAATGGCCAGATCCAAATGGTTTAATGTCAATTTCAAAGGAGGTCTACAGGACAGTGCATCAGGGATCCATGCTTGAGTTTGTGCTATTTTACATTGCGATCAATCTCTTAGACAGTTATATGATTCTCTGAATGCTGCATAAAATTGCCTTAGCATTTTCACCCAGGATATCACTTCAAACTCATTTTAAGTTTTAATCTGCTACAGTTCCAAGATACTTTTCAGAGGAATTGATGTCTAGCCAATGACCCTTTCCCTCTTATTTTGTATTTGTGAAATTGACTTTTTTGAACCCAAGTGTAAGATTTGACATTAATCTCTATAACATTTCATCTTATTACATTTAACCTGAGGTTCTACTCTGTCAAGACCCTTTCGAATTCTTAATATCATCCAAAAAATTAGTTTTGTGTCATCTGCAAATTTGACAAGCATGACTCCTATGCCTTAATCTGAGTCACTGATAAAAATGATAATGGTATAAAGTCAAGCACAAGTACCTGGGGAACTCTAATTACTAGAGACCTTTTTCCAAGTTGACATGGAACCTTTGAATAACTACTCTTTGGATTAGAACACTTAAAAATTCTAAATACCCTTTATGGAATATCAAACAACCCACATTTCTTTATCTTGTTCTTAAGACTCAGCTCAAACACCACTTTCTGCAGGAGCAATTTCTTGGTTCCCTTAGCTTCTAGTAATAATCCTTTAAGGCTATTTTCCACCTTCTCTGTGTATATCTTGAAGGTACTTATTTATTTACATTTTGCCTTTCTTATTAAGTAAGCTCTTTGAGAGCAGAGACAGTTTTTTTTTGCTGAGCAAGATTTCTGACACATGGTTAAGTGCTTATGCTAGCGGATTGGTTGGTTAAAGAACAGTGTAACCATGACCTAGGGCCTCCTAGTTCTGGGTCTGGTTATATGGAATGTTTGATGTTAGGGGCTACCCCAAAATTTTATTCTCTTTTTCATTTGTAATGCTCCTACCCGCAATCTGCTCTGGATAATCTCAGAATATAGTTCATCTGTAGGTCTGTCCCCTACATTCTATATAGGCATTCAAAGTAACAAATAAATTTTTAGGTACAACTGTTATTTCACCCCACCCACAATACATTAAACAAAAAGAGCTTGTAATAGCTCATAACCAATCAACATAATTTTGCTCTTCCTCTACTGAGGCTTGCTTTCCACAAAGTTCTAAAGTCTTCCATGTTTAGTACCACCCTGTGTTTTGTTTTCTCAGAGTAAGAAATTGAACTTAGGTATTTAAGACAGATAAGATACCAGCATTCCAGTGAATCTTCTCTTCAGTTACCCAAAGATTTTCCAAAGGCTTAGGCTGACTCGGAGAGCTCTTTGGAGCTGCTATATATGTAATACCATTTTTATAACAGACTCACAGTCTAAATGACCCATTTTCATCATGAAGTCTAAAGACCAGGTCCTTTGCTCCTCCAACATCAGGCAGAAGTCCCTCATTTCTGCTTCTGCCAGCACCATGGCCATAGCCTTGATCTTCTTCTTTCAAGACTCAATTTCACTCAGGATATTCCCCTTTTTCTCACTAGAAGGCCAGAATCCAGGATTCTCAAACTTGGAATTACCCCAGAGTCAACTTCAACCTTGAGGATTATGCTCCTCCTTTGGCTCAGTTCTAGGATCCTGCTGTCCAGTGAAACCTGCCTTCTCTAACCAGGAGCCCAGTGCTAAAGACCATCACTGTTTAGGAGATTCCTTTTCAGGCCACATGGGTCAGTGCTTCAAAGTCATGATAAAGAGCAAGTTAACAGGGAGAAGCAGGGAAAGTGATCTTCTCCCCCGCTCCCCTACATTGGTTTTTCTCTCAGCACCTCTTAGGAGAAAGCCTGATTGGAAAAGGTGAAGCGAAAAGGTCCCAAAGTGATCTGTTGGCTTTCTTTATAAGTTACCACAAAGAGTGGCTTCTTCTATGAGAGTCTGTCCTTCCAAGAGTCAACCAATTCATCCTGAGGACAACTTTAGTTACTGAGATTGAATTAGATGTCATTAGTTCTTCTATCAAGGTACCAGTGGGCACACCCACACCCTTGCTCTAAAGTGCTTCCAAAAGTCCTAGACAAAGGCTCAATGTCCTGTAAGTTCATCAAATTGATCAGGAAATTCTTCTGTTCAATTTCCTATAGAAGCATGTGAGACTTTATTAAACATTTTATTAAAACTTAGGTAAACCCCATCTACATAATTCCATCTTTGACCACCCTGGCATGCTACAAGACTAACAACTCTGTCGAAAAGGGATATGAGGTTAGTCTATCATCATCTGTTATTCATGAAGCTGTACTGGCTCTTAGTGTATGATTGAATACCTGGGAGGAAAGAGTAGAAGCAGTGTTGACTTGATTACAGTTTCTAGAGAGATAGATTGTATGGGGGTAATCCCAGGGTAGATGGTAAGATGTCTCAAGATGTTCAGGGCAGATGGATGTGAAGCATGGTCTGGGGTCAGCTAGATGTATTGGTCAGAGAAGTCTATACTCACCCGTTTGCCAGTCAAGAATAGCTCCGGGGAAGAGTTCCAAATGGAATGCACTAACTTATCCAAGTGTTTGGTTCCAAGGAAGGTAGTACTCCTGTTGGATAAGGAAGGGGGACAGTAGAGGGTAGATGGCCCTGACATGTCTGATTAAATGCTTAGGGATCATTATTTTCTTTTCTTGATATTTACTAACCATCTCTTTAATAATATTTTCTAGTATGTTGTTGGGAACTGAAATCAATTTCATTAGATGCTAGTTTTCAAACTCCATTATCTTCCATTTTCTTGAAAATTGGAACAACATTTGCCCCCTTTCAACCTTGAGGTAATTCTCCCATTCTATATGATCTTTCAACAATCTCTCATATAGTTTAGTAATCACATCCCACAGTTCTTTCAACATCCTGAAATACAGTTCATCTGACCTGGTGATTGGATATAGATCTCACTATCTTATGATCTCTCTTTTATGTTACTGTTTATTTTTGTTTTCTACACCTTATTAGCCATTTCATGTAAAGGTCATCATTCCCTTTACTAAAAACCAGACATAAATGTGAGATAAGCTGCTTTGCCTTCTCTCTGTCAGTTGTTAATGATCGTCTCCATAATATACACCAATGGTCCTATCCTTTCTTTGACTATCATCTTCTCTCTAAAACACCCAGTTCCCCCTTTTTTGTTTTCTTTTGCATTCTTGGGCAGCCATAGCTAATTCCGAGCTTTAGTAATCTTGAAACTATTCTTATGGGAGAGGGGCTATAGGAATATACTTTTGTATTCATTCTCCATATTCTGTATATGGTTTTTTTAAAAAAAATTCTAAGTTCATAAATAAATCTCTGTGCCTTTACTTTGGTCTCTTTAGCCAGCTCCTACCCTTATTCCTCCTCATCGAAATAGTTTCTTTTTATACTTTTGGAATTTAATTCTGGAGAACTTCCTATCCTTTCTGGGCTGATATCCCCCACAGAATTCTGGGACAATGAATCCTACCTATCTGAATCTTTTGAAATTGACCTTTCCCAAATTTATGGCATTTTCAGGCTATTTTCAATCTTTCTCTTTTCTAGAACAAATTCTTAAATATAATGGTCACTCCAAACTAAAGTACAATTGTTTCTATCTTAGTAAGCCACTCCTCCTAGATGATGAGCATCAGGTACAGAATAGAAAATTTTGTCCTTGCTTCCTCTACCTTTTGAAGAATTGCATTATCATTAAAGGAAGTCAGGGAATTTGCAGTTGCTCTTCCTTGGACAGTGTGATGCCCACAAAAGTGAGGTCCTTCGTCTCTACTATTACTGGCCATCTCCTTACTATATTTCCTGCACTCTTGCCTTGAACGTTATTTTTTTAACTGCCTCTTCTTGCCCTCTTCCTGACTCCCCCCGCCATTTCCTCCACAATCAGGGATTCCAGCCCTTGGTTTTCCAGCTCTGATAGATGAGCTTTTACTTTATCCTTCCTAGAACCAGACCTCCTACCATCTCCACGCCATCCTCCTCACTGTAGCACTGAATATGTACTGACTTCATCCTGGCAAGCACTCCTTTATGTATTGTCTTCCTTCATTACAATGTAAACTCCTTGAAAGTAGCACCTGACATATTTCCTTCTATTTGTATCCTCAGAGCTTAGTCTAGTGCCCGACTCATAGTAGGTGCTTAATAAATTCTCTCTCTCTCTCTCCCTCTCTCTCTCTCTGTCTCTCTCTCTCCCTCTCTCTCTGTCTCCATTTATCTTGCTTCCACTCTAGGTTTATGAGATGTATTTTCCAAGTTCGTCATCTTTCTGTCAAGTTGTCTGTGGCTTACTCTGTTGACAATATTTCTTTCTTTGTTGAGTTTTTAACCCAAGTGCTCTGCAACGTTTCTTTTCTCCCTGAGTTTCCTCACCTGAGCACATCTTCTTTATATAAAAGACAACTTTTCTTCCATCCCTAACCAGGTCCCACCTTTACTTATTCTGTTCCTTTTGAATAAGCTACTCCCTTCCAAAGCTATATTACCATTATGGCTCTCATCTCACTAAATCACATTGATACATATAAAGTGAAAATTGCATCTTTGTGTTAGGATCTCTAGTTAACCCTTATTATTTCTAAATGGTAGATCTGATGTCAACCTTCTGCTCAGTAAACTTCACTGGATCCTTTTTACCTCTAGGATCCAATATAAAGTCCTTTGGTTGGCATTTAAAGCTCTCCCAACCTGGCCTCTTTCTACCTTTCCTATATTCTTACATTCTAACCTCCTCTGAATACTCTTATGATTCAGCCACACAGGACACTCCACCTTTGCCTATGTGCCTTTGCATTAGATATCCCCCATTCCTGGAATGCTCTCCCTCCCAACCTCTAACTCTTAATCTCCCTAGCTTTCTTTAAGACTCAGTTCAAGCACCATTTCCTCCAGGAGGCCCTTCTGGTCTCCTCAACTGCTAGTACCAGCTCCTCCGAGACTACCTTCCATATCCGCTGCATTTGTTTTGCACATTCTGATTTATAGATGTTGTCTTCTCCTTTAGAGGGCAGGGCTGTTTTTTATTTTTCTTTGTATTCCAAGCACTTAGCATACCGCCTGACAGATGGTAAATGCTAAATAGTTTGTTGATTGAGTGATATTCCGTACATTTATGTATAGATGTTGATCAGTCAACAAGTATTTATTAACTGCCAGTTATATGCCCGGCTGATGTGTTAGGCACTTGTAGTAGGAAGGCCGAATTTATGATCTCAAATATAATCATGTATATGTTTGAATGGTCCGAAATCGCAAGGTATGAGAGATTCTCTAAG
>CM053625.1:274342185-274372305 GCA_028646595.1 Phalanger gymnotis | reverse complement strand
TGTTAAGAGGTTTGTAGAACAATGGTATCATTGTATCATTTGAGCTCTTGCTCTCTACTAACTGGATTACTAGAGACCACACCAGAGAAGAATTAAGCCACTTAGCTTTTCATTCCCTGTCCTTTCTTGCATTTTCATTTTCGTCCTGGTAATTTTCAACTCTGTTATTACTGTTCCATCTTCTAAACCAGAGACCGTACTTGGGAGCATTAATTTCTGAACTTCCTGGACCATGTACCTGCTACCCATCCCCCCTCTTTCTCCTTTTCTACCTCTTACACAGAGAACTGCAATCAAATGCTTCTGGAAAGGGTGTGATAATGGATGGCCCTTTTGTTGTACTTGTCATCTCTATCACCTACCTGACCAAATCATCCTTCTCTTGGTACCCACTCCCCTTTGCAGTTGTTGCCCCTCACCCTCAAGGTCTGGAATTTTTTGCTTTTGTATTTTTATCCCTGGCACTCAGCACAGGGTTTGGCACATAGTACAGAAAATGCTTAATAGATTTTTTTTTTATTCATTCATTCATTCATTAAAAGATCCTTGTATGATTTATAAACATGCATGGGATATATGCTATTGAGGGAGAACCTTTCAGGGAGTATTTTGCTTGTTCAAGTACAAGATATTGTGGTTAAATCATCCCTCTGGCTGAAGAGGGGTTTTTTTGCCTTTTATCAATGGGCTTGATTTCCAGTCTCCCAACTTCCTCTCATTCTCTTGTCTATCATTCACCACATTCTCCCTGTTCCATATTAGTTGTAGAACTAAGAACTAGGGATAGGAATCCATTTTGAGCAAAATTGCATTAAAAAAGAGGACACACTCATACCTCTTCCACAATGTCCTCTTATTTTTGAATTTCAGGTAATCTATGTCATTTAGGGTCAGCTTGCCTTCAAATCCCTAGCCAGATGTGATTCTTCAGTCTTTTGCTTTCTTTAATGCCTAATAAAGTCCCTGTTTATCAGGCCTCAAGGGGCCACTTGTCTTCAAATAAGAAAGTTAATTTTACGATTTAAAATAAAGGTGCTTGTCTCCGAATAGTCAGATATTTGGTCACTAGAAGAAACTATTTAGATGATTACTCTGTGGCCTAAATTTTCTGGGCTTCCATTTCCTCATGTTCAAAATGATGGGATTGGATTAGATGAAAGCTAAGATCCTTTCTAACTCTATGATTTTTTTCCTCTTTAAAAAATTCAAATGAAAAGTATTCTAAAAAATTAATTATTTCTCCCACCTCCACAGAGCAAATTAAAAAAAAATCCCTTAATACATATCTACACAGTCTGGTAAAACCAATTTCCACATTAGCCATGCCTGAAAATGTATGTCTCTTTCTGCATTTTAAATTCATCACCTTCAGCATGTGTGTCATTTTCATTCTTCTGAATGCATGCTTTATCATTGCATTGATCAGAGTTCTGAAGTCTTTCAAAGTTGTTTTTCTCTATGGTGTTATCATTGAATGATTATTCTCCTAGTTCTGCTCACTTCACTCTCCATTAATTTTTAAAGGTCTTTCCAGTTTCTTCTGAAAATTTCCCTTTCATCATTTCTTATGGTACAATAATATTCCATTACCTCTGTAGAGTACATTCTAGTGTATTAATCATTCCCCCAGTAGCAGGACAACTTCTCACTTTCAGTTTTTGGCTACCACAAAAAGAGGTAGTATAAATATTTTTTTTGGTGTAGGTTCTTTTCTTCTTTCTTTTATTACCTTGAGGGTAAAGGCCTAGTAATTTGTAGCTGGGTTAGCTGGTTTGCACATTTTTGGTGCGTGTTGCTTTTCAGAATGGCTAGACCATTTCAAAGCCGTACCTAGAATACACTAGTGCACCTATTTTCCAACAGAACCTCCAACATTTGCCATTTTCCTCTTTCGTCCTCTTTAATCATCTACCATACTCTGATAGATATGAGGTAGAATCTCAAAATTGCTTTGATTTAATTCGCTTTAATTATTAGTCATTTAGAGCATTTTATATGATTGTTGGTAGTTTGGATTTATTCCTTTGAAAACTGCCTGTTCATATCCTTTGACCAGTGATTTTCTGGGGGATGTCACTTATAAACTTGAATCAGTTCCTTATAAGTCTTGGAAATGAGACCTTAACAGAGAAACTGGTTGCAAAGATCCCCTCACCTTGTTTCCTTGTTTCTCTTCTGATTTTTACTATATTAGATTTCTTTGTGTAATACCTTTTCAATTTTATATAATGAAAAATTTCCAATTTTATCCCATGTGATCTTCTCCATCACTTGTTTGGTCATGAACTCTTGTACTTTTCATAGATATGAAAGGTAATTTCTTCCTTGGTCATCTAATTTGTTTACAATGTAAACTTTTATATTCAGAGTATGTATCCATTTGTACTTTATCTTGGTTTATAGTTTGAGGTGTTGGTCTAAATCTAATTTCTGCCGGACTGCTGTCCACTTTTTTGATCAGTTTTTGCCAAATAATCTTTCTTCTAGTTACTGGAGTATTTGGGTTTATCAAATATTATGCTACTGTGGTATTTTTTTTTATTTGTTTCTGAATGTTGCATGCCAAATTTGTCCAAGTGATAAACCTCTATTAAAAAAGTACCAAATCATTTTAGTGATTACTTTTTGTAGTATAATTTGAAATATAACCCTAGTTTTAATAATTACCACTTTGTAGTAATAGTCATAGTTTGAGATCTGATACCCAATCACCTTCCTTCCCATTTTTCCCTCCATTTTTACCTTTCAGATTCTTGACCTTTTGTTTTTTTATATGAATTTTGTAATTTTTTCTAACTCTATAAAATTTTCTTTTGGGAGTTTGTTTTGTATAGCAGTGAATCAATGAATAAATTTAGGTGATGTTATAATTTTGATTGTATTGGCTTGGCTTTTCCATGAGAAATGAATGTTTTTAGCATATTAGGTCTCTCTTTATTTCTTCAAAGAGTGCTTTATAATTTTTAGATGAATTGTAGAAAATGTACTCCCAAGTATGTTGTAAATTCTGTAGTTCTTTTGAATGGAATTTTTTTTCTGATTCTTCTTGCTGGATTTTGTTGGTTACATATAGGAATGCTGATGATTTATGTTAACCTATGGTATATTTTGAAACTTTGATAAAGTTATTATTTCAATTAATTTTGAAATTAACTCTCTAGAATTCTCTTAGTACACTTTCAATGTCATGTATAGAAAGTGATAATCCACCAATTTATTTTCTTGTATTATTGCTATAGCTTGCATTTCTAGCACTGTGTTACATAGTAGTGGTGATAAAAGCATCTTTGCTTTCCCTCTGATCTGATTGGAGAGGACTCTGATTTTTCTCAATTGCACATATTTGTTCTGGGAGTTAGATAAATACTATTTGCTATATTAAGGAAAAGTACACTTATTCCTGTGATTTTTAGAGTGTCAAAGAGAAAAAAATGTTAGATTTTATCAAAAGCATTTTTGGCAGCTACTGATATAATCATATAGTTTTATTATTTATATTATTGACATAGCTTATTGTATTAATAGTTTTCTTTATGTTGAATTGCACATTCAACCGTACAATTGCACAGTTGTCCTCCTGGTATAAATCCACCCCGGTCATAGTGTATAATCTTTCTAATATGTCATTTTAGCCTACATGTCGATATTTTATTTAAACATTTTCTGTCAATATTTGTTACAGATGTGGGCTTAAAGTTTTCTTTCTTTTCATTGTATTCCCTTGGTTTAGGACTAAAGACCATATTTGTGTCAAAGAATGAGGCTGGATGGGTCCCTTGTTTTCTTCTTATTGCAATTAATCTATTAAATACTAGAATTAAATTTTCTTTAATTAAAAATTAAACATTTGATGGAATTTTCATGTGACTGTATTTGGTTCTGGAGCTTTTTTCTTTGGAAGTTTATTATGGTACCTATCTCTAAGACTGAATGAAACAAGCATTTATTAAGCACCTACCAGGTATTATGATAAACAATTTACAATCATTATCTTATTTGATCCTTACAATAATCCTGGGAGATAGATACTATTATTTCTCCCATTTTACAGTTGAAGAAACTGAGGCAGACAGAGTGATTTGCTAAGGGTCAGAAGCTACTAAGTGCCTGGGGCTGAATTTGAATTCAGTTCTTCCTGATTCCTGTTTCTGTGCTATATCCACTGAACCATCTTGCTGCTCACTTAAGGTGGTTTTGGTGGGCCAGTCTTCGGTATTAATGAAGGTTGGACCCCCAACAGCAACTTGCCCCCTTGTTATCCCCCACCCCTTCTGCTACAAACCTTCTCTCCATTTCTACATTGGGTCTATCCTCTACTCCAGGAGTCATGGATCTTTCTGATTACATCCTTTTCTCTTTCGTTGGCCTCTCCTCCACTCTTGCCCTCCAACAGTGTAGTTTTCTCTTCCCTAGAGTTGTAGAGGGAATAACTCTGAATCCTGGCTGGTTGTGAGACACTTCTTTCATGCTTCTGAGGCCAAGAAGCCCCTGGGCTTTTAAAAACTTCTGTTGTTTTATATTCAGATCCATGGTACTATCCTTTCACACAAAGGTTAATAAAAGAAAGATATGAACCATTCTTCCCTATACTGCTTTATCGAGTCTCTTATTGTTCCACTCTGTGATTCTTCTGTGGCAATGACTGGCACTTGAGGGAAAAGGGCCTATATATACTGGAGGGGAAGGAGTTCCTTATAGGCCATGACAATAAGATATTAATAATAATAGCTAGCATTTATGTCAGGCACCGTGCTAAGTGCTTTATAAATAATTTCTCGTTTCATTCTTACAACAATCCTGGGAGGGAGGCTCTATTATCATCTCCACTTTACAGATGAGGAAACTGAAGCAAACATTGGTTAAATGAATTGATTGAGATCACACAGCTTGCAAGTGTCTGAGTCCGGATTTGAACTCATTCCTTCCCGACTCCAAGCCTGGTACTTTATCGACTGTGCTACCTAGTTGCCTCTAGAACATTTATAATATGAGTCTGTAAAGTCCTTTTAACTCTACGTGTGAAAGATAATTGATTGGTGGCTATATAATTATTATTATCATAAGCAACAGCATAAATAATACATTTTAAAAGGCAGCAATGCAGCTGTTGTGAGCTCCTAGGTTTGCCACAATCATCTGTTGTTGTGATGGAAATGTTCTGGGGACCTGGTGGGAGTCTCATCGTTATTCCATATCAATATTCACAATATTCCAGTGATGCTCTTCGGATCTCATTATGCCTGTTCAGATTAAACCTCTGAATTTCAAGATGTTCTTAGGACTCTCGACAAAATTCTACTCTGACTATATGCTCCTAGATAGATTTTTTTTATTGTGGGCTCATGATATGAGTTTATAGCTCAATTTCTTCCTCTAGACAGTCTCTATTGCAAATGGATCCACTGTATCAACTTTAGAAGCTTCGTTTTTAACCAGCTTTGCTTCCCCCAGCCCCTATAAATGCGCGCTTCTTATTTTCTGCATGCTGGATCATAAATTCACATATGTCTCTAATGATATAATCCTATTATTTTCATTTTTTACTCTCTTGATTTGACTTTAATGAAACACACGGTACAAACCAAGCAGCCTCAGATTGCCAATTTAGTGAACATCAATGGGCTGGAATGTTTTCATGCAGCTATGGTGTTCTCAGCATATGCACCTGTTTAAAATGGGTTCATCTATTGAACGAGTTAAATGCCAAGTGATACAATTTGCCAATTTCTAATGTACCTTTTCAGTATAATTTGGAAAACATACTGGTTTAAAAAATGAAGAATTAATCCTCTGGGCTTTTTTGTCTACACAATTCCAGACCATTGCCTCACAGAGCTGTTGTGAAAAAAGCACTATGTAAATGTGAGTTAATATTATTATTATTACTTTTACAATTTAATTTTGTTGAGGATTTAAAGATTCCTCCAAGGGAAAGAACTATCAAAATCACCAGTTTTTAAAGCTCTGCCTCAATAAAAACAGACCATTCCAGGACTAGGGTTTTATAAGCTACACACAATTAAAAACTTTTCCTTCAACTCTCTTACTTAAGTTCAGTGCATGTGTATGTGCTTTTGTGTGTGTGTGTATGTGTATACACACACACATACACATATATATATACATATATATGTATATATGTATACATACATACTATATATATATATCTATATATATCTTGCATATACATATATACATAAAATAGTGCCTAGGAGTTTTCTAATGATTACGTCCCAAGAAGAAGGCTAAGATTCTGGGAGCCACCAGATCTTTCCCTCCCACTAGAAAGCTGATTTTCCTCAGTCCCGATGACTGGGTATGTGAAGGTCCTGTCTTCTAAAACTAACTCAGGCTTAGACTTTGGGCTTTCAGCTACAAGACAGCCCATTTCTCTTATGGGGAAGAAGTAGTACCTCGGTTGAGGATTCCAGTGGAAGCCCACTGGAATGCCACTAAGAGGCAGACAGAGACAGATAGTAGCAGAAGCTACCTTCCTAGAGTTACCATTAGTTTAGCAGAGCCAACCCAAGCTGAGTTCTAAGCTTGTCCTGAGTGACCTTGTTTCACTGGTCTTAAGTGATTGCTGTGATCCACCTCATGTCTGGTGTTACCGCTGACCAATAGAACTGAGATTAACAGGCCAGTCTTCCTGTTACTTATTGCCTACTAAAAATGCAAGTACAGTTTCCATTTTGGGAGACTCTTTGTCTAAGGAGAAGAAACACTGCATTAAGTATGGTTTAATGCAATCCATTTTGCTTACATGCTAATAGTTTTCTTTTAAGCATAGTCACTTTTAACCCCATAAGTTTGCATGCCAAAAATTGAATTTTTTTTATCCTCTTTGTAACTTTGCATCCCCTCTCCCTCCAATTCCCCAGATAGGTTCTGTCAAGGTCATTCTCAGGATTAGTACCCAAGCTGAGAAGATTAATTATCCTGAGATAACTACCACCTCTCAACGTCTCAGACTATATATCATCTTTAGGCTAATTATGAGAGCTGTTCCATTAGAGCTTCCTCCCAGACAGTGGGCGCCTACATCTAAGGCCACTGAGGGGCTTTGAGATGCCTCAAAAATCAATCATAATTTTGGAAAAGACTGTTTACTAGCTGAGGCACATGCGCCCTAATCAATTAGCACCCTTAAATCTTTAAGAAAACTCACTGAGTGGGGGGCCTTACTGATAAGGAATGAAGCAAGACTTTTCCTCTATATAAGCAAGAGCAAGCCCATCTTTGATGGTCCTGCTGCATGCGTGGAGAAGGCTGTTAGAGGAACACGAACTCTGCAGCCCTGGAGCAACTTGCCTCTCATCTTGCAGCACACGAGGGGGCTTCAGCAGCTTTTGTACTCCCTACACTTGTTATTTTTCTGAAATTTGGCCTGCTGTGACTAAATACCTCTGGAATATATGTGAGTTTTATGTTGGATTTTAGTTTAATCTTCTAATGATTTAGAGGTAATGCTTGCCACATAACTATTCATTTAGAGAGCATTTGCTGTTAAACCTTGAGGAATGAGTACAAGTGAGCCTCATCACCATCCTAACCCTTGGGATCAGCTCCGCAAACTTAGGACAGCGTCATGCCCCTAGGAGAGACTATATGCTATGCTCAGTGGGGAGCGATAGAGCTTGGTACCTCTTGGGAAGTGGGCCTTATGAGAACAGGGCAATCATATCACCAGAAAACATCAGTGGCTTTAAACAGTTAGAGGCGTGACTTGTTTCTCCAAACACGTATCCTGGCTATGTGTGTTCCCTATCTGTGAGCCCCTCATAGGTGATACCTTTGCCTATCCCTGAAAATGTGCATATTTTATAAGGAGAGAGTGAGTCCTAGGTTTATGGAGGGAAATTGCTGTTTTTCTTGACATACTATCTCATTAAATACCTTTATTTTGAATTAATTGCATCCTCTGGCTGATTAGGAAAAGTTCACACAGTAGCCATGGTTTTGAGTTGGCTATAACCTCTCAGAATACTTTGAACCTGGGGTTCCCACATGCAAATAAGGGTATCTTTCCCATGTTCCCACAGACAGCAAGAGGCAGAGTTACTTTTCCACACCGGTTCTTCTGATTCTCAAGTCTCAGGCTGGTGATGCTACACCATTTTTTCCTTCATATAATTGTAGAAGAGATATCTCAAGGTAGTATTTGATTGTTAAATGAGTAGTATAGACGACTCAAGCTATGAGCTCAGGGTTTGTATTTCAGAGAAAAAAACGTCATTTATATAGTGCTCTAAATTTTGTTAAGCACTTGGAAGACAGGATTCACACTCAGTCCCTAATTGCTTCCAGGCCGAATCCCTATCCACTATATCAGAGGAGTCAAATTCAACGCCTGGCCAGCAAAACTCTCAAGTAGTGCCAGAACCAGTTCAAAATGTAATTGAGAAATGTTTAACAAAATAAATAAAAATGTAATGCAACATAGATAATGTTCATTTGTGGTTTTTCTAAGTCAATATGAGGCTGGTAGGGATCTGTTTCTATTTGAGTTTGACACTATGCTGTATCACACTGTCTCTCATAATAAGATGATTCGAGTTTATCTAATAAGGATAATTTTGCCTACTTGGTTCCCCTGAAGAAAGGAATAATGGATTCGTGAGCCTCCTGTCTTTCTTAGGAACCTCAGCACTCCAAAGAGGGTGAGCCTTGGTGGTCAAGGAAATTTCTGTTGCTGGATGCTCATCAGAAAATGTGAGTGGATTCAAGAATTGTTTCATCTTGTCCTTTGTCCCTGTTTTGCTGTCTCTGAGACTATGCCTAAATCAATTGCCAAGAAACTTATGCTCCTGTTAATAAGCAATAAGACCCTGTAGGCAAGGGTTTTCCAGAGATTAGGTGCAATACAAAATGACAAATGGCCAGAGATGTCAAGGTACTTTCCATGTTGAGGAGGCTGGTCCCTTCTTTCACTGCAGTGCTAGAAATTGTCCCAGCTCAGTGGGATCTGATGATGCACCTGCTTGGGGCCTGATTGGGGCAGCCACGAAAGAAATCTGTTCCATTTTAGTCAGGTCCCTTGGATAATAGAGTTCTCACATTTTGTCTGTTCCTCAGAAGGGGAAGCAGTGGATTCAGAAGCAGGAGACTGAGGTGAGGGAGAGATGGGGGGAATGGGGAAGGGTAGAATCCTGGGTGGTCTTGGGTGAGTCAGAACGCCTGTTTAGGCCTTAGTTTCTCCATCTGTAAAATGGCCATGAGAGTAGGCCATACTTTAAGCAGACCTGCAATGAGGAAATTAGAAACTTCAACTATTCACACTATAACGTGGTTTTTCACTTTATAAAATCAATAAGCATTTCTTAAATGCCTGCTATGTGCGAGGCATTATGATTCCGGGGACAACAAAAACGCAAAACCAGTCCCCGTCCTTAAGGATCTTACAATCTAATCTTTTCCAAAAATTTCTCTACTTTGCCAAAAGACTCCCAATAGTTTCTCTATCAAAGCATCTCCTGTATATTTAAAATAGGATTTAGCTTACACAATTTGCCTATAATTTCAGCAGCCCGTTATTGTCAAAAGTGAGCACCACACCAACAAGCAATCAGTAAGCATTTATTAAGCGCTTACTATGTCCCAGGCACATTGTGCTCAGAGCTGAAGATACAAAGAAAAATCAAAGATGGGCCCTACTCTCAGGGAGTTTATATATCCTAATGAGAAAGACAGCATGCACATCCATAGTGCAGGTAAGATGCCTGCAGGGAAGGTTACTAGGGATGGAGGAAATGGGAGAGGTCTCCTGAAGCATACCTGACTCATCACCACCTTCCTCCTTCATGGAAATTGTGAAGGAAATGCTTATGTGGTGTTTAATAGATATGTGTGTAGAACATTACAGCTATTTGCATGCCTAGTGTCTCAGCCTTCGCCTCTTACATAGGTAATAATCTGTTCTCCTTATATTGCCTCAGACACTTATAAGCTGTGTGACCCTGGGGAAGTCATTTAACTTCTTTTTTGCCTCAGTTTCCTCACCTGTAAAATGGAGATAATAATGGCATCTACCTCTCAGTGTTGTTGTTGTGAGAATCAAATGAAGGGATAATTGTACTGCTCTTGGTACAGTGTTTGGCACGTAGTAAGTGCTATTTAAATGTCAGTGATGGTGATGGTGACCATGATGATATTGAAGAAGAAGCCAATAGAGACAATGAATGTGCCCCAGGGCATGTATTGTCTCAGTACTTTTTCTCTCAGCCACTCATTTTGCATAAGACCCAATAGGAATCTGGGAAACACAGCTGATCCTCGTAAGTTAGGGTGAAGTATTTTACTGAGGGAACCCAGTTCTGAACTCTAGCTCTGCTCTGGAGAGTAGAGCTTCTGCCAATCCTCGGCCAAGGGTCTCTGCCCCTTTTGAAAGGGCACAATAGCCTTCAGCTAGAAAAGCACCTTAACAGTCCAGCTGGAATAATTAGTTCAGTAGCACCCAGCCAAGGCCTCATGGAGGAGCAAAACCCAGAGGTCCAGAGGGCCAATCCATTCAGCAGAGAGGAGCTGGACCAGTGGCTGAGTAACTTGCTTGACCCTGCCTGGCACTGAATGGACCTGTCTTGCAGAGGTACTATGCCCTGGGAGAAGCAAGCCTGGCTGAACCACCACTTCTGTTGTGACTGTGTCATGTGTGGGGAGCAGGCTCAACTTAGCACTGGAGCAATTTGTCCAGCACCATCACTGACCCCAGGCCCCTCAGTGGACTTCAAGAAGTTTCTCCAGATATAGAAAGAACGCTGTGGCATTCTTGTTGTGGTTATGGCCTTGACCACTGGTGCCTTGGTACTCTTGTACTTTAACTCTGTGTTCAGTCTCCTCCTTCCACCCCCAACACGCCTTGGATCCTCTGTATCTTATGGGAGTTTGTCCCGGGTTGTTTTTTTTCCGGGGGGAAATAAATGCTTTGTAGCTACTCTTCTTGGTATGCGCTTCGAGTAAATGTCTTTTCTAAGAGTTAGTTGAGTCCATTGGCTGTTAGTGGGAAGCACATTGATGACAGCTTGGGAGCTGTTGGGAAGAGTGACTCACAGGGTTACCTTGGACCTGGGGTGGCATTCAGATCTCTGAGGATCCAACCTGTCAGTCTGAACAGAAGCTGACGTTTCAGCCCAGTGGTCACTTAGCTAGTCAATTAGCACTGACTGACTCTGTGTGCAGGGAGCCATAAATTTAATAGAGGAAATGGCATATAAATAATTAAGTAGATAAATGCAGAGTAGATAATAAAAATGTTGTTGCTTGGTCGTTTCGGTTGTGTCTGACTCTTTGTGACCCCATTTGTGGTTTTCTTGGGAAAGATACTAGAGTGGTTTGCCATTTTCTTTTACAGCTCATTTTACAGATGAGGAAACTGAGGCAAATAGAGTTTGAGTGACTTGCCCAGGGTCACACAGCTAGTAAATGTCTGAGATCAGTTTTGAACTCAGGAAGATGAGTCTTCTTGGATTCAGGGCCAGCATTCAGGGCCACTGTGCCACCTAGCTGCCCCCAAAATAATAATAATAATATTAGCTAGCATTTATATAACACTTTAAGGCTTGTGAAATGCTTTACAAATATTATTTCATTTGATCCTCACCCAGGGAAGTAGCTGCTATTATTATCCCCCATTTACAGATGAAGAAACTGAGGCAAACAGAGATTAAAATCACTTCCTCAGATTTGTACAACAGTAAGCATCCGAGGTCAGATTCCTGACTGTAGTTCCAGGAGGCACACGGTGCATCACCTGTCTACCTAGGTCAGAGTGGGGAACCTGCGGCCTTGAGGCCACATGTAGCCTTCTAGGTCCTCAAGTGTAGCCCTTTGATGGAATCCAAACTTTACAGAACAAAGAAGTTTGGATTCCATCAAAGGGCTGCACTTGGGGACCTAGAGGGCCACATGTGGCCTTGAGGCTGTAGGTTCCCCACCCCTGACCCAGATGAAGAGAATCTGATAGAAGTGGAAAGGGCCTCCTACTGAAGGTGCTGTTTGAGCTGAGTCCTGAAGGAAGCCAGAGGGGATGTTACTCATGATTTAAGAGCAACAGAGAAAGCCCCATCCCTCTCATACATACACCTTTTATTTGGTGCATATTGAAATACCTTTCAAGAGGTATAAAGCCTTTCAAATTATAATTAGAGAAAGGCTCAAAATGCAAATCCTTTTGGGTAGGAAGCAGAGTGACCTAAATTCCCTTAGAAGCATAAATGTTTGAAACAGAATACTTTTCTCAGAGAAGTTTTCTGTAGCAGGGAGGAAGAAAGAAAGTCAGAGGATAGAGGGTGAGTGAAGGAGGAGGAAATGCCACTTGTTGAGGATGGGCTGGGAAAGGGCACAATAATCTGCTTGCTGAATTGAAGTGCGATCACCAAAGAATAACTTTGGCAACACAGTTCTGTAAAGGGTTGGCCTTGGACAGTGACTTATTTAATTAGTGTCAGAAAAAGAACTTTGTTCCAAAACCTTCCCCCCCCCAAGTCACTTCCAGAGATACTGTGAGAATCAGCACTGTTTCATTGTCCTTGGGAAAACCATATGGACTTCTGCAGAATCCCCGGTGAGTTCCCTCTTCACTTATGCATTGAAATTTGTCTGAGCTGCACATAGTCTTACCTCACCTTTTAAATAAAGAGGTAAAATAAATACTCTTGGTGAGTTTTTCTGCTATTTGAACTCAGTATTTTTGCATCATTTCCCAGTTCTGTTTCACCACTTTATTTTTTTTCAAATTCAAACTCCATTTATCCACATTTCAAGGGCAGATTGCATGGAGGTTTGGCTGAAAATCATCTGTGAAGCAGGAGGTCTTTATCTGCAGAGTAGGTTGGGGTCATTGCAACTGAAGCTCTCTTGATAAACTAGGATTGGGAGCAGGTGGGGGATTTCTTTGCCAGGGATGACCTATGATTCTCTGCCTCTTCTTCAGATATCTCCAGCCTTAGACATTTATTGTTTTCTCTCTGGGAGGCACTGATGAAGATAGGTTTGGAGTTTAATTATTTGCTGCATTCTCAGACCTCCATCCCCAGCAAGATTATAAAAAACAAATGACAACAACAAAACTGCCCCAAATCTCACTTGGAAAATAACCTAGATCATCTAGGACTGAGTGAAGACTTTGGAGATCCAAGGGGTATGATTGGCTATCACCAAACAGGCCATCAATCTTCAATGCAGTCAGTTTTGCTATAATGAGACGTGCATGTTCCTGAGAATCACCTTGATTCACCTTGCAAAATTGCACAATAAAAACCACATCTCATCGGGGAAAATGGGTTGAGGGACACAACATTCAAAAAGCTTGTCAATGATACGTTGAAAATGATAGGAACCTAGTTAAAAGCACATAGTTTTACACAAGCTAAATGGTTAAAAATCCACAAATACATAAAATAAATAGTGGTGGTGTCACTGGCTTTGGGCTAATGCTCCACATATGTCCCACATCCCACAAAGTCCAGGCTGGTGAAGTCAAGTTGTTGCAGGTGAGAAGGCAGAATCCCCAGTGGAGGTGGGGAGCCTCAACTTGGGCGGGGCAGGACCTCAACCATGGTGGAAGGTGGGAGATGGGAGGGCAGACCAATCCTCTTCAGCCCATAGCATGTATTGTACCAAAAGATACACAATAAATATGGCACTTTACCCTGAAAAAGACCTCAAGTTTGCTTGTGGAAGTGAGCATGGAAAGGGTTGCATCGTGTGACTGATTATGAAATGGTGTTATCAAACCCTGCAGGACAACACTTGGGGTGGACTGAAGTAGCTGGAAGATGTTTGGGGTGTGTGCCTGTGTGTGGTTTGTGTTTGGTTCGGCTGGGTGCTGTTTTCTGTTTCTAGCTGATGAAATCATGCACAACTAAATGTGAAATTTACTAAAATTGTTCCTTAATATATCAATTGTGTTGGAACAAATTTGCGTTTTCAAAACAAGCATTATAGCAGAATTGACTGTACTCCAATATTTTGATGGACTCATTTCCTCAAAAAGAAGAATAGAGTTTTATATATTTATTTAGCTCTTTAAGGTTTTCAAAGCACTTTGAAGATATCTCTTTTGATCTTCACATGGACCCTCTAAGATTGGTGCTATTATCCCAGTTTTATGGTTGAAGAAGGGAGACTCAGAGGAATCAAGGGGTCATGTGGTCAATATATGTCAGAGGAAGGACTTGAACTCGGATTTTCTTGATTCTAAGGCTAGCTCTAACCATTATACTATGCCACCTCTCAATGTAAGTATACTTTTTTGTGAAATTCTTTTCCGTATCTTTCTGTAACCTCCTCCCTCTTCTCTTCCTCTTAGAGTGTTCACCCAAAATGTTGGAGGTCTTCTGTTTTAAAAAAAACATTTTGAGGGCAACAGTGCAAGATTCCACCTGCCTCTCTGTTGACCCTTGCAGCCTTCATCCTTTTCTGTTCTTATGTGACTGTAAGGTTATCTTTCACATGGCAGCTTATTTACATCCACCACGCTTCTCTCTATTGCCCTTTGTGTCTTGTACAAACTTTAATTCTTTTGAGATTTTGATGTTTCATGATTTATGGCTATGGAATGGGAGAATACTTGTGCCAAAAATTGTTTTGGGGGGCATCAAGCAGCTTGGAAACATTGAAAGCAGTTCAGGCTGGGTTCTTTCCTCTTCCTATTCAGGTCTGGACTTGGTTGATTGTGTTGCCTGTTCAAGATTTAAATGTATATATACACCTAGACACACACACACACACACACACACACACACTCTTTTTCTACCCTTCCCTATTCTACCGTGTTCACTTGGAAGTTCACCCTACCCTTTGATTTCTTATACTTTAAGAACCACCCCCCCCCCCCCCCCCCCCCCCCGCCTTTGGCCTCTTCTTCTGATTGGCTGGTTCCTCTCAGAACCTCCATTTTAAGGAGGATACACAGGCCAGCCACCTCTTCATTTCTCTCTAGATTGTACTAGTATATACTAGGCTACCTCCCCATGACCTTTCTGTCTTTTAGCTTCCTTTTATATTCCATCTTCCTCAATTTGAATGGAAGCTCCTTGTGGGAAGGAACTATCTTTTCTCTGTCTTTATCTGTATTCTCAGAGTTTAGCCCTGTGCCAGTCATATAGTAAATGCTTAATAAAAGCTTCTTCACCTCTCACACACTGATAGACCAACTCACTGGACTGCCCTTCCAGTTTCATTGTTTTACTAATCTGGCGATTAGGCTAACCTCTTTCAAACAATAAGATCTCACTGAGGTATCCACCCTGTAATGTTCTTGGGCTCAGTACAATCAGCACATTATGAATAGTAGCATTTTCTGCTTGTGTTCCATGTAGGACATCTTCCAATATGTTCACAAATACCTTAGGTTAGCATTGGTTTCCCTGTGTTACGCAGGTACTGATATTGTTACTGAGTGAATCATGGAGCAAATTAAGAAAGCACACGATTCAAATTATTCCTATTAAAATGCAATATACGTTAGTGGCAGTATGGCATAGTGAATAGAGAGCTAGTCTTTGAGTCAAGAAGTCCTGAGTTCAAATCCTGCCTCCGACCACCTGATACTAGGTGAAAAATTTAATCTCTTAGTGCCTTAGGCAATTCCTTAAGACCGTATGTTCCACTATGCTGAAGGGCAATCAAGCTGTGCTTACCTGTCTGTATTCCAAAGATAGCGTAGAAGAGGGAAAACGATCCAAATGTGCAAAAATATTTATAGCAGCTCTTTTCTGTGGTGGCAAAGAATTGGAAATTGAGGGCATACCCCTCAGTTGGGGAATGGCTGAATAAGTTGTGGGTATATGAATGTAATGGAGTACTATCGTGCTATAAAAAAATGAGTAGGCGAATTTCAGAAAAACCTGGAAAGACTTACATGAACTGATGATGCTGAGTGAAATGAGCAGACCCGGGAGAATATTGTACACCACAACAGTAGCTATGATTGATTTGGCTCTCCTCAGCAGTACAATGATCCAAGACATTTCCAAAAGACTTATTACGAAAAATGCTATCCATATCCAGAGAAAGAACTGATGGAATCTGGATGCAGATCGAATTATATTATTTTCACTTTATTCATTTTTTTCCTTTTGTTCTGTTTCTTCTTTCATAACATGAGTAATGTAGAAATATGTGTTTTACATGATTTCACAAGTATGCACCTTTCTAACCTATATCACATGTATAATTTATATCAGATTGCTGGCCTTGTTGGGGAGAGGGGAGAGGAAGGAGGGAGGGAGATAAAATCGGAACTCAAAATCTTTCAAAAAGTGAATGTTGAAAATTGTCTTTACCTGTAATTGAAAAAAATACTATTAAATGTTAAAAAAAATAGAAATCGAGTGACTCAGAGCCACACCAATTAAAAAAAAAGACTTCATGTTCTAGTACAGTTGTCTATCTGCCTTAGTAGAGGTAGTTTCCTCACCAGGAAATCTCTTTTATCAATGTAAGCACAGGTCTAGACTTATAGAAAGCAACATATACCATTGTACAAATCAATGAACAGAAATTATTTATTACGCATTTCTAAACAAAGTCATAAGCAATGACTAATTTTTGATGTGCAGTAAAATGAAAAGAAAAATCCATGAACAGACTTTGGTCCTGTGGAGTCTCTCTCTGTGACACCTGCATGACTTACAACTGCCATTCAGCAGACAAAGCAGCCTGGAAGATGGAGATTTTACCCCTACAGATGACAAGATTATCTCAGGAGTCAACCCCAAGTCTCATCCCCTATTGTAACTACTCTGTTTTTCAAACAAAGATCTGCCAGGATCTTTTCAAGTTGGTAGTGGGGGAGGGAGCTGAGTGCGTGGTATGATTGTGGGATGGTTAGCCTATCCATACATACCTAGACATAAGTAGACATAATTAAAAATGGTGACATTGGGGGACTAAATGTGTGTATGAAAGATAGTATAACGGTATATTTATATGACATGAATCCATTGACCAACAAGTTAGAATCTGAAGATATGGGCTTTTTGTTGTTGTTGTTTTATGCAGTTGTTTTTCAGTTGTATCTGACTTTCCATGACCCCTTTTGGGGTTTTGTTGGCAAAAATACTGAAGTGGTTTGCCATTTTCTTCTCCTGCTCATATTACAGATGAGGAAACTGAGGCAAGCTGAGTTAAGTGACTTGCCCAGGGTCATGCAGCTGGTAAGTGTCTGAAGCCAGATTTGAACTCAGGAAGATGAGTCTTCTTGATTCTAAGGCCAGTACTCTATCCACTGTGCTACCTAGCTGCCCAAGTGGGTTTGTATCTAGGCTTTATTTCTTGCTACCTATGTGATATATACCTTGTACATACCTTGGGTGTATCACTTAACTTCTCTCCTTCTTATGTGTACAATGAGGGAGTTGAACTATCTGACCTCTAAGTTTCCATCAAACTCCAAACACTGTGATTCTATAAATTTATTTCATGACAATGTGGGACATACAATAGGAATTGTAGAGATAGAATCTGTCCTGGTAGACCTTAGTTATGGAACTTAAAGCAGAGCTGGAATAATCTGTAAACCAGAAAATTCCAAATGAATCTTAGTCATCATTATAATTCCTTTCTATTATTATTAAGGGACAGCTAGATGGCACACTGGATGCAACACTGGGGCCTGGAGTTAGTAGGAACTGAGTTCAAATCCTGTCTCAAATGCTTCCTACTGTGTGACCCTGGAAAAGTCACTAAGCCCTATTTGCCTCAGTTTTCTCATCTGTAAAATGAGGTGGAAAAGAAAATGGCAAATCATTCTAGTATCTTTGCCAAGAAAACTCTAAATGGGACCATGAAGAAGTCAGACACGATTGAAATGACTGAACAAGAACAACAAACATACACACACACCACACCCACATAGACACATATTCATAATATGTATAAATATGTAACAACAATGTTGCTAGCAGCTATTGTAGCTGTGTAAGACCAATAATACCAGCACACAGAAGGGCTGCCAACACAAGTTATTTGGTCTGCTTTTCTAAGGAAAGCAACTTTAAGGGGATAACAATCTCGCTTTAATCAAACATATATATATATATATATATATCATTCACTTAGCTCAGGGGGAAAAGCCAGCACCCTGAACTTCAGAGCAAATACAAACAGAAATTACAAACACAGACAATATAAACAGAGTAAACACACACAGTTATCAACACATAGACCTCTAGCTGCCTGACCAAAGAATTACATCATTACCAGAGAGACAGGCACCAACATCTGGGTGTTCAAAGCCGGGGGGCTCCAGTGGCTACCCAGAGTCTCATTTGGTCAAATCACATGACGTTCTTCCAGTGAGCAAGAGCCCCAAGACAAAACGCCAACTTCAAGGCTCTTTTTTGTAATGTTTCCTGAGCCAATGAATAATTTTGTTGGGTTATGCTCTTTAAAGGATATCTTTACTATTTTGCCTACTTATATTTCTTTATAATATCTCTGTGCATTAATACACGGTCAATTTTTATAAAAGTTCTATATCTTGCTGAGAAATATGTATGTATATATGCGTGTGTGTATAAAATATACATGTTTTAGTCTCTCTTAGAAGATGCCGTACATCTTTTAGCTCTAACTTCCCCAGCAATTTATTCAGTTCTATATTTTCTCTTTTGTTTTTATTTGTTAGACTTATCCAAAACTAAGAGAGGGAGATTGAAGTTTTCTGTCACTATTGTGTTACTGTATTGTTTTCTTGTAGCTCACTTATTATTTCCTTTATGAATTTGGATGCTATAGCATTTGGAGCATGTATGTTTATTATTAATATTAGTTTGTCGTCTAAAGGTTTCTTTCAGCATAATGTGGTTTCCTTATCTCTTTTTATTTTTTGAATGTTTATTTTGTTTTGCCAATATGGTTGATTTTGTTAATATAATTGAAATTCTTGCTTTTTTGAGTTTACTTGAAGCACAGTATATTTTTTTATCCCCTCAGTTTTATTTTGTTTGTTTTTGCTTTTAAATGTATTTCTTATAAGAAACAGATTGTAGCATTTTGTTTTTTATCCAATCTGTCACTCTTTTCATTTTATTGGATTATTTAATTCGTTCATATTTAAAGATATGAGAGTTAGGTTTATCTATTCCTCCATTCATCTCTAATATTTGATTTTTTTCAAGTTTCATTTTTCCCCTCTTCTCATGTAAACATGGTGCCATGTTATTTCAGTTACTTTAGCTTAATCTTTTAAAAAATTTATCCTATTCTCACTGGCTCTTTTCCCCTCACCCCTGATCTCCTCTCCTGTTTGCTACCCCTTTACCTTTTGGGTTTTGCTTACTTGTTCCTTTTACTTTCCCGCTTTTATCTGATTATTTAATTCTTCCTCCTTTCCCCTCCCCATCAGTCAAGTAGATTTCCTTTTCTTCTTTTCTCCTTCAATTAGTGTTGTTTGTTAGTTTTAAAATTTTCTTTTTTTGTGCCCTTTTCCAGAGAGGATTTCTTGTACTCTCTTCATTATCCATCCTCCCTTTCTGTCTACTCTAGACCTTCACTCTCTGGTTCATAACCCATATAATTATCTGATCTCTCTCCTTTTCTGTGTATTCTTCGTGGAATAAAAACTTCCAAGGCACATGTTCTGGATTCTCCTCTCTAAGTAGTTTCTACCATGGCCTTATAGAGCTTGACCTGAGGATTTCCCTTTTCCATTGTGCCTCACTTCCAGAACAATTCCAATTCTTGCAGGTGACAGAGAGGAAATTGCCCAGTGGTAGAACTATTCCCCTTGCCCTACATCCTTGATTATATAGCCCACCATTGATCTATACCCTCCCCCGGTTACCTTCTTTCCAGCACGAGGTTCCCATCTCCTTTCACAGAATATTTTTATTCTTTTATAGTAGGACTCATCAATAGAACCTCCACATACCCCCTAAACCAGGCTTCCTTCCTGTCCCTACCTCTTCAAACCATCCCCACTTACCTTTATGCATCCCTTACAGTTTCTCCTCTTTTCCTCTTAAGACATCACAGGAATCCCCTTCCCCTCATTGCTAACCCTCAGTTTGACCCAGATACATCACACATTTCCCTTTATTCTCCTGTTTTCCTCTTTTATGCATCCTCCCATTTTGTAGCACAGTCCCACAAAAACATATTCGCCCACAGGGAGGGTGTTTCAAGGTTCTGTCCACGTTGTCCAAGGATGATCTCTCCACTGTTACCTCTGCTTGACTTCTGCCTTCCCCTCTGTCTTGTTTATATTTAGAAAGAAGTCTCTTACTGGTTTCTCTGCTGTCACTATTACTATCTGCTGCATTCATTTACTGCTCCTGAATTTCTGTCATCTGGGGTATTTGAGAAGCAAATAATCTATTCGAACCTGGTTTTCTTTCTAAGAATATTTCAAACATCTCTTTGTTATTGAACATCCATATTTTTTATTTATGTCTAAGCTCAGATTTACAGGATAGGTCACCCTGGGTTGCATCCTGAGACACATTACTCTTAAGATCACATTTCCCCATTTCCTTGTGCATTTTCTAGTAGATGGAGAATAATTGTGTTATTCTAGGTGGTGCAGTAGATAGAGCACCAGTCTTGGAGTAGGAAGAATCTGGCATCAGACGCTTACTAGCTGGGTGACCTTGAGCAAGTCACTTAATCTTTTTTGCCTCAGTTTCCTCATCTATAAAATGATGATAATAGTATCTACTTCCCAGGGTTGTTATGAGGATCAAATGAGATGATAATTGTAAGGTACTCAGCACAGTGCCTGGCACACAGTAAATGCTATATAAATATTAAATATTCCAATTTTCTTTCCTTTTTATTTGAAATTCTTTCTCCTGGTTGCTTGCAAAACTTGTTTCTAAATCAAATTGTTAAATTTGAGCTCTATGTGTCTTGAGTTTGCAGCTTTGGTTTTTTTCTGGAGGCAATAGATGAATTATTTCAATTGATATTTTATTTTTTATGTTTAGAAGGTCTGGGCAATTTACTTTTATTATTTCTTGCATTATGATGTTCAAGTTTTGTGGCTTGTCATGTTTTTCTGAGACCCATAACCCCTATGTTGTCTCTATGTGCCCTGTTTTTAAGATGAGTATGTTTTGTTTGTATGGTGAACATATTTTCTTTTAGCATTATTGTTTTGCCTCTCTTCTAGATTTCACTTCACTCCTGTATATTTGTATTCCCAATAAATTTTTTTCCTTTTTGATTCTTTAGTGAGGCTTGCCATTATAGATTCAAATTCTTCTATTCTGTCCATTACTTTTGCTGTTAAGATACTAAATCCTGCTCTCATAATTCTCATTTGTCTTTTAAATCACTGAGGAAGACAACTTGACTAGTGTGTAAATTAATTCAATGTGAAGTTATACATGGAAGTTATATGGGATTCCATGCTGTCTTGGGGAGGGAGGGAGGGAGGGAGAGAGGGAGGGAAGAAAATTTGGAACTCAAAATTATGTAGAACCGTGTGTTCCACATAAACTAAAAATAAAAAACAAACAAACATAAAAAAAAACCAATAAGTCACTGAGTAAGAACATGTTGTAGTTCCATATTCTCCTCAAATTTCACAGGGTCCCCTGTGTTGGATTGTTTTCCTTTGTTTTGCAGTATTTATTTACAGATGTTTGCATTTGTTTTAGATCTGGAAACCACTTTTCCTTCTGTTGTCAATGTTTTCCATGCTGATTTAGCTCCATATGTTCAAGGTCTTTGAGTTTTCTTCTTACTAAGATCTATGATAATTTTAGTCTTTTAAAAAACTCATTTTTTGCCTATCGCTCATTTTCTAACTCCTTCCTCTCTGATGGTGATTTCCCTGCATAGCTGGGTAATTCATAGTTCACCAGCCCATGTCTCTGCCCCAAGTGAATTCTGGGCTCTTTCCTTCAGGCTTGGTGGAGTGTTGCATAACCCCTTCCTTTCCCCCTCCCCCAAGACACATTTTATCCTGCCTTATTTACTTTATTATTCAGTTCTCTGGCTTGGCGTTTCATAGTGCTGTCTGATGCCACTGCAGCTGGGGAGGATTTCTGTTGTTTAGAGTTTAAGTCTCAAAGGATTTTGGAGGAGTGGAGTTTGGGGTATACGGTTGAATTCTATTTCAAGCCCTGATACATATCCTACCCTATTCCTTCTGTCCCTCCATCTTCCTAAAGAAGAAATATTTTGCAGCACAAAATGTTGCCTCAATGTTGGCTACTGAGGGGAGCACAAACTTCTCCAGGTACTGGAAAGAGGGAGAAGGAACTGTGGTGTGACATTAGAGTTTGTTGCAATGTTGTAGATTGGGTCCTTGGGTCAGCTAGTGCAGCCTCACGACTGAAAGCATGGTGGGCTGTAAGGAAGGGGGTGTTGTATGAGTTCAAGGATAGACATCAGTCTGTGTTTTTAAACCTTCTTTTGGGGCTGGGTATCTTAGATTATGGAGAGTTGCTTTATCTTTGGTGCATGATTTCTGTTTTAGAGAGTTTTGTTAGGTCATGAAGATCAAAGAAACTATCTAGTCCTCATATCTTTGTCATATAACCCTTACTTCATGGCTTTTACTAGGGACAGGACAGCCCAAACCCAAGGAGTCTAGCTTCCTCCCTAGCAGTGTACCTGATAGCCCCTGACTCCTTAATCTTTAGGAAACAGGTTAGAGGGTAGAGCAGAATATGGGGAGCCATGATGGTTGAGGAAGGGTGGAGGGTAGTCTCCCTAGATCCTGGGTTGTCTCAACCCTATGTCAGGTATGGTAGGCATTGAGTCCTGGGATTCAAGGTGAGATAGGTGACCTAATAGTTGATGGTGGTAGGCTTAGGACTAGAGCTTGGGAGAGGGAAATGGGAAGTTGTTCTGCAGATGTAGGGGTGGGATACAAGGGGATGATGCAGGGCTGGTGAAAGATAATAAGGCCTAGGAATAACGGGCTGGAGAAAATATGGCCACTAAATTTCAGTACCCTGAGACAAAACCACATTGTTCTACCCCATTTACAGCACTGTTACTAGGCTCCGCTTTCCTCCTCTATAAAGTAAAGGGTTGGACCACATGAGCTTTAGTTTTCTTTTTAGCTCCTCTTTCCATAGCCTGACTTCAAATCCCAGAGCTGTTACTTATCAGCCATGTGTCTCTGGGCAAGTCACTGAACTTCTCTGTTTCTCAGTTTTTCATATATATAGTACAGATCACAATGCCTGTATACATCTACTTTAGTCCTTCTCTGACTGAATCCTTGTCATGGGGTGGCCATGGTGCTGCTATGCCTGTAGAGTGTGCAAACTCTGGCAAATCCTACTAAGCTGGAAAAACTTTGAGTCCAGTGATCAGTCCAGTGATCGACTGTATGTCTGTTGTCTGAGAACCAACCTAGCTAAGTTCAGAAAGGGTCATCAGCAGAGAGATGAACTTTTCAGGCCCAACAACTCCTAGACATTGCCTGCCAATCCTTGAAGAAGCTAGGACAGAAGACAAAGGGATGAAAATCACCATTCTTTGAAATATGACTATAATATGTGGTTTACAAGTGCAATCAAAACAGACAAAACATGTAAAGTTTGTAAAGTGCTATATAAATATCATTTATGGTAACAATTTTATTCAGTTATGAAAAAGTTTATCTCTCTGTATAATAGAACAAAGAATATTAACTACAAAAGAATAATAGCAAAGGATAGAGACTTGTCCTTGGACCATTTCTATCCAAACCCCATTGAAAAATATGAGTCAGTCAGTAACCAACAATTACTTACTAAATACTTACTATGAACTAAGGCATTGTGCTAAGCACTGGGAATATAATAATAATAATAATTAATAAAAAAGGAGGGAGCTAGATGGCTCAGTGGATAGAGTGCTGGGCCTGGAGTTGGGAAGACCTGAGTTCAAATCTGACCTAAGACATGTACTAGCTGTGTGAGTCTGGGCAAGTCACTTAACCTCTGTTTGCCTTAATCTGCTAGAAAAGGAAATGTCAAACCACTTCAATATCTTTGTCAAGAAAACTCCATGGACTCGGTCCATGGGGTCAGAAAGAGTCAGAGAAGACCGAATGAAGAAAAACAATTGAAAATAATAATAGTGATGATGATGATGACATAAACATAAAGTTAAGCTATCTATAGTTCAAGGCAATCTGAAAATAGCTGCTGAGAGAGACTTGGCTTATGATGGATGTGGAAAGGAAAAAAAAATGAAAAGATTTCTCTTCTCATGATAAATTCACAGGTACCCTGGAAAGAAGCTGGTTAGGATTTTATTTTAAATTTTTCAGATCTTGTTTGATTTAGAGGAGAGTCTCAACCTTTTTTATATCCTTTGGTAGTCTCATATAGTCTATGGATCCCTTCTCAGAATGTTTTTAAATGTAAAAAATAAAATTCATAGGGTTACAAAGGAAAACAATTTTTGTGAAATAAAATTATCAAAATATTTTAAAAAATAAGTCCACTGCGTGTTAAGAACTGGTCTCGGCTAGGGGTATGCTTAATTTTCTTCTATTATTTCTCCCACCCCTGATTTTCCAAATAACCAGACTTTGCCTATAGGCATTCTATGAAGTAGGTCAGTATTCTGAGGATCTCCTCAGAATATTATCTAGACAGGGAGACTGAGGTCCTTATTGAAATTCATATTATAAAGTCAGTGGTGATGTCAGGATTAGAAATTAGAACTTGGAATTCAGGATATAGAACTTCCCTGCCAACAGTAGTTTTTGTTTTCCAATCAAATATAAAGGAAACATAAGGCATGATAACTGCAGACATGACATTTGCCATCATGGGGCTTAGCTGGGGAGAGCAGACATACACATTGAGCAGTGTATCAAATTAACCGGTATTTAGGAAGTGCCCAAGACATGTAAGGCCCTGTTCTGTGGCAGATGTAGAGAGGAATAAAACACTGTCTCTGATAAAAAGGAACACATAGACTAGCTGGGAAGAAAAAACATACAGCTATCAAACTCTAGTATTTAGTATTATAGGCTAATAGGTATAAAATAATTTGTAAGTGAAGCAGCATGTTGGAATAGAAGGCTTCCTTTAGAATCAGAAAGACCAAGATTGAATTTCTGCATCATGCACATGCTGACTGTGTGACCATATGTAGGTTATTGAGCTGTTGGTGATATGAGTTTCCATATTGGAAGTTCCTTACACTCATAAAATCACAAGTTTTGACTTAAATAATTGGGAGACAATCAGAGGGCTGAGTAGCATAAGACAAACCACTCTAAGCTGCTGACCTAGCCTCTTCATTTTTCAGTTAATTTTTCTTCATGCTCTCAACTTCCTTTAGCTTTTAAGCCTTAAGGATCTGTATCTATATAAGACAATGAAGGGGGTGCCTCTGGGTTATGAACAATTTCTGGTGGCAACAAAAGATCTGTGTGTCGTCACCAATCATGTCTTGCTGAAAAATAATCAAATGTCTGCAGATGTTTGCCTCTCAAAAGGCAGAGGTAGGGGAAGGTGGAAAATACTCATTAAATAGGTGATGACTTATGTAGTCTATGGTGAGAATGAGAATACAGGGAAGGAAGGAAGGAGAGAAAGAAGGAAGGAAAGGAATAAGCATTTTATAGTATTTACTACATGCCAGGACCTAGGCACTATTTACAAATATTATCTCATTTGATCCTTACAACAATCCTGTGAGATAGGTGCTATTATTTCTCTCTTATAATTGAGGCAAACAGGTTGTGACTCGCTGAGAAACAAAGCCAGTAACTATACAAGGATGAATTTGAACCCAGGGCATTCTTGAGTCCAGGCCTAGTGCTCTATCCGCTGTGTCACCAGCTGCCCCTTAATGATAATTGGAAGGAATAATAATGATGACTGACATTCAAACAGATTTTCTGGTTTACAGGTTGCTTCAAGTAGAGACGAAATCTGTGAAGTAGAGAAGAATGTTTTTATTATCATAATTTTACAGCCAAGGGAACTCAGCTTCAGTGGTTAGGTGGCTTGACCTACATCACACTGGGGGCAACTAGTCCAAATTGGATTAGACTACTGACTGAGAAATCCCTCTGTGATATCCCCAAGTCAACATCCGGACCTCTAATGAAGGAGCATCCACTCTCTCCCAAGGTGGCCCATTCCACTTTGGACAGCTCTAATCACTATAAAACATCTTCTATACCTCTGGCCTAAATTTCTCTCTCTAATGCCATTGGCTGTTTTTTGTTCTGCCCTCTGGGGCCAAGAATAATAGATATAAACCTTTTCTCACTTTCCAGCCTTTCAAATATATGAAAAAATTATCACATCTCCTCCAAGTCTTCTCTTCTCCAGGTTCTACTTTGGGAGAGCTCTGTGCTCCAAGAGAACTCTCAGATCCTTCAATTCTCATATGGTGCATAAAGCTGGTAATACTACTGGGTTGCTGCAGGCTTAGCACCTATTTCATACCTTCCATTCCTGTAATTCTTGTTTTATTCAAATATTCCATTAATAGGGGGATTTCACCCAGGCTTCCCTCCCTCCCATGCTTGCAACTTAATATGGAAAATAAATTGTAAATTTCACGTAAGCATGTTGTCGATTGTACTTGATACTCTAGGTAATCAGGCTTAGTTGCAGCCACTGATTAAAAGGTAATGTGTCCACGTGAAAACATGGAGCTGAAATTAAGGAAAGTTAGAGTCCCACACACTTAAGGAAATCATCTGCCTTGCTAAAATAAGATGAAAACAGTTACCTTGTTGGCAAAGTTTCAACAAGAACAGATGGATATTTTGTCTACATCTTCACCGATCTTGATAAGAACAGAGGAATGGAGGATTTCAAAGTTAGGTGCTTCATTAGAAACTTTGTGTCTTCTCACCTTTTGTTTTTTCCCTGGTGGTAACGGGAATTTTTACTCCACCTAAAAGACTGGAAAAAGGAGATAATAGCATAAAGTATAGATGACCATTTCATCACTTTGCTCTTTTGAAATGAGAATAAACACTTGCTAGGCTCTGTCCCACTGAAACTCAGGATCTTAGATCCTGGAAGGTCACCAAACTACTCAGTTTTTGGAGATGTTTCTTTCTCCTGCTGGACCATGAATTACACTATGTAGTTTGTACCACCAAAACAAGTGTGCCTCATTTTAAGTGGGGCTACATAAGCAATGTCAAGAAAACATGCCCAAATGTCCATAACACTTGAATTGCTAGACTTGAGTTGGAAGAGACCTTAGAGGGAATTCATTTCACCACTGTCTCCTCCTGTTATAGAAGAAGAATCTGATATTATGAGAAGTGAAATGACTTGTACAAGGTCGCACAATGGCAGAATCATGATTTAAATTTGGGTCCTCCAACTTTGAACCCAGTGTTATTTCCATAGAACCATATTGCTGTTTTTTTCTTTCCTACCTGCCCTAAACACTTTGAGATTTGCCTATATTTGGTCTAGTTTTTGATTATACACTGACTTATGCCTTCTGATTTGTGTGTGTGTTAGCCTGGTCTTTCTGCCTAAAGAGTAAACTCCGTGAGGAGAAGGATTTAAAGCGGTAGGTGTCTTCCTAAACTGCTGTTTGGAAATGGAATTTTTGGAACTCTAATCTGATTTTAACTATTCCAGTGTAGTGTATTTTAAGGAATCCTTTGATAAATCTTTTTGTAGAGTGAAGAGTCACTCTATCATTTGTATGAATACAGGTTTTTACAACTGGATTCTTCTGAAAGTGCAACATTCTTTTAAAAACATTATTACTATGGGTAGTTTTAACTTATGCGAGACCTAATTTGAAATACCTTGAAACAATGGCATGAGGAGACTGAGAGGGAGGTCTGCAGGTTGGGAGCTCATGGAACAAACACTATGGCATGTAGTACCATGGGAAGAAGTCCCAGACCCATACTAGGATACTCTTAGATCCATACTAGGGTGCTGCAGTGGGGATAGGTGCAAACTGGCAATATTGTAGCTCATTATACAGTTCTGGGTCATATCGAGAGGAGATTGAAACAGGGACCTGCACAGGGGAGTGGCATTCTGTTCCTGGCTAGGGAAACAAGGAGTGATGTACCTAGAAAGGAGAACATTCAGGAACTAGGAGCAGTGGCAGCAGAGGTATGGCTCAGAACTAAGTCCAGAGCGTGGTCTTGTAACCAACATCTAGCCAAGCGAATGGAGGAATAATCAAAGCAAGAATCCCAGACCAAAGAAGACCCTAGAGTTCTGTCACCTTGAACCAACAGAGCTTTCTAGTTGGCTCATGGGCACAGGGTGCAGCAGCAGCATACTATAGAATAGACTAAAACCCAGAAAGAAACTCGCAGAGCTCAGACCAGGCGGGACAGCAATCAGGTTTTGCCCTGGATCAGACCATTTTAGAAGCACTGAAAGCTTGTAGGTCCTCAGGCTGCCCCTGAGATGCTGGAATAACACAACACTCAATACGCCAAGAAACCAGAAACAGGGCTCGCCTAGACCTTCCCTCTAGAAGTATGATAGAGCCCAGCCCTAACATCAAGACTAAAGTAAAAAAGTAGGATGGAGGAATGGGCAAACAAAAAAAAAAGAATCCCATGATAATGAGCTATTATAGTGTCAAAGATGCTTAAGACATAAATGTAGAATAAGAGAATGACTTTAAAACATCTATAAGTATTACCTTGGAGAAAAACATAACTTGGGCACAAGCTCCACCAGAATTCCTAGAAGAGATGAGGCAAGAGTTAAAAAAGAGTTAAACTTAAAAAATAAATTGAATGAGAACACTTGAGAAAAAATTGGAAAGGAAAGAATTAGGGTATTAACAACTTGGCACATGTATCTAAGCAAAACGCTCCCTGAAAATTAGAAGGTACCAAATAGAAGCCAATGACTCTGTAAGACAGTAAGATATATAAGTCAAAGTCAAAAGGCTGAAAAGACAGAAGAACATGTAAGATATAGCAAAAACAACTAATCCTAAGAACAGATTGAGGAGAAAAAATTTAAGAATCATTGGACTATCTGAATACCATGACCCCAAAATAAAAACGAACCTAGACATCCTATTTCAAGAAATTTTAAAAGAAAACTATCTGGATTTCTTAGAACCAGCGGGCAAAGTAAATGAATCTAATGGTTATCTCCTGAAAGAAACCCCTATATGGAAACTCCCAGAAAAATTATAACCAAAATTCAGAGCTTCCAGGTCAAAGAAAAAAAAAGCTAAGAGGAGAGAACTAAAAAACTGAGAAGCCATAGTCAGAATTACACATGATTTAGCAGCCGCCACTATAAAGGATTTGAGAACTTGAAACATATTCCAGAAGGCAAAGGATATATGGACTTATAGCCAAGAATAACTCACCAAGCAATACTGAGTATAATGCTACAGAGGAAAAATGAATCTTTGATGAAATAGAGGACTTTCAAGCATTCCTGATGAAAAGACTAGAGTTGCAGAGAAACCAAAGTTCAAACTCAGGAGCGAAAAGAAACTTAAAAAGATAAACTTGAATGAACAACAAACAATAAGAGACTAAACAAGGATAAACTGCCACATTCAATCATGGGGAGATGATTCATCTGTCCCCTCTGAACCCTATCATCATCAGGGTTCATAGAGGGAGTCCAATCAGATAAGGCTTGGGAATGGTTGTGTTATGTATTGATGATATTAAGAAAAGAATGGAGAGAGTGGGGAGGAAGAATACACTGAGGGGAAAGGAGAAAGGAAGGTTAAAGAAAATTATCACATATAATCAGGGTACAGAAGTAGACATCTGTACAAACAAGGAAGAGGGGGTGGGAAGGAGTGGCTGACACTTGAACCTCACTCTCAACTGAATTAAGCAAAAGGAAGAACAACGTACACGCATAGTTGGGTATAGAAATAAATTTCACTGAATGGGAAAGTAGGAGGGAAGGGGGAGAAGGTGAGAGGAGGAATTAGAAGGATAGGTTAAGAAAAGGATTAATTTTTAAGTAAAATAAGCTCTAAGCTTTAGAAAAAACATTTTAAACTCTTCTTGAGGCAGCCAAGAACGGCAGTCTGAAGGGGTGCCCATAACCTGCAGAATGGATGAACGAGTTATGGCATATAAATGTGATGGGCTTTCAATGGTGGAATAGTGAGCAACCAAAATTCCAGAGGCTTAATGATAAAACATGTTACCCATTTCCTGACAGAGAGATGAAGGATGCAGAATGAAGAATCAGATAAATATTCTTTTTTTTTTTT
>CM053625.1:274284362-274341685 GCA_028646595.1 Phalanger gymnotis | reverse complement strand
CTACCAGTCACATACATGTTGGCACTAGGATTATAATTAACTGAACATATTGCATCAGTGTGTTGATCTTGAGGGTTGCAAGACACAAAACATTGAAATGTATTGATATCATAAAGTCGAAGGGTTGGATGTTGGGTTCCAACAAGTATGAAGTCTCCAGAAGGATGAAATGAGATTGAACGCAACATTTCAGCTTCCTGAATGTATTTGAAGGCTCTTTTGGCAGATGGTTTGGAATAATCAAACAACTTAAGAGTATAGTCCCTTGAACCTGATGCTAGAATTTGCTCCGTTGGGTGGAAAGCTAGACATGTAACTTCATCCACATGATCATATAGAGTTCTGATAACAGGATGATTTTCCATATTCTGCTGGGCAGTCTCATTCATCATGACCTCTATTGGCATAGCACTTTTTGCTAACATTCGTTCTGTATCCAGTATCTTTATTGAGGCATCAGCAGATCCAGTAGCTATTAATTGTCCATCTCTACTGTAAGTTGCCACACGGCATGGTCCTTTATGAGATGTAACATAGCAAGTTTCGTACTCTGAAGCCTCTGGGGACATGGTCTGAACATCTGCATCAAACTCCAGGTCAATTCCCGTGCCAGGTGCAACTGTATCTGAGCGTCCAATTGCATACTGAACAGCACTATCATCATTTTCCATTCCTAGTTTGATGAGATGGAGGAGCTGTTCAGAGGGTGCACACACAGACTGAGGCTTGATTTCATTGATGAGACCATTAGCAATGTTGATATAGCCATCATAAAGCAGTTGGCTGATGATCAATTTATAGAGCTGCTGGCGATCTTTTAAGCTCACTTTTGTCCTGTACATTTTGGTGAAAAATAATCACCTCCTTTCACCTCGTGTCTGGAACCCGGTCAGCGGCTGCCCGGCTCTCGCAGCTCCAAGATCTGAGCTTGTTAAAATGGTGGCAAAAGGCTTGAACGAACCTCTTAGCCCAGATAAATATTCTTTCTGGACTTTGTCAATGTGAAAAGTTGTTTTGATTGGCTATGCCTGTATGTGATGGGTTTTGGTTTTCTTGTATTATCAGCTGGGGGAGAGAGAATATGAGGTATGTGTGTGAGAAAGTAGATTTTGGCCGATTAAGACAAATTTTTAAAAAAGAAATAAAAATGATCTTCCAAAAAAGAGGAAGTGATAAAGAAAACCTTAATGCAGTTTAAATTTAAAAGTGTATCATGGGAATGGGATTTTCTTTGAATCTTCCTATGAACCAGCTAAACATTTCCCAGCATATCCCTAGGTGGAGCAGTCTGGAGAGTGAGTACTGTGGTAGGGAGCAGCATGGGTAGGCTCCCCTTCAAGAAATGGTGAGCTCTCTATAGGCTTACCAGTCCTAGGAGTAGGTCTCAGGGCAGAGTCATCCTGAGGTGGTCAAGGCAGCTGTCAAGGAGGTAGAATAGCTTGGAGATTAAGTCTAAGAATAGAAAAATGAAGAATTTTATCAAATGAAAGGAAACGATTGATCTATGCATTCATTAAGTAAACATTTATTAAGTATTTATTACATCCAAGTTGTGAGTTTTACTCCAATTTTCCAAAACGCTTGTGTTCTCATTGGTATAGATATTCATTCCCTCAAATGATATGAAGACCATTGATGCCTGCCCATCCTTTGTGGCTTTAATCAATGTCTTTCTATATTTTTCAAAGGGGGCACACCCAATGTCCTGGGGAATCTTCCTTGAATTCCCGATACATTGTGAGGGAACTAGAAGAGGCTATCTTTCAGTCATAAACACTAGACAACAGAGGTTGACTATCTATCATAGACACTAGATGCTAGAGGCCATCTACCTATTATAGATGCTAGACAGAGGCCATCTGTCCATTATAGAAACTGGATACCGGAGGCCATCTGTCTGTCATAGACATTAAGCACCGGTGGCCACTAGTTCATTATAGACACTAGAGTCCATCTGTTTCTTATAGATACTAGAGACCATCTGTCCATTATAGACATTGGACATTAGAGGCTGTCAGTCAGCTATTGACACTGGACACTAGAGGACACTGGTCAGTTATCATCACTGAATAGTCATTGACTCTGGGCACTAGAAACTGCTGATCAGTTATTGACACTGGACACTAGAGACTACATCTCAGTTATCTGTTGCTCTTGCCAAAGGAACATTGCAATTTCCCAAAGGTAATCTAGCTTGTTTTTTGCTTCAAATCTGAGTCTAGCTCATTGACTATTTGCAATGTTTGCTTAAGATATTTTTATGTGTATCTGTGTATGATAATTTATTATATTTATATTGGTATCTAATTTAAATTCAAATATACAACATATAATTTTATATAACACATACCTATGCATATAACTTTATAAAATATATGAGGACAAGTTATACATAAATATGCATATAAATTATATATATAAATTTATACACATAAATATACACCTACACACATATGTACATATATATACACACACTGAGAGACAAGTTCTATAGGCCATTCATCCAATTCTATATCATAGTCTGTCCATCTAAATCTATCTCACAGTCTGAACCATACTTCATCTACTTGGTTTTTCCTATATGGATTTTCAAGCAAACATTCTTGAATGATCATGTATCAATCTTAGGAGGCTCTGTAAAGGTTCAGGTGTTGATGGAATCAGCAGAATGGCATTTGCAGAAAGTAATATTTGGAAGGCTTCACCATCAATAGGGGATCTCTTTTAACTTTGAGTCTTTACTTGATCTCCTCCAAGGTCATTCAGTTACAAAGATAAAGCAAAAATAACAACAACATAGTCCCTTTCCTCAGGAACTGATAATCGAATTGTGTGGGACAAGAGAAATAAGGCACATATATAAATGGATATCATGCAAATAGTATGAGTAAAGACAAAAAACAGTCTAAACAAAGTGCTGCGAGAAGAAAGACAGAGAGATCATGTTCATCTTGGTAAAGGGAAGACTTCATGGAGGAAATGACATTTGAACTGAGTCTAAGTTGTGTTAGGTATTATCACATTGTTTAATACTCTTTGGGGAGGGCTTCTTTTAATCAAGTCAATTTTTGCTATTATCCTATCTCATTTTTACTGAAGGAAACAACATTATGCTAAAAGTTATCATAATGAATTAATTTAATAATACTTAACATGTTTGCACTAAATAGCATAGACAAATACAGCAAAAATATAGACAACAATATCAATAGACAGAGTATCAATTTATGGCATGTGTAAAATCTATCCAGTTCAGGTGTCTGCTCTGTAGCCTTGTACCTGGGATGGACTACTAGTTCTGGAAGAATAGAATTAACATCTCAAGAGTCCTTAAATCTGTTCTTCTCTGGATTTAGATACTCTGGAATAACCTCAGGATGCTAGAGTGTGAGCAAATTGGATATATCCCATATATACCTAGGCATCTAGTAGTATAGGGTAATATAATGGCTGTTACAATTACCATTAATTTTGACTTTAGCTAAGCTACAAGAAGGAGTTCCTTCTGGTATGTATCATTTTTGATACACCACTACTGAATGGTATTCCAAGATTGAATTTTGGGTCAATGGCTTAATATGTGGGAATGACAACCCTCTATCTAGGAGTGGAGTTCGCCTAACATTGGCTGGTAAGAATGCATTTACCTGGAGTCTTACAAATCTGTTCAAGATGTGAAAAGAAAGTGGGAGGAGAAAACTGCATACATACACTCGCATACATGTATATACTCATATGTATACACATAATACAGATAGATGTATGTACACACATATATACATATGCCATAATGCATAGCTACAACATAGAAAAAATAACAGTCGAAATACCTAGATGTTCACAGGAGACAGAATCTAAGAAAGGAGCCAGTAGTAAAAATCCTGTCCTCAGATGTCCCTACATGAACGCACAAAGGATGGCTAACAATAAAGATTAACTTGAGGTTCCAATACAAGGAGGTATATTTGACCTTATAGGTATCACAGAGTAGGAGGGATGCGAATCATGACTTGAATATGTCTTTGGAAGAATTTTTTTAGCTAAAAGAAACCTAACAGGGAAAAAGGGAGTGAGATGCATAGAGTAGCACTATATGTTAAAATGGTATACGTACATGAGGAAATGAGGAGCCAGAGTAGGAAAGCATGGTAGAGAACATGATAAAGATCATGGGGAGTAGAAACAAAAGCACTATTGTTATTATTGTATATTTCAGACTACTTGCATAGAAAAAGGAATAAATGGTAAAAATGAGAAACATCACAAGCCAATCACAGAGTTATGTCTAACGAGACTAATGGGGAGGCTGAGGGAAGTTACCAAGCTTTTTAGATTTTAAAATTATATACCGAATAAGAAAGCAAGGACAGGTAGCAGAGGATGAATCTGAAAACATGGCCCATGAGCTGCAGAAGCGCTGCAGCATAGAATGAGCTGATGCTGGTGAGGAAAAATGAGGACAACAAAAGGGATTTTAAACAAAAGCCATTCTAGTTGGGGAGAGGGGAATAGCTGGCTAAAAGAAGGGCTGTAGAATTGATATTTTGGTAGGGAAAGCAGTGATAATATGACCAAGAAGAAAGAGCTGCTTGGTATTTACTTTACTTCTGCTTCATCTGCCATGGAGAAGGATCTTTAGACTGGAGAATACAGAGCCAAAGTGGCCAATAGAGAATTAATACCCACGAAAATAAACGAATCAGTACAAGAGCGCCCAGTTGCTCTTGATGAGTTCAAGTTAACCACATTCTTAGGTGTAACAACAATGCTACTTGCTGCTACTGTGGCTGTGTAAGACCAATAACAGCAGCACACAGGAGGGCCACTAGCACAGGTTCTTTGATCTGCTTTTCTAAGGAAAGCAACTTTAAGGGGTTAACAATCTCACTTTAATCAAACATACATATATCATTCACTTAGTTCAGGGGAAAAAGTCAGCACCCTGAACTTCAGAGCAAATACAAACAGAAATTACAAACAGAGGAAATGTAAAAAGAGCAAACAACACAAATCAACAGACAGGCTTCTAGCTGTCTGACCAAAGGTATACATACATAGTTACCAGAGAGAGAAGCACCAACATCTGAGTTTTCAAAGCAGGGGGTTGGTGCTTCTTAGCGGCTACTCAGAGTCTCCACACCAACGCTCTTCCAATGAGTGAGCCCCAAACAAAATGCTAACCTCAGAGTATTTATACACTTCTTCAGTGTCAGAGCATTTCATATCTCTCGATGATTTCACACACATATTTGGTACTGAAAAAATTGATAGATGTAAGTATTGAGCCATTATAAGTGATACTGGAAAGTTCATAGCTAGTGGAAGAGGTTCTGCTGGATTGAAAGGACTAAAGTCTTAATTTTCAAAAAGAGACCAGAATGGAGCCTGAAAAGTATAGGTCAGTGAGCTTGTCTTTGATTCCAGGGAAAATACTAGAACATATATATTAAAAGATGGTTAGTGAACATGTAGAAAAGGAAGTGTTAATGATAAAGAGCCAGAATAACTTTATCAAGAACAGTTCAAGCCAGACTATTTGTTCCTTATTTGACAATATTTTTAACCTGTAGATTCCATGTATTGATGGATAGTGAGTGGGCCTCTGAATCAAGAATGTCTAGATTTAAGCACTGCTTCTGTCACATTTAAGCTGTGTGACTCTGGGCTAATCACTCAGTCTTTTAAGACCCTAGGCAACTATGAAATTACAGAGGAATTATTGATCTGCATTAGTATAACTTTCATCAGTGGAGAAAGTCTTCATACTGGGAGTCTTCTACGGTGGTGGAATCATAGATCTGGATCACCACTGCCAACAACAAAAGCCTCAAACCAAGTTGGCAGATTGGAAAATGCTATGGATATCTTTTTTTAAACCTAGATCTCATTAAAATAATTTGATTAGATCTCTGATGCTATTTTTATAGAAAATACGGAGGGATATGGGCAGGTGATAACACAATTAGATAAATCCAGAACCAGTGTAAAGCCTGAACTAAAAGAGTAATCATTAATGGTTTGAAGTCAACATTGAAAGATTTCTCTAGGGTAGGGTTATTCTGGGGTATGTGACCTTTTTTTCTATTTCATTTATGTTTCCTTTGTAATCTCATGTCTTTCATTTTAGATATTTATAAACAGTATTCTGAAAAGGTATTTTATAGACTCCATCAGACTGTTGCCAAAGCAATCCCATGACACAAAAAGGATCAAGAATTTCTGTTTCCACAGTTCTCACTCAGAAAACTGTGCTTGGCCTGGTACGACTTCATGCTTTTATTAATGACTTGCCTAAAGGGACATAGTAGATAGCATTCATATAAAATTTGCTGATGACTTAAAACTGAGGGTAATAGTGAGGATCCATAAAGACCTTAGGGGATTCAAACATTAGGCGGAATCAGGTAAGATGTCATTTAGTGGGGATAAATGTGATATGTTTTACTTAGGTTTAAAACATCACTTTTATAAATAGAAGATAAAAGAGGCATGGTTAGAAAACAATAACTTGGGTTTTATTGCAATGCAAGATGAATGTAAGTCAATAGGGTGGGTTTGGCATCCAAGAAAACTCACATAATCTTGAGCTGCACTAAGAGAGTAATCTCTTTAAAAAATGAGGAGGTTATAGACCTGCTATATTCTTCTCTAGCTGTAACGTATCTAGTAGTATTGTATCCAGTTCTGGTATGCACATCTTAGGAAGGATGTCAATAAGTTAGAGAGGAAGCCAACTAGAATGGTAAAGCATTTTGAGTTCATGTCATTTGTGGATGGGGTGAGCAAACTTCATATGTTCAGCGTGCAGAAGAAGAGAGTGGAGGGGATATGATAACTTTCTTTGTAAGGATTTGGTGCTCATTTGTTTCAACTCTTTGCGTCCCCATTTGGGGTTTTCTCGGCAAAGATACTGGAGTGGTTTGCTATTTCCTTCTTCGGCTCATTTTACAGGTGAGGAAACTGAGGCAAACAGGATTGAACGACTTGCCCAGGGTCACATGGCTAATAAGTGTCTGACGCCAGATTTGAACTCAGGAAAATAAGTCTTTCTGACTCCAGGCCCAGTGCTCTATCTACTGAGTCACCTCACTGCCCTTGGAGGAATTAGACTTATTCTAACTGATCCCAGAGGGCCGATGGAGCAATGGGTGGAAATTACAAAGAGGCAAATAGGAAAAACCTATTCAAAAGTGGAATTAGGTGTCTTGGGAGCTAGTGAATTTCCTTTCATTGAAGGGTTGCGAGCGAAGACTGGATGAACCCTTGTGAAAGGTTGGGCTACATAATTGGGGATGTCCTTTCCAACTCTGAGGTTCTGTGACTCTGTGCTTAAGGGACTTAATAATAGTCAGATGAGAGAGCAGAGCTCTGCCTTGGGAGACAAGGAACTTTGGTTCCATTGCTGGTTGCTTTCAACTCTAGAATTCAAATGGCTTTTTAATCTTATTTATTTGAGTGTTCCCTTCAACCATTTTTATCTCAATTAATACATACTTGCCCATTCTGTGAAATTCTTATTTATGTCTTCCTAATAGGGTGACATTGTAAGGATGCTGGTGAATCATTTGGGCTCCCCACCTTTTATTCACACCCCCCATTTATCCAGGTTATTTTCTTGTCCTATCATAGCTTTCTCTGATGATATATTTTAATTTTATTCTTCCTTAAAGTTCTTTGTTTTAACTTGTAGAATGCTCACACCCACCATGTGTCTCTCCATTGCCATTTGTGTGACATTCATTTTCAATTTTTGGAGTCTGTTGTTATCTTTGTCTCATAGCCATGTAACAATTGGTAGAATATTGGTATCAAAAAGATAGGCCTTTGTTTGGAGGTAAAGGGAGTCACAAAAGATGCTTTGTTATTTTCTGAAGGCAATCCAACCTGTTTTTCTCCTCTTATATAGTTCTTTTTCTTCTTTTTATTTATTTATTTTTAGTTTTCAACATTCACTTTCACAAGATTTTGAGCTCCGAATTTTCTCTCCATCTCTCCCCTTCCCCACCCCAAGATGGCATGCATTCATACCTTCCCCCAATCTGCCCTCCCTTCTATCACCTCCACCTTCTCTTATCCTCTTACCCTTCTATTTTCCTGTAGGGCAAGATAGATTTCTATACCACACTGCCTGTATATCTTATTTCCCAGTTGCATGTAAAAACAATTTTTAACACTCATTTTTAAAACTCTGAGTTCCAAATTCTCTCCCTTCCTCCCTTCCCACCCTGCCTCATTGAGAAGGCAAGCAATTCGATATTGGTTATACATGTGTAGTCATGCAATACACTTCAACAATAGTCATGTTGTGAATGACTAACTATGTTTCCCTCCAACCTATCCTGCCCCCATTGATTCTATTCTCTCCTTTGACTCCATCCCTCCTCAAAAGTGTTTGCTTCTGATTATCCCCTCCCCCAATCTGCCCTCCCTTCTACCATCCTTCCTCTCTTATTCCCTTCCCTCCTACTTTCCTGTAGGGTAAGATAGATTTCCATACCCAATTGAGTGTGTATGTTATTCCCTCTTTAAGCCAAATCTAATGAGAGTAAGATTTACTCTTTTCCTCTCATCTCCAACTTCTTTCTCTCCAATGTAAAAGCTTTTTCCTTGTTGCCCCATTCTACCTCTCCCTTTCTCCTTCTCCCAGTAAATTCCTCTCTCACCCCTTAATTTTATTTTTTAGATATCATTCCTACGTATTCAACTCACCCTGTGCTATATATACATTCTCTCCAACTACCCTAATACTGAGAAAGGTCTTACTTTGGTGACAAGGTACATCAAAATATGCAATGAGAAGAAGACAACAAAGTCAAAGTTTTTACATCCAAAACTCCTAAAAAATATGAATTGGTCTCAGGCCATGAGAAAGCTCAAAAAGGATTTTGAAAATCAAGTAAGAGAGAAGTAGAGGAAAAACAGGGAAGAGAAATGAGAGTGCTGCAAGAAAATCAACATTTATGAGTTACACATATTATCTTTCCATGTAGGTATGTAAACAGTTTAACTTTAGTAAGTCTCTTATGATTTCTCTTTCCTGTTTGACTTTTCGTGTTTCTCTTGGGTCTTGTATTTGAAAGTCAAATTTTCTATTCAGCTCTGGTCTTTTCATCAAGAATGCTTGAAAATACTCTATTTCATTGACTGTCCGTTTTTCTCCCAAAGGATTATACTCAGATTTGCTGGGTAGGTGATTTTTGGTTTTAATCCTAGTTCCTTTAGCCTCCGTAACATCATATGCCAAGCTCTCCAATCCCTTAATGTAGAAGATGCTACATCTTGTGTTATCCTGATTGTATTTCCACAATACTTGAGTTATTTCTTTCTGGCAGCTTGCAATATTTTCTCCTTGACCTTGGAACTCTGGAATTTGGCTATAATATTCCTAGGAGTTTTCCTTTTGGGATCTCTTTCATGAGGTGATCAGTGGATTCTTTCAATTTCTATTTTACCCTCTTGTTCTTGAATGTCAGGGAAGTTTTCCTTGATGATTTCTTGAATGATGAACTCTAGGCTTTTTTTTGATCATGGCTTTTGGTTACTCCAATAATTTCAAAATTATCTCTCCTGGATTTATTTTCCAGGTCAGTGGTTTTTTCCATTAAGATATTTTACATTGTCTTCTATTTTTTCATTCTTTTGGTTTTGTTTTATAACTTCTTGATTTCTCATAGAGTTGTTAGTTTGCATTTGTTCCATTCTAATTTTTAAGGAATTATTTTCTTCACTGAGCTTTTGGACCTCCTTTTCCATTTGGTTAATTCTGCTTTTTAAGGCATTCTTCTACTCATTGGCTTTTTGGACCTCTTTTGCCATTTGTGTTAGTCTATTTTTTAAGATGTTACTTTCTTCACTATTTTTTTTGGTTCTCCTTTAGCAAGCTGCTGACTTTCATGATTTTCTTGCCGCACTCTCATTTCTTTTCCCAGTTTTTCCTCTACTTCTCTCTTACTTGATTTTCAAAATCCTTTTTGAGCTTTCTCATGGCCTGAGATCAATCCATATTTTTTGGAAGCTTTGGATGTAAAATCTTTGACTTTGTTGTCTTCTTATGGTTGTATGTTTTGATTTACCTTGTCACCAATGTAAGATTCTATAGTCTGAGTTTTTTCTTTTGTTTGGTCATTTCCCCAGCCAATTATTTGACTTTTTAACTCTTTGTTAAGGTAGGACTCTGCTTCCAGTGTGGAGGGTGTATTCTCCCAGGATTCAGGGGTTTTGTGCAGCTGTTTTCAGAGATACTTGTAGAGCCCTATAAATTTTCAGTTCTTCCAAGTTTGTTTAATCAAAGGAGAGGTGTTTACTCCTCTCCTGGCCTGTACTCTGGTCTGTGAGTGACCATAAGCACTCTTTTCTGCCTTGGAACTGTGAGGAAGATTTCTTCTCCACTGCAGCCACCAGTTCTACCAAGCTAGTGCTCCTTCTTGCCCCAGGATGGCCACCCAGGACTACAACTCAGATCCAAGTGGGAATCAAGAAAGCGAGAAAATCCTGCTTCAGAGCCAGAAAAGAGATCTCTACAATCCCCCTCTGATCAGCTGCTTGATCTCTTCACTGTCTGTGGGCTGAAGCCTCCAGAAGCAGCCAGAGAAGTCACCATAGCTGCTGTTGCTGAGACCCCAGGGTTGGGATTGGACCCCAGTCCTCTCTCACTGGTTCCGACAGACCTTTCCTACTGACCTTCTAAGTTTTCTTTGGCATTTTGGAGTTGAGAAGTCTGGAAACCACCATAGCTTCCAGTGATTCAGTCCACTGAGGCCTGTTGCAGGTTTGCTGGGCCCCATTTGTGCTGGTATGTTTTGCACTGGACTGCGCTCCTCTACCAGCCAGATGCAATAGACCTTTTCCATTGACCTTCCGGGTTGTCTTGGACTGGAAATTTGTTTCTCTCTGTCATTTTGTGGGTTCTGCTGATCTAGAATTTGTTTAGCGTCATTTTTACAGGTATTTGGAGGAGTTTGGGGGAGAGCTCAAGCAAGTCCCTGCTTTTACTCCACCTGAACCCAAACTATCCATTTGTATTTGTTGTCTTAGATATACATACTCTAAAAGTATGAGTATTGAACCAACTCTAAAGGTCATCCATCCAAATGTATTTCATAATTTGCCTGATAGACATTCTTCATCTATTTAGTCTTTCTTGTGTGAATTATCAGGCCATTGTCTTCTGAGAGGGTACAGATCTTTTCCAGAAATTTGCAACATTCCAAGGCTGGATAAAACAATCACAATTTCATTTGCAACCAGGAATATCCTGGAGAACCTCAACATCCACAGAGAATCTTTCTTCACCTTGGACTTTGTAATGGATCTCCTCAATGCCACTGAAAAAATCTTAGGTAAGGATATATTTCTCTGTTTTTCACCCTGCCTGGTGTTTCATGACAAATGGGTAATTAAACAGGGTTATCTCTGTTGTTGTGGCAGCTAGGTGGTGCAGTGGATAGCACACTGGGCTTGGAATCAAGAAGACTTCTCTTTATGAGTTCAAATCCAGCTTCAGACATTTACTAGTTGTATGATGCTCAGCAAGGCACTTAATGCTGTTTGCATAGAAGGGTCTGGCCTGGTATAATCCTTGGGGTCACCAAGTGTTGGACATGACTGAACAACAAAATTATCTCTGTCGTTATATCTTTCAAGGTATCCTGAATGAATTTGATGATGGATAGGAGACATTTTATTGGAAGAGAGGCTATGGTTGCATTTTGTTCAACCGAATCATATTTTTTTTCATAATCGATAAACAGTACTCTCATTGAGCACACTCTTAATTCATGCGTTAAAAATATTGTTTATAGATAAGAAGGTAGACAAATAGGTCTGTGGCTGTTTAGGTTCTATTTTTGAGAGTTGCCTTTTTTCACTATTGAGGAACTCTCAGATTCCCTCCCCACTCAGTCTCCATTGTCATTTGTGTGATATTCCCTCCACCTGCCACATTTGGTATATTCTCCTTTTTTAGGTACCTGGTGAACGATCTTTCAATACCCTCACAATTGGCGTCAGCATGGTTCTTCTCTACGTACAACCTTGCTACTTTTCCTGGTTTTGATCAGTCTCTTGGTCTGGTATCCCTACATTGATGGTAAGCTCTTTGAAGGCAAGAACCCTGGGATGCTAATGTTCATAGGATCATTGATGAAAGATGAGAAAAGCAGCAACACTGGAACAAGTATACATAGAAAAGATGTATGCTGAAGACAATACAGTTGTGGTGGTGTTGAAGAATCTATTTCACAAGGTACTAGAATGGGAGGAAATACCAAAGGCATGGAAAAATAGCTTTATTAATTTAATACATTATTTATTAAATTATTAATTATTTATCAATACCAAAAAAGGGTACTGAGAGAAAATGAACAACTTCCATTACTTCTACCTCTCCTATAAGAGCATCCATACAGCAAACATGATGTAGAATAAATTACTATAGTAAATTCAAGAAGTTCTGGCTGGGGACCTCTATAATAATCACTGACATTTATAGAGCTCTCTAAGGTTTCTGAGGTGTGTACTTCACCACACTTGGTAGGCAGGCAGCATAAATATTCCCATTTTAGAGAGGAGCATACAGGCACAGAGAGGTTAAGTGACTTGCCCAAAGTCACACAAACCAGTACATGTTGGAGCTGAGACTTCAGCAAACATCTCCTGACTCCAAGGCCAGTGTTCTTTGCACTATAACTACATTAGTTTTCTGCAATAGACCTTGCCCTGTTCTAGATGCCGTGAAACATACAGGAGGAAAACACATAGAATTACAGAATGTTAGAGCTGGAAGGGACCTCTGAAATCATCCAGCCCAACTTCCTTATTTTACGTTTGAGAAAAATGAAGCCTAGAGAAGGTGAGGACTTCTCTGAGCTCACACAGCTTGTTGGTGGTAGAGATCAGACTAGAAAAAAAGGCCTCTGGATTTCTTCACTAGTTTTCTTTCCTATATGCCCACTCCCATCTTGGTATTCTTGCCCTCAAAGAGCTTACCACTAGACTAACACAAGAAATAGCCAGCAGAAAATCACGCACCAGTGTAAAATCAAATAAAACTAAATTTAATCAAGAAGTCAAGAGATTTGGCATTGTCAGAAAGTGATAGGGGGTGATCTGAAAGATCTGTAAGGCTAGAATTTCATGGATAATGTAGGACTTGAACTGGGCAGATCCTAATGTGTTGGATGGATTTGGAGAGGGAGAAAAGAGTCTAGGCAGAGGAATCAGTTTAATCAAAGGCAGGAAAGAGGAAATGAGTATGCAATGTGTGGGAGCCATTGAGGAACTTCCTCCAGCCTGATTTCAGCCACGAGTGTGCCCTAAAGATAGGGCTGGAAAGCTAGGGTGGGCTCAGGCTATGCAGGACCTTGCTTCTGTAACCTTCACTGAGGATCTCCATTCTGTGTTTATTAACTGGATAGAAAATATACTGCTTACAATGTTTCTTAAGGAGCTATTAAGAGGAATTGCTTTTGTGGAAGTGCTTTGAGTTTTGGGGAGATAGAGAGCCACCTACATTAACTTACATCAGTTCCTCTGCGTCGGTCATCAGTGTCTTTCCTGGAACCTCCCTGCTGTAATCTAGTCCTTCAACTCCTCCAGTCTCTTCCTAAATTTTCTAAGCATTGCATAGGGCCTATCTATGTTATGGCTAAAACAATCCCAAGGAAATCACAGCCCGTTAAGCTTTTGATGCCCAGAGATTCTCACTACAGAATGGTCCCAATCACTTTATCAGGAGACTGGGGAGCCTTCAGAGAATGATGCCAGATCAGCCCTTTCGGTTGGGCTGTAGCAAAAATAGTCCTTTGTCAAGACACAACAGCAATATTTGCAAATACCACATTGTAGAAATAATATTTTTTTTAGTGCCTCCTGTTCTGGCTTGGCACTCTGAGAAGATACCTTCTCTCTTAGCATGGGGAATTTATGAGTTTCTAAGGGCACAATGGCTAGAAACTTAAGCCACAGCTTTTCACTGAGCGAACCCAGGCTAGTCTTACATATAGGTGGTGTAGCTAGTATTTATCTAGGCCTACAAGGTTTGCAAAGTTCTTTACTTGTTATTTCATTTGGTTTTCACAACAACCTTGTAAGGCAGGTGCTATTGCAATCTCCATTTTGCAGACAAGAAGACAGAGGCTGACAGAAGTTAAGTGACTTGTCTAGGGTTACACAGTAAGAGTCTGAGGCAGGATTCGAACTCTTGTTTCTAAGTCTAACACTGTGTGTATTATTGGGTAAGTAAGAGTAAGGCAACCACAGGCTTGCATGAAATTTTGGGGAGCTTCTGACTCAGCGTACTGGCCCCTAACCAGTTTGGTTTTGCCTTAATGATTTATCTTTGGTTAAAAAAGAAATCTTTCTGAAAAGGGTAACACATAAAGCCTTATTGTCATTAACCTCTCATTATAAATGAATTTGCCATCTTCTCATCTCATTTTGATGGGGAAATGGGGAGGAAGAGAAAGAGAGGATGGTGATATTAGGTAGGGATGAGGCCTTAAGGGAGTCCTAACAAAGGGAAGAGAATGAGCATGGAAAGGAGAGATTGGAGACTGAAGAAAGACTTCATCCCACAGTTAATTTTGTAATATTTGCTATTAGCTGGGCTGGGACTAGGACTCAGGCCTCCAGAATTTTGATCTAGCACACGTCCCACCAATACAGAGCTCCTATTGTCACATACTGTACATTTTCCATCACACCAGCAAAGTGAAACAGTGAGGGAAATGTCCCTTGTGAGCCTCTTACTGCTTCCCACCAGGATCCCCAGCTTTGTAACTTCCCCCTTTCCAGAGTCAGCATTTAGAGATGGTTGTAAAGACACAAACAATTTACCGCACAACCCCCTGGACGGTGAACTTCAGTAAATCGGTTCTTGAGGAAAGATTTAAATGGAAAGGACAACGGCTATAAAGACTTAACGGGAATTCATTAGATTCCGCAGATAGAACAGATAAAAGATCCATAACTACAGACAAGAAGTGGAAGAAAAATCCTAAATCATTAAGACGCAAGGAAGCTCTGTCACAACATATTATACGGCTCATCCTAGAGGGCTTGGGCGCAGTTATTTAAAGGAACAGAGGAGAAAGGAAGGGGACAGTACTTACCTCTCTGATATTAGCACAGGGTCTCACTGATGTGTTGCTTAATATTACCCTCTGCCTAATTTGCCCATTTTGCCTTCAAAGTTATTTTCATTATCGGCCATTATTCTCTAGTAATTTCATCTTTTCCTCTTTTTGGTTCAGAACTATGATTTCATTGCCATAGGGCAGAGACATTAAACTCACAGACTCTTGAGTGCAGCAGGAATCAGATTAAAATATAATTGGGAAATATTTAACAAAATACATAAAAATATAATAGAACATAAATAATGTTGATATATGTTTTTCTAAGTCAACATGGATCCCCAAAGAGATCCATATGTATGTATCAGTGGCCATCATTTCTATCTGAGTTTGAAAACATTGGTTTAGGGGATTTATTGGCAAAGAAACTCTCAATGCAGATAGGCATCTGTTCAATACAGATTCTTAGGAAGTTGCCTGTGGCTACTGAGGAGTTAAATGACTTGTCTAGGGTCACACTCATTTACTTTTTAAAAAATCCCTTATAATCTTCACTTTTGTGGGAGAATATTTTGGCAAGGAAAGGGAGAAGAAAGCACTTGGGCAGAAGGAAGAGAAAGAAATCATGAAAGTTACTTGGAAGGGCTGGGACTAGTGAAATAGAATTTGAATTTGGGGAGGAGAAATTTGGCAAAATTTGGGAGAAATTGAGGAAAATTTGGAGAATAATCTAGAGACTCAGGTACTGACTGTTTCATGATTTCCTTCTGGGTAGTAAAAGAAGCAAGACAAAGGACAGTTAAGAAGTATATAAAAGGATTAAGGAAGATTAGGGAGTAGAACCTGAGAAGGTAGATTCCAGACTGTAAGAAGGAGCGCGTAGTTAACAAAACAAGGATGAGAGAAGTAAGAGGGTTAAGGAAATCAATCAAATAGACTGATAAGATGCCATCAAATTGGTTGGGAAAAGCTTTAACTTAAAAAATTAATTGGATCCAAAAAATTTAACCAGGAGTTTCGGGTCAAAGTACAAACATCTCCAAGAAAGAAGGCTGAACATCGCCATTGGTGAATATTAAGGGGCATTATGCTGTGTCTTGTACTGAGTGGACCATGTTGGTATTTCTGCCACAGTCCAGGAACTACCAACTGTTCCAATTGGAGGTTAATTTTTCTAGAGGCTAAAAGAACACCAGGTTGTTAGGGAAGATGAAAAGTTCCTAAAAGAAAGAGAAGTAAGAATTCAATAGGAGGGAAAAAATGGTTCTGAGGTGAAGAAGGGGAGACTTGACCCTTGTCAGTTTGGTAGGGTCAGTCAACTAGAATTTATTAAGCACTTTTTATGTGCCAGGTGCTGTGCTAAGCACTGGGAATACAAAGAAAGGCAAAAACGGTCCCTTCCCTCAGGGTGCTCACATTCTAATGGAGGAGTCAACACGTAAACAATAAAGCACATATAAGATACATGTAAAATGGTGGTAATCTCAGAGAGAGGGCACTAGTAGTTGGGGGTGGGGTGGGGAGAGAGCTGGAAAAGCCCTTGTAAAGGTACGATTTTATCTGAGACTTGAAGGAAGCCAGGGAAGCCAGGAGGCAGAGGTGAGGAGGGAAAGAATTCTAGGCATGGGGGTGAGCCAGTGAAAATGCTTGGAGATTCAGTTTGGACACTCAACATCTTCCTAGCTCCCTCTAATCGGAGAGCTGGAGTGTGGAGCACTGAACTCCTCCCAAAGCTTTGCTTTATAGAAGGGAAGAGACCTGAAATTTCCTGCTAAATCACCATATTTCCTTTGCAACTCGGCTTGTTCTGGACTCCAGGGAACATTATGTTCCCCTTCCCCACTGTTATCTAGCTTCCTTTTGTGTGTTGTCCATACACGACCCCCCCCCCCCATTTGATTGTAAGCTCCTTGAGGCAGAGACTTTCTTTTTTTAAATTTGTATCCTAAGCACTTGGCATTGTGCCTAGCACATAGTTGGCTCTTTATAAATGTTTATTGAACTGAATTGAGCCAAATGTCTTGGGTGAAGAATGGTCAGCAGGCCAGATGTACACAGAATATATCTTCCCATAAGAAAACTGGAAAAGTAGGAAGAAGGAGCCAGGTCGTGAAGGTCTTAAAAGCCAAAGAGAGGATTTTATATTTAATCTTTAAGCTAACAGGAAATAACACTGTAGTTTATTGCATGCACTCTCTGTCTCTGTCTCTCTGTCTATCTCTCTATCTCTGTTTCTCACTCTGTCTCAATTTATGTCTCTGTCTCTCTGTCTGTCTCTGTCTGTCTCTCTGTCTCTGCCTCTCTCTCTCTCTCTCTCTTTTTCTTTCTCTCTCTGTTTTACTATGGTCAGACCTTCAAATTTGCCTCTGAGTAGAAGATGGATTGTAGTGGGGAGAGACTTGAGGCAGGGAGACAAACCAGCAGCATGTTCTAATAATTCAGGTATGAGGTGATGAGGGATTGTATCAGAGTGGCAGCTGTGTGAGGGAAGTGAAGGGGATGTGAGATGTTGGGAAGGTAGAGTGACATTTAATCTGTTGGTGACAGGATAGATGGGGTGAGTGTGAGGGAGAAACTGAAGATGACACAAGGTTGAGAGCATACGTACCTGGGAGGATGACAGTTTCCTCAACAGTAATAAGGAAGTTTGGAAATGGAGAAGCTTTTGTGCTGGAGAACATAATGAGTACTCTTTTGGACATGGTAAGTTGGAGATCTCTGCTGGATATTCAGTTTGAGATGTGTAATAGGCAGTTGGTGATGTGAGACTGGAGGTCAAGAGAGAGTCTAGGGCTGGATAAATAGATCTTAGAATCATCAGCATAGAGATGGTAATTAAAGCCATGAGTAATAATGAAATCACCACCAGTGGGATAGCATAGAGAGAAAAGAGAAAAGGATCAGAGACAGACCCTTGGAGGATAGCCACAGTGAGTGACCTAAAGGAAGAAGTGTTACACAGAGGAGAAAAAGAAGGAATATGATGACTGTACAATCAGAGCTTAAAAACAGCTTAGAGGCTCTCCCTAAAGAGAGAACTGGATGCTCTGAGGATGAAGAACTTGCTTGTCCTTCCAAGATTAATATGGTAGAGTCACAGAAACTATCCTTTGGGAGATCATTCAGTAAGGAGCAAAGGACAAAGGGAACAGTGATATTAGTAGTAAGTAATAGTAGTAGTAGTTGGTGAGTAGTCTGTTTTTCTCTATGTCTCAATATCTCTGTCTTTGTGTCTGTCTGTCTGTCTGTCTGTCTGTATCTCTGACTTTGTGTCTGTCTCATTTATCTCTCTCTCTTCCCCAAATGCATAAAAGCAAACAATTTCTTGCCTTATCTGAATGATAGATAATTTCATCTTTCAGAAGGTAGAGAAACCAACAAGGAGAAATTTTGTTCTGGATAAGATCCTCACTTATAGAGAGGAACTGATTGCTGGAAAGGAAATAACAGAACTTTTTGTTGGCCAAAGGAACCACTTCATCCTGAATTTTGTGATAGAGAAGGAGAGGAAATCTGGGCATAGTCTGACATGTGCCCTAGATTTTGTGAAAACAGATTTTAAAGAGTTCAGAGGAAAGATGGGTAGGCTCTCATTCAGTAAAATGCTTTGGGGGGTAGTCAGCTCAAGAAGGATAGAAATGTTAAAAAATGAAATTCTGAAGACACATAGGGAAACAATTCAAATAAAGAAGAAAAAAATAGATTTGCCTAGAGAGACATTGTGGAAACAAAAGGAACTTGCCCAAAACTTAGGTTTTAAAAAGAAATGTATGGAAGATGTAAACAAAGCAAAGTAACAGAAGATGAATTTAAGAAGATGACATAGTCCTAAAACTCACATTGAGCTGAGGCTGGTTTGGAAGCTAAGGGCAACAAAAAGGGATTTAAAAATGTTATGAGTGATTGAGCAATAAATCCAGTTGTTAATGAGCTTGCACAGTTAACATGAGCTGATTTATTTCCCATGTGGATTTTGGAGAAGGAATAGACATTTGGTAACCATTTCCATTTCTCTGGCTACTTAGTTGTAACTGGAGTTCATTGAAAAGGCATTAGTTGAATAGAATCTGGACTTCTTTTTGGTCTTTTTCTTGACTGAAAGCACTACAGTGAAAGAAAACAGGGAAGAGGTACCACAATATTGGGAAAGGAAAATATTCTAATTTTCAAAAAAGAGAACACTCTGCACACGCTAGACTGGTGAACTTGAATTCCTCAGAAATTTTTAGAAGGGATCACCTAAAAGATGTTGTTGTTGTTATTGGTGTGTGTGTGTGTGTGTGTGTGTGTGTGTGTGTGTGTGTGTGTATGTGTGTATGTATGTGTGTTTGTGTGTGTGTGTATGTGTAGTGCCAAGATGGCAGAGTAAAGCCAGCATTTTTTGCTAAATCCCCCTAGCATACCCCTTCTACGACAAATTTTAAAATGTGTGAACTAAATTCTAAGAAGGAAAGGCTGCTTGGGGAAGATTACACCTGTGGTGTGAAGGTTTTTGAGGGCTTTTCAGGGCTCCTTTCCACCTTTGGTGTCCACCTATTCCACCCAACTCTTACCTATGGCTCCAAGAAGCTATATCATGTGCATTGACCACACCGTGGTAAACTGTTTAGTCAGGTGGGGTAAACCATATTGAGGGTAACTGGGTAGGCTCAAACTATTTGGTGAGTTGGCGGGGGGCGGTATCTACCCCTGGCATTGTGAAGACTTCCCCTGGTAGAATGAGCAGATGAGAACAGTTTGTTTCAATGGCCACGAAAGTGGCTGAAGCAGGTGCTATGGAGAGCTTTAGAGCTTGGTTAGACATTGAAGACACCAAGGTCATCCTCTGTGTCCTGAGCCATCACCAGTCATCTTGACTTTGACTGGCCACTGGACTTTGATGACTCTGGAAGATAGAGTGAGGCCAAGGACTTCCCATAACTCTGCCTCACTTAAATCCAATTTATATATGAATCATTACCTATACCATTTTACCACTTTTACCTATCTCAAACTCTTGTGGCAACAGGCAAGTGAAGAAGCAGCAGGTGCAGATATACTGGAAGCTGTAGTCACAACCCTGCACATAGGTGGCCTAGGTCATAGGGTCATCTCACTGGAAGCAGCAGTGGGATTTGGCAGCCCCCTGGGTGTACATGCAGCCTTTTAAGGACCATGCTCCTCACCTCCTGGTGTGAGGAAGGGGCTAGATACCCTAAAATTGTCTGCTTTACCCAACCCTGGCCTGCTTACTGTGGCAGGTGGGGATACCACCCTGTAGTTGAAACACAAAAAATGTACAAAATCTTCTGCAAAGATGATTCCACACACACTTGGTACATGGAATGTGCACATGCTTATAGACAACACAAATTCCAGTAGACCTGAAGGATGAACATCTCTTGTTGGAAGAGAACTCTGCAGGCATCACATCCAAATAGCAGCCCTGAGTGAAACAAGGCTGGCAAATGAAGGCCAGTTTCCTGAAGTTGGAGCTGGATACACACTTTTCTGGAGTGGCCGCGGTGAAGGGACTGTGCGAAGCTAGTATAGGTTTTGCAGTCAAAACTAATCTAATCAACAAGTTTGTATGCCTACTTAAAAGAGTGAATGACAGGCTCATGGCTGTGTGACACTTGCAGGAAAGTGCCATGCCTCCATCATCAATGCATAGGTTCCCACCATGATGAACTTTGATGAGATCAAAGAAAAATTTTATGATGACCTGGGTACCTGCATCATCAAGGGGCTTAAAAAGGACAATCTTGTAATTCTGAATGACTTTAATGCAAGAGTAGGCATAGACTATCAGATATGGCAGGGAGTCCTTGGGAGGAATAGAGTCAGAAACAGCAACAGAAATGGTCACTTACTACTGAAAACTTGTACATCTCAGGACCTTCTTACCACCAGTACTGTCTTATGTTTACCTAAATGCAATAAAACTTCATGGATGAATCTGCATAGCAAACCTTGGTGTTTAATAGAATATGTCATTGTAAGAGGAAGAGACAGACAGGATGTGAGAGCAATGAAAGTGATGTGTGGTGTAGAGTGCTGGACTAATCATAGACGTATCTTCTCCAAGCTAAATATTCACATTCAACAAAAGTTGAATACCAAGGCGATACCCCTACCAGAAGACTTAATGTCAACAGATAAGAGGGTTTCTCTCAGTGGGAACAGTTCGTTGCTAACTTGGAGGGAAAGCTGAGCCAACACATAGTTGGCAACAGTGGAGCAGAAAAAGAGTGGCCAGCTTTCAGAGATTTACTGTACAGTGTAGCATTTAATCTTCTGTGTCACAACACTTGCAAACATCAAGATTGATTTGATGAAAAAGACAGGGAAATTCAGAAGCTGCTAAACAAAAAAATGAGAACTCCACTGGGTTCACCAGCAGAGTAATCTATCTGTTTCTAAGAAGGCAGTATTAACTCCATCAAAAGTAAAGTACGAGCGAAGCTTAAAGACATGAAGGATTCTTGGTTAACTAGAAGGCAGATGAAATTCAGTTTCATGCTGATAGTAACAATCCAAAGCACTTTTAAGATGCCCTGAAGGCTATTTATTGGCCAAAGACTTATGCTTCATCTCAACTGCTCTGTTCTGACGGAGCCACATTGATTAGTGATAAGGACTTGATCCTAGAGAAATGGGCTGAACACTGCCATAGTCTGTTGAGAGACTATCATCAATCAGTGCTGAAACTATTGTATACCTCAGATTGAAGTCAATCCCTCTCTAGCTGAATTTCCAACTAAAAAAGAGGTTTTAAATGCCATTAGGCTCCTCATGTAGCAAAGAACCTGGTACTGATTCCATTCCAGCAGAGATTTACAAGGCACAGGGGATCCACTGCTCACACAAAAGCTGACTGAAATCTTCTAGATTATATGCAAGAGGAGATTAACCCCCCAGGAGTTCAAGGATGCCTCCATTGAGAAATGTAAAGGAAATAGATTACCCTGTGACAATCATGGGGTGCATATATGTCTCTCTTTTAGTCGTTGCTGGCAAGATTCTAGCCAGTGTCTTTCTTGATAGGATGATCCTTCACCTGGAAGAGAGATATCTACCTGAGAGCCATTGTGGCTTCAGAAAGAGTTGAGGAATGGTCGATATGGTGTTTGCTGCCTAGCAACTCCTGGGGAAGTGGCAGAGCAGGACAGAGGTCTGTACACAATGTTCATCAATCTGACCAAGGCCTTTGATACTGTCTGTTGTGAGGTTTATGGAAAATTATGTCAAAATTTGGTTGCTCAGAGAAATTCATCAGAATCATACAATACTATCATGACAGCATGCTTGCCCAAGTTCTGGATAATGGATGATGCTGTTGTGCTTTCCAGTCACCAATGGAATGAAGCAAAGCTGTGTGCTTGCTCCTATGCTTTTTAGCATGATATTTTCAGCAATAAAGATGGACACAGAATCAAGGTCAGCTACTGTACTGATGGTAAATTATTTAACTTGAAAAGGCTACAAGCCAAGACTAAAGCGGAGGGAGAGTTGGCACATGATTTTTTGTTCTCAGATGATTTTGCTCTCAGTGCAACCTCTGAAGCTGAGATCAATTTTTTTCTGCTTATGCAAGTTTTGGCCTAACTACACACCAAGAAAACAGGTTCTCCACCAGCTAGCACCACACCATCCATACGTGGAACCATTGGTTACAACAAATGGAGAAATTTTGAATCCTGTGGATAAGCTCACTTACTTTGGCAGTTTCCTTTCCAAGGATGAACACATAGATAATGAAGTTGAGGCATGCATTGCTAGAGCTAGTTCAGTGTTTGGGAGGCTCTGAAAGAAAGTGTGGGAGAAAAAAGATGTTAGCCTGCCTCCCAAACTGAAGGTCTACAGAGTTGTTATGCTGGCCTCTTGGTTGTATGCGTATGAAACCTGGACAGTATACCAGCACCATGCCAGGAAACTGAATCACTTCCATTTAATTGTCTTAGGTCACTTTACTAAATTTGACCATTTATATGATGATATGTTAGAAATATTAACCTAATTACATATCAGAGCACTAATTTCTAATTTTTTTTCAGGAATCCAAATTAAATGTGCTAATTTTGAAATATTCCATGAAACTTATTTTAATGCTATCACAAAATAATTTGTCTTAGTAAGATTCTGAAGATCATCTGGCAAGGTGATGGTACTGGACACTGAAGACCTTTGTTATACTGAACTGCCAAGCATTCAGACTCTACTGCAAAGAACATAACTCTTGTGAGCTGGCCACGTTGTTTGAATGCCACATGTATGTTTGTGCAAAAAAAATTACAGAGCTCACACAAGGTAAAACCTCACATGGAAGTCAGAAGAAGCAATACAAGGACATTCTCAAGGTCTCTCTAAAGAACTTTGAAACAGTTGTGGGAGATGGGAAACACTGACACAGCACTGTCTAGGATGGTGTGTCCTATGTCAAAAAAAGTGCTTTGCTCAATGAGTAAAGCAGAATTGCAGTAGTAATGACTGAAGGGGAAAGCAGCAAATGTTGGAGGGGATGTGGAAAAATTGGGACACTGATTGTTGGTGGAATTGTCAAGCAATCCAACTATTTTGGAGAGCAGTCTGGAATTATGCCCAAAGAGCTATTAAACTGCCTATATCTTTGTGTTGTTAAGCAAAATTGTCTCATTAGCATGGCTTTTGTTTCTTTTGAGTGGAAGTACTTTCAGCTGTTAAGTGCTAAGCCCCAGGCCCGGGGCCCTGTCAGGTGTGAAACCTGTGTGGGTGTGGATTGGTGACTTAGGAGGGGCCAGCTTGGGAACCAATGGTCTCTGGTCGTTGAGGCGGGGCTTGAGAACGCCGGAAGCTCGGCTGCGAGGAGGGGTGAGCCGGGAGACAACTTCAGTGGAGGCGGAAGCTGTGGAAGCTGGAAGCTTCGGAAGCCAGAAGCTGCAGAGGCAAGAAGCTGCGGAACCAGGGCTTACCCGAGTGCGAGCAGGAACGTGAGGTCAGTGAAAATGATTTGGCTATCTTGTTTTTCTGTGGCCTCCTGGTTGCTCTTGTGAGATGGGCTTTCTGGGCCTGGAGTCTTTTTGTCAAGATGTTGGAATGGGGAGGCTGGTTCAAGGTTCTGCTGTGGTGGGGCCTAAATAAATTTCTTGTTGTTTTCTGCTTAGAGAACCTCTCATACCTTGCGATTTCGGACCATTCAAACATATACATGGTTATATTTGAGATCATAAATTCGGCCTTCTACTACAATCTTTTGACCCAGGAATACCACTACTAGGTCTATTTCCAAAGATGATTAAGGAAAAAAGAAAAGAACATATATGTTTGAAAATATTTATAGCATCTCTCTTTATAGTTGCAAAAAACTGGAAATTGCTAGGATGCCCATCAATTGGGGAATGGCTGAGCAAGTTGTGGTGTATGATTGTTTTGGAAAACTACTATGCTATAAGAAATGATGAGCTCAATGATCTTAGAAAAAACATGGATAGACTTGCATGAAATAATGAAGAATGAAACCAAGGGAACAGCAATATTTAAGAACAACTTTGAATAAATGAGTCATCTTGAATATTACAAATACCCAAATTAACTACAAAGGACATATGAAGGAAGATACTATCTGCATCCAGAAAAAGGATTGATAGGAGTATGTATAGAATGATTTTACACATACACGCATATTCATGTCTAATGGTAGCTATCTCTAGGGCAAGGGGAGAGGGAAGCAAAAAAAAGACATGCTGACTTTATTATATATTTAAAAGGAATAGCAAATTGTACATAATAGATTTGCAATTTCACATGCAATCATCTTTTTTATTATACTATGTTATGGAAATGCTTGTTTTATTCCATAAATTAAAAATAAAATAAAAATAAATAAAAAGAAAGTTGATATATGAAAAATGAATTACAATAGCTCAAAAGAAACATGAGATGCATAAATTTAGACATCTCCATTTCTAATGTTCATATGGACTATTTGTGCCCAACCTGTGGCAGAGCCTTCTGAGTTCATATTGGTCTGATCAGCCACAATTGGACATGGTGTACCTTGACCCCAACATAGTGATGTCATTTTGGTCCTCTTTGAGAATGAAGGACAAGAACTAACCAACCAACCATGATATAGTGATTCCTTTCACTATTTTCCTTGGACTAGATGGCCTTTTCAACTCTCCAATTCCATTATTCTGTGACTCTTGCTTTCTTCCATATTGTTTATTCCCCAATACCAATCAATATCCCTTTTCCATGTTCCTTTCTCCAGTATTATATCTTTATCCTTTTCCCCTCCATATTGAATTATTGTTATCAATGATCATCTAGTCTGCCTGTCAATCCATCTGCCATCCATCCATCCATCCATCCATCCATCCATCCATCCATCCATCCATCCACAGCATGGTAAAATGGAAAAAAAAACTGGCCCTAGAGTCAGAGGGCTTGAGTTACACCTGTATGACCATTGGTAAATCATTTAACCTCCCTGTGTTTCAATTTCTTTATCTGTAAGATGAGGGACTAGACTGCTTTGGAGTCCTCTGCTAACTCCAGATCTATGATTCATTCTTTTATCCTTCATTTTCCCTGAAACTGTGATTTTGAGAATTTGTCCAGTTGCTAAAGGTTGATGTTAAGATCCCCAGTTGTGGTGGTGGTAGAATTAGGTCAAAATCTTGTGCACTTCATTTAAATTAATTTGTTTTATCCCTACTAAACAGTGTTCCCGTATTCATTTGTTTAAAAAAGCCCAAACAACCTCTTCCTCCCAACAAATATAAGTAGGCAGAAAAGAAATCTCCTTGCTCCCTTAGAGATTTAAAGAGAAGATACCAGAAATAGCATTAACTGTTATGAAATGTATTATATATATTTCTCCCCTCAAGCTGATTAGCACAGATTTCTCAGAGACTCATCTAAAGAGAAAGTCTACATGCCCTCTGCAAGCCACCCTTACCCCAACACGCACACCTCTCTCAAGAGTGATATAACTGTATTCTTAAGAATTGTTTAATATCTTACTGCAATTTTTATAGCTTGTGAAATAATTACTTGTAAGTGGAAACAAAGAACTACAGAACTTTGGAGCAACTCTGTGTCACTTTCAATAAATCCAAAAGGATGAGAGTGGGTGTTGTCAAGTGACAGTCACAGGAAAACTGCCAGGCAAGAGAACTGAACGTGCATCTGTTTTTGTTTCTGCTCATCTCCAAGATTCATTCCAGTCTCCTGAGTTTTATAAAATTGCTGAAGAGGTTGCAGCAAGGCTAGAATATGATTTATCACACTCGAGTTATGGATTTTCCCCTCACACATACTCTAGGATGTTGTCATTTGGAGAATGATGGATGATTTTATCCAGACAGAGATGGAGTGTCCTATAGTGAAAAGAATGCTAGACTTGGAGCCAGGAAAACCTGGGTTCAGATTCTGTCTCAGACTTACAAGTTATGCTATCATTGGCAAGTCATTTACACCCTGCCCCCAACCCCTACTCCGCCTCAAGTTCTCCATCTGTAAATGGAGGATATCAATGCCTATAGTATCTATTTTACAGGGATGTGGTCAGGTTCAAAGGAGATGATGTACATAAATTACTTTGCCAGCTTTAAACACCTTTATATCCTAGTTATTGTTGGTGTTGTAGTTGTTACAGGGAACCATCCTTCATATGAACTCCCAAGTAATACAGTAAAAGGTCAATGGGAAAAGGAAGTAGAAACTTGACAGCTGTTTGAAAGTCCCAGAGCCACTTAGAACAAACGTCTTTATCTATCTATCTATCTATCTATCTATCTATCTATCTATCTATCTGTCTGTCTGTCTGTCTGTCTGTCTGTCTGTCTGTCTGTCTGTCTGTCTGTATCTATCTATCTATCTGTCTAAATGGGGGGAAGGGTTTGGAATAAAGAATATATTTGTGATTTAACTGGCATAGAGACTAACTCCCAGATAAGAAAACTTCCTCTACAAATTCAGGTTGATGCTTTCTCTGTAACCTATAGTCCCAGAGAGCCACCATAGGTGCCCAGAGCACTTAGAGGTTAAGCGAGTTTCCTGGGGTCACTCAGTCAGTATGTATCAAACGCAGGTCTTTAAACCAAGCCTTGTTGGCTTTCTATTCATTATGCTGTACTAGTGGCTACAGATCTAGTGTTGGAGCTAGGTAGTTGTAAGACCTGGATTTAAGTCCCACAAGTAATACACATTAGCCACGTAACCTAGGGTAAGTCACTTAACTTCTCATTGTTCGGGGAAAGTTTGTTGTCTGCAGGAGAGTTGCTAATCTGAATTTGTTGAGTTTCCTTACCGGGAACAATCACAGGTCAAGTAAAAAAAAGATATGAGCAAATAAATAAATAAATGGATGGAGAAACAAACAGATAAACAAATAAACAGGTAAACAAAAAACAAATAAATACTTTTCCGCGTTGGGAGTTTTGGGATAAAGGTAAGAATCAGAGGAAGAAACCTTCCCCAAAGCCTTTAGATTTTGCCAGCCAGGTGAATGTGTTTTCAGAGGCTCTTAGATAGATCTTGAGCCAGGTGTTGCTTCTTCCTTTTAAGGGTTAGCCTCCTTTTCTTACTCTTTCTCTTAAGAAACATTGCACAACCACAACTCTAAAGAATAAAAGGTTAAAAAGAAACAGCTTCAAAAAGACAACTCCACAAAGTGGTGCTTTGTTGTCATGGGAATGCTGAGATTCCAAAGAAGTAGCACCCTAACACCAAAATCTTTGGTTGGATCCCTGTGCCATGGAACAAGTGCAATGCTGGTCTTAGAGTTTTTCTACAAAGGGTTCCAGAAAAGAAACATTAGGAAAGGTGAGCCTTAATTTGGTAGCTATGGTGAAATGGCTCTGAAGGCAGTTGGGACTTGAAAGATTTCTTTCTTTGTTCAAAATGTAATTTACTATGAGATTGAATATGCTTCTAATGAGAATTGGGAAAATAACTCCATGTAGTGTGCGTGTGTGCGTGTGCACGTGTGCGTGCGTGTGTGTTGGGTGCAATTGTAGTCCTTCGGCCAGTGTTTTAGGCTTAGCCTGACTCAGGCTGTTCAGTTGTTTCACATTTATAATTGGAATGAGATGAGACACTCATCATTCATCTAATGCTTAACAAAAGGGCTTACATAGTTGGGAAAGGCTATACAGCAAGGATTCATACAGATTCGGTTGGACATAACTTCTCCATCTCTGTTGGCTATGGTATTCCTCTAGGAATGAACCTGAGGGAAGACTCCTCTGCACTGACTTTTGTACTAACACCACCAAGAAACTATACCAATGGTTTCAGCTTTAGTACTCTGGCCAATTAAGTTTTAAGGATGCTTTGAATATTTTTTAAGTAGACTGGCTTTGATGGGATAAGGTTCTGGAGAAAGCTAGCTTAACAGTGCCCTAGGACATATTGCTCCTGCCACAAGTGGGGGTATTTCCAGGTCACTTTGGGGCGGGGGCAGAGAGGAGGAATAAACACATCTATGAATTCTTTTTAAGGAAATTCCCTCCACTAATGGAAATAATCTCGGAGTTGCCTGGGCTGCTGAGATGTTAAGCGACTTCCTCATACTCTCTCCTCAAGCATGTGTCAGAGATGGAACTTGAACTTTTTTTGTCTTTCTGGTTCTGAGGTTGGCTTTCTGTCTACTATGCCATGGCTACCTCTATATATTGCTCTTTATGTACAAAATATGGTGCCACTTACCCATCATTAAAAGGGTATTTTATTTGAGTCGCTTTTCTAAAAGTCAGGAATGGTATGTATTGAGCTACTCACACAGTCATCTTTCTCCCCCGAGAATAAAAGTATTGATATGACATCTGACTCAAATTAGGGGTAGTTGCAGCCTATGGACAGAGAACAGAGTGAAGTCAACTAGCTCATAAGGAGGAGTGAACCAGGACGTTGGTCTTGTTGGTCTTACGATACAGGAATCACGCACTAGTCTCAATTCAGCCTGAAAGAAAGCAAAGTTTTCTAAAGGGTAGGGTTTTATCTGGGACTTGAAGGAAAATATGTTTGATGATTACTAAGGTCCCTTTCAATTCTATGTTTTATGATTCCATCAAATGTCTTGTGCAATTTTTTCTGGCCTTTTCAAATTGTGATAAACTTTTCAAAATATGTTGAAGTTGTGGTCTCTTTCTGCTATATCCTGCAAACACTGTTCTCAACAGACAATATGGTTATGAACAAATGTTGGCTAACTAAATAGGAAGGAATTGGTTTTTTGGGAATTTTTTGTACACAAGGGACTATAATTTTGTTTGTGAAAGAATTCCTTCCCAAGATGTCATTCTATCTATTATTTAGTAGACAGGTCTTGGAGAATGGTTCAAGGTTCAGGTCAGATGCCTTGTCCAGTAGAATCTATGCTGTCAGTATGTTTGGCTTTCATTAAGGCCATTTGTGGTATGAAGGCAGAATCATGTATTTGAATTCTCACCCAATCTGGTTTTTCACAGCAAGAATACAGTTTCGGTCAAAACTTTTCAATGTAATATGTAGCCTATAATCAAAGCACAAAAGTTAAGAAAAAATGATTACCACAAGAGAATTCTAAACCCAATGTATGATTCACGGATTTGTTGATTATTCTTTCCTACTACGGATACTATCAAATATTAACACATTAATATGTGTTCATCATAACATCTGTTTATAAATATATACAAACATTGGTATAGAAACAGAATGGTGGAGGCTAGAGGATCTCTGAAATTCTTTCCCTCTCTAAGATTCTATATGTCTATGTTACACTACTACTGATAGTCTTTCCCTTCATCACCAGGCTTTTACTATAATAATTGTTGTTCAGTTGTGTCTGACTCTTCCTGATCCCATGTATGACCCTTTGTGATCTCATGGATCATACTGTCCATAGGGTTTTCTTGGCAAAGATGCTGGAGTGGTTTGCTATTTCCTTCTCCAGTGGACTAAGGCTGACTTTCCCAGGGTCAAACAGCTAGTAAGCATATGAAGCTGGATTTTAACTCAGGTCTTCCTGACTCCAGGCCTAGTGCTCTATCCACTGAACCACCTAGCTGCCTCTCACTATAATAATAGCAGCACACATTAATATAGTGCTTTAAGGTTTGCAAAGCACTTTACAAATATTATCTTATTCTATACTTACAACAACTCTCAAAGATAGGCGCTATCGTTATTTCTGTTTTATAGATGGGGAAACTGAGGTAGATAGGTTAAATGACTTGTCCAGGGTCAGAGAACTAGTAAGTGTCTGAGGTTGGATTTGAAGTCAAGTCTTCTTAACTCCATCTTTCTACTTACTCAACCACTTAGCTCTATACTGAAGGAAAATTGGTTATAAACTCTTTAGTAACAGAGACCATCTTTTATATCTTTACATGAAATCCAACAACTGGACATAGTGATTGCTTAATACATATTTGTTGATTGGATGATTTAAACTTTGCTTGAAGAGCTTGCCTGAGGACCTCAGGTTCTGGGTACTTGTGTCTTATTCTCCCTCCTAGACTTTAGTATGTTCCATGAGAACGAAGACCTTTTCTTATATAAACTTCATTTTTAATTCTGGACCGAGCACAGAGCGCTATGCACAGTAGGTGCTCAATTAATGTTTATAGGATGGATGGATGAATGATATTGTTTTCAACTTGCCTGACATTTCCTTCTTGCCTCCCATATGCTGATTGTGGCTGTCCCCCAGTATTCTCTTCCTCTTGGCTTCCTTTGCTGCAATGACCACTTCTATGCAGATGGCTCCCACATCTATATCTCCAACCTAATCCTTCCCCCTTTTTAATTTCAGCATCAGTTTTTAGAAGCTCTTCTCTGTGCCACCTTAATACAATTGCTTGTCCTGTTCCCTCTTCTTTTTCAGTATACTTGTCTTTCAAGGTCCTGCTCCACATCCTCTCTGATGGCCTGACTAATCTGACCCCTATTAATTTCTTTCTGTTCTGAACATTTAAAACACCTGTTGGTCTCCATATATTTTGGAACCTAATCCTATATCATATGATATTGATATTTAACTGTTTCATTTGTGTTGGTCTTATTTCACTAAAGGCAAGGCTCATGCCTTATTAGTCAATCATTAACCAACAAGCATTTATTAAACACGTACTGTGTGCTAGGCACTGTACTAGGGATACAAAGACAAATGTGAAAACAGTTCCTCCCCTGAAGGTACTTATAATCTAGTTTATATCTCTATATCTTCTACAGTGTTGGGCACCATTTAATAAATACTTGCAGTGATGCTTCTGAGCCTTAGCATTCATATCCCACATGCTTATATGCCTGGCTGCCATATCCCCAAAAGTCGCGGTTATAAACATCTGATAACTCATGGTAAAAAGGAAAGAATTGATTCCTTTGATTACATTTGTATTACCAAATTTAGAGCAGCATTTTTGTCCATATGGAGGCAGCTAGGTAGTGTACTAGATACAGTGCTGGGCCTGGGGTCAGGAAGACTCACTTCCCTGAGTTCAAATCTGGCCTCAGACATTTACTAGCTGTGTGATCCTGGGCAAGTCACTTAACTCTGTTTGTCTCAGTTTCCTCATCTGTGAAATGAGCTGGGGAAGGAAATGGCAAACCACTGCAATATCTTTGTGAATACAACCTCAGCTGGGGTCACTATGAATTGAATACAACTGAACAACAACAAAATATATTCATATATGATCTTTTCAAAAAGGATGTAACCATGAATAGAAGAACAATCCACAGTCATGAGAAAATCTTAACCAGACTCTGGTGCTTTTCACAATTTACCCAAAGTGAAAACTCTTTGAAAAGCTGCTGAAGGTCAGTAAATTGACCAAGCGACAAGCCCCTCCTTTGCAAATTGCTCCATACATAAGCTAGACTACTGGAATCTGTGTGAAAGTGCTTCTGCTATATCTTAATAGCCTCCCTACATTTGGGACTGGGATGAGGAATTCCATTTTACCCTAAAAGTGGCAAGCTTAGAAATATTCACATAGTCCAAAAGTAAAATCTCGTATTTAGTGACTTGCCAACAAACTATACATCACAAAAATGCTTGGGTACTGTGGGAAAACTGTATATTGTTTGTGTTAGATGACTCACTGAGCACAAGAAGGCCCTGATTTGAGACAATGGAAGTTACAGGAGAAGAGATGGTAGGTGATGAGTAGGCAGAAATTAAATGAACAAGAAGGCACAAGAGCTGACTATGGAGACTTGTCTCCCGCTGCTTGACAGGAGCAAAGTGAAAGGTAATAGTAACAAGAGAATGTTAGAGTAGAGGCTTGTGCTGAGTCAACTGAGAGAACTGACCGAAGCCAGACAGTCTGCAGCTGCTCTTCTCTTGAAGGGAAAGTCTATAGCTGCCAGAATATGATTATGGGGGGCAGGATCCTCCTGCTGTGTGAAGAGCTAGCTGGGCTTATTGCCCATTGGTAATATCTACTGCCTGAGAAAGGGGAAAACACCCTCAGGGGTTCTACTATTGCCCTCTACTGCTCTTTCTGGCTTGAGAAGTTGAAACTTCTCAGAGTCCCAAGAGCAGATCTGAAGAGCTTTACAGTTTTCAGACTTAAAGGAATAGCTTAATACTACTTCTGTTTTCATTGTATTTCTGCCTTATCTTAACATTGCTTGAGTAGCCCAAGTAGCAGAACAAGTAACTTGATCCAACAGGACGGAGGAGAGCCTCAGAAGAGGAGAGGTGATATGTAGTGTAGATTGTCCTCTAAAAGAGACCACTGACATCCAGGGCCACAGTCCAGGGTAGTAAATTACTCTGGACACGTGAGTTTTCCTCATTTATGTGCCTCACTGCTAGGTTTCTGTATGTATTCACTCTTCCCCATGGACACTATCTATTAATGGGAAAGTGACCTAGATTTATGGATGACTAGTTATATTTTGGTTATTTCTGCTTTTGCTTTCTATTGAGTAAATGTTATGATTATTATTGCTTTGTCTTCTGTTAGTAAATATTTTATGATTATCATCAGTAACTGATTTGCTTAGGTGGAAAGCACACTGATAGGGGCTCAGAAGTTTCAGTGGCAAATAGTAGGAATGGTTCCCCCACACCAGGGTTTAACCCTAGGACCCTGAGGGTGAAGTGTGGCAGTGTGGTGGCTATAGCCAGCTCTTCTCTGGGAACACCAAATAGGCCCACCCCCATACCTGCTCTTGCTGCTGTGAAAATGGGCTGGGATGAGTGAGCCATCACAAGAGAGTGAGGGAGGAAAGTGAGATGTGAGTACCATGTTGAATGTCATATCAAGAAGCTATATTGCCATATGGAGTAGGTTGGTGACATGTCTGGGCTACATGTAAAATGTAAAGAAGGGCATTAGATTAAGATGTCTTCTGAGGTCCATTGCAGCTTTAGATCTATGATCCTATGAGCCTTTGAATTGAATTTATTGAACCTTAATGAAAAGGATGAAGGATTTGGAGAAAGCCAGACAGGAGAAATCATGATAAAAATGCTTTTTCTCTCTCTCTTTGTCTCTTTCATTTCTCTTTTTGGTTTTTTTTAAATAATCTATTCTTTGCAATTACTTGAGCAATGTTGCTCAGAGCTGCTGAAATTCTTTACAGGAACACTTCAGACCCAATTTGAAGCATCTGTCTTGACAAGAATACTAAAATCTCTTCTGAGCAGCAATAGAACAGGGAAACGAAGGAGAAGGAATGTGATAGATGGGTGAGGTTGGGAATATCACTACAATGCTGGCAGAGAGCAGGGTCAGTGAAGTAGCTATTTCAAGTTTTGACAAGGCATATTTGGATTCTCTCTTTGTTGTCAACACAAGAGGCTCCCAATGTACTTTTTCAACATTCCTTCTTTTGGCTAGAGAAAGGAACAAGACCATTGAGGATTTGAGGAGACTGTTGGCATAGTCAGAAGCAATGCCACTTCAAACCATCTATGCTCATGGTAGCAACAAGATACGTTTTTTCCTTCCTCCCACTGATCTGAATATATAGAAGATTTATGTTCATCTCTTCTTAAGGAAAAGGCCCAGTTTAAGTTTAGGCTGCGCTTTCTCCCGAGTCATAAAAGTAAGCAACAAAATATGTAGAATGCTTGATTTGCAACTGGCATTTTCAAATACCAGCTCTGCTCTTTATTGTCTGAGTGATCTTGGGTGAGTCTTGGGGCTTTATAGAATTCCTGAAATCATATTACTTAGGCTAGGGGTTCCCATTTTTTTTTGTTCCATGAACGCCTTTCAGCCAAAAAGTGTTATAAGCCCCCAACATAATCTGAGGTACTAATTATGCTGCAATCTTTCATTCATTCATTAAATGTTTATGATAATTAGTGGCAGCTAGGTGAAACAGTGGTTAGTGTGCTGGCCCTAGAGTCAGGAGGACCTGAGTTCAAATGTGATCTTGCTATGTGACCTTGGGCAAGTCATTTAACCCTGTTTGCCTCGGTTCCTCATTTGTAAAAATGATCTGGAGAAGGAAATGACAAACCACTCCAGTATCTTTGCCAAGAAAACTCCAAATGGGGTCACAAAGAGTCAGACATGACTGAAACAACTCAATAGTAGCAACAATAGTTTACGATAATTACAATGATAACAAGTATACAATGCTTTGAATATGCACATGCTTATTGTCACAGAGGAAATATTTTTGTAACATAATTGGGCAATTGTTTCCTGCTGAAGGAGCTATTAAAGATTTTTTTAGCATTAACCTCTTGAACCTTGTCATAAACCCCCAAATGGTTTGTGAAGCATAAAAGCAGAGCTACTGGTATGGCTGGCCCTTTAGAGAAGCCTAAGGAAGACACAGAGAATGATCAATTACGCAGCCTTTGTGAGAAAATCGCTTTTCCCCACCAAGAGGCTATATGGGTTTCTGCCCAGATTGTGTTATGCAAAGTCCAACATTGGGGAATTTTTTTCTGTGTGTTAAGGTGCTTTGGCCCATGCCCTCTGTGGGAGATGCCTGGGACCTGATTTTGGGGGAAAAAATTCTGAGGTTTCCTACATTTTGGTAAGAGTAGCCTCTTTCTATTGATTGTATGGCTGGAACTGTTTGAATCTTTAAAATTACCAGACAGGAACAGTTTTGTTCTCTCTTTCCAGAGGTTTCCAAAAGCAGTGATCTCATTCACCTGCAGTATGGGCACCATGCAACACGCAAGGCAGAGAAGGGTACCTTCCCCTCCCTTTAGGCTCTTTGGCTCAGTGAAATGAGTTTAGGGTTTTGATTAATTTTATTTGTCTCTTTCAGATGCAGGCACAAGTGGTAGAGTCCCCAGACCCAGGAACTCATGCCTTGGGGGCTTGGAAAACAGGCTCCCAGGCTAGAGAGTGTATTGAATCTTGGGACACAAACCCAGGGGGACTTTGTGTTTGGATTTTCATAAAATTAATGCTGTATAGGAACTGAGTTAATGTGTGAACTTTATCTCTTCCCTTCCCCAGAGACAGAGAGATTATAGTGGGGTAGAATTGGTGGTGGTGAATGTTTGTATGTTTTTCTTGCTATACCTTTGAAGTAAATATTTCCTCTTAAAAACTAATCTGATGGTTAAATGGAGCTGGGCTATTGGGGACCCCTAAAACTGAGGGAACACAACTGGTAGGGTCTTATGTCAATGACAGAGAAAAGAGAATTCTAGAAGTATCCAGGAGAAAAGGTGCAATGCACTATAATCTGGCCTTCCTTTAGGCAGTGTGCCTTACAGAAAGGCTACTATTTGTAGATGAGGCTCATAAACTAAAGTTCAAGGACCTTCCTCCTGGATGCCCTGACTGAAAGACCACCTATGAAAGTGACTATAGATTGTGGCTAAAACGGCTCTGAGCTGAACAAAGGCCAGACCTAATTAAAAACTACACTCTGGGGTCAAGAGGAATTGAATTGACTTTGTTCCTTCACGTAATCCCTTTTGGTTCCCAATATAGGGGAAATTGGTATCAAGTATAGATGCTTCCAATTCACTTTTTGATCTTGAGCAAGTCACTAGATTTCTGTAGATCTCAAATGGAAGCATTCAATTTATCTATAAGGCCTTTCCAGCTCTAACAGTCAATAATTTTTATTATCTCTTAATCTTAGGTAGAGAATGTGAGAAATGATTGTTTCTCTCTTGTATTAATAATTAATTATTGAATCATAACCAAGGTTTTCTCCTTTTTCTACTTTCTCATCCAGAAATCAACCAGTGTGGGAAATCTCTAAGACTTACCCAGCTAAGATGGCTGAGATCTGATCAAAGACAGCAAAAGGAATTCTAAGTTTAGGCTAATGGCTGCATTTCTGCTCATTGTGTTTGCTCAGACAGGTCTGGGAAAATGTGTATCTTCCCTTTTGTCGGTTAGGTGATATGTATATTGACAAGTCTCTGACCATGACATGAATGATCCCAGTCATGTACCCCAAGATCCTCATTGTACTACAGCTCAGCCCCTCATTATAATATTCATTTTCTCATTAATTGTTAACCAATTGGAGTTGATTACCACCCTCAGGAACACCTGCTTTTCTAAGGGCCCACTGCCATGAGAGGTCTTTGGACCAAGAGACAGAGGGCCAAATGACCATCCTTTTATTAAAATGCAAGCATTATTAATAAATAACTAAATTACCCAGAAACTATGTCTCTCAAATGTTTTAACATCACAGGGAGAAGTAGGAGGAAGAGTGATGTGAATCATAATGATGGGTTGAAAATTTTGGGTGGAACTGGTGGTGATTTATGGGCCAAGGATAATTTTAGTGTTTTTAAGATTTACCAGTTTTCTCATCTGTATACAGTTTTTAAGTCTTTCTGTCCTTTTTTTATGAATCTGGCAAATACCAACACATATGAATACTTCCACATTCAAAAAACAGAAAAAGAGGATTACCATCAGTCTCCTATGTCCAGGTTTTAAAAATAGCATATGTTATTTAAATATTTAAAAAATAGTTTATGTTAAGTTTCTGAAACTGCTCTTCTTGTTCTCTTGCATACTTCCACATATTTTAAAAATGTTTTATTGGAATCTTTCTTTTTGGTATTACCATCATCCATCCCTTCCTCCCTGCCCTCAAATAAAAAAAAAAAACCCAACAACATCCTTTGTAATAAGTAAGTCAAGCAAAACAGAACCATGTTTTGGCATATCTGAAAATGTGTGTCTCATTCTGCATCTCTAGCTCATTACCTCTCTGCCAAGAGTTGGAGAACATGAATTATTATCCACGTTCTGGAACGATGCTTGGTCAACCCATTCATGATAGTTATAATGATAATGACTTATGTCTTTCAAGTTCGTTTTCCTTTAAAATGTGTAATCATAGAAATTATTTTCCTGTTTCTGCTCACTTTCCTCTGCATCCATTCATACAAATCTTCCTAGGTTTCTCTGAATCCATCCCTTTCATCATTTCTTGTGGAAAAATACTATTCAATTACAATAATGAGACATCTGTGTAGTGCAATGGAGAGAACAGTGGTCTTAGAGGCAGGAAGACCTGAGTTCAAATCCAGCATGATACTTCCTAGCTATATGACCCTGGGCAAATCACTTAGCCTCTGTCTGCTTTGGCTTATTTATCTGTAAAATAGGGATAATAATATTGCCTACATCCCACAGTTGTTGCCAGGACCGAGTGAGATAATATTTGTAAAGCACTTTGCAAACCTCAAACCACTATTATTCTGTAGCACCATTTGTGCAGCCATTCTCCAATTAATGAACATCTATTCCCCTCCCCTCCCCAGTTCTTTGCTATAACAAAAGAAGCTTTTATAAATATTTTTCTATGTAAGGATCCTTTCCCTCTTTGAGGCATATGTCTAGTAGTGATATTTCTGAGTATAAGGATGTGCTTACTGACTTTTTGGGTATAGACCCTGGATTTTACTATGATTGGATCAATTCACAGATGTACCAAGAGTAAGCTAGTATGCCAGTCTTCTGAAAGCTCCTTCAACAATTGTAATTTTTCTTTTTGGTCATTTTTTTAGTCTAGTGAATATGAGATGCGACCTCAGAGTTTTTTTTTTAAATGTGCATTTGTCTCATTTGTAGTGATTTGGAACATTTTTTTTCATATGGTTGTTGATAACCTGTCTTTCTTCTTTTGAGCATTGCCAGCTGATAACCTCTGACTGTTTATCTAATAGGGGAATTGTTCTCGTACCTATATATTTATGTTAATTCCCTATACATATTGGATATCAGACTTTTTCAGAAAAGTTTATTGCAAATATTTTTCGTAGTTTACTGGCTCCCTTCTAATTCACTCTGTACTGATTTTGTTTGTGTAAACACAGTTCAATTTTATTATGCAATTAAAATCATCCATTTACTTTCTGTGGTATGCTATTTCTCTTATTTGATCTAGAACTTTAACCCTAAATTCATAGTTATAAAAGATATTTCCTTAACTGATCCTCTACTTTGTTTGTGATATGGCTGTTAATATCTAAAATCCTATATGTATTTGTAATATATTGTATATGGTGTGAAATATGCTATAGTTTTCCTAATGTTGATCAACCCTGCATTCCTATTATAAATTCAAGCTAACTATAGCATATACTTTTAATATACTGTATAATTTCAGTGTTGCAACATTTATTGATATTTATTCAATATTTTGCCTTGATATTCATAATAATTGGTCTATGATTTTTTTAATCTGTCTTTCCTTGAGGAATCAGGGACATATTGTCTCACAGAAGGAGTTTTATGGAATACCTCCTTTAAAAAAATGTGTAATATTGGATATAATTGTTCTTTGAATGTCTGATAGAATTCATATGAAGATCCATTTGGTCCTGTTTTTTCCCCTTTGGAAGTAACTTCATGTCTTAATTAAGACATAAAGAGATTGGACTATCTAAGTCATCTTTTTGGCCTGTTAATTTGGATATTTTGTATTGTTGTAAATATTCATTCATTTAAGTTATCATTCTTGCTGGCATATAGCCAGAAAAGTGGTTGCTTCTATTTTATTTCTTCTGGATTTGTTGTGAATTCTCCCTTTTCGTTTTAGTTCTGGGAATCTGGTTTTCTTCTACTTAAAAAAATCACATTAGATTTGTCCATTTTGTTAGTTTTTTTCCCCAGAAAACCAGCTTCTTGTTTTATCCACTGATTTTTTTTTGTTTTCAGTTTTATCTCTGATTTTCAGAAATTCTGTTTTTGTGTTTGGGATTTTTAAGAGGTTTTTTTAGTTCCATGCCCAATTAATTGATTTGTTCTTTCTCTTTTGTTGATTGAAGTATTTGTTGATATATATTTTCCCCTATGGATTGCTTTTGGCTATATGCTCCAAATTTTGATATGTTGTCTTTATGTTGTCATTACCTTTAATGAAATTATCTCTGGTTTCTGTTACTTGTTCTTCAACGCACCAATTCTTTAAGGTTAAGTTAATTCGATTCCATTTAAATGTTAATCCTTTCTTCAAAGTACCTTTATTGATTGTAACTTTTATGTGTTATGGTAAGTAAAGGATATGTTTAATATTTTTACTTTTCATTTGTTTTTGAGGATTTGAATTAGCATGTCATCAATTGAGAGTCACATCACAGTGTCTTGGTGGTGGTGGTGGTGGTGGTGGTGGAGTGAAGCTTTGAAGGCTAGATGAGATTTGAATATGCTGAGTGAGGAGGAGAATGACATTCTAGGCAGGAAAGTATATCCAGCAAAGTCATAGAAGTTGGAATGAGAATGGCACAGGGATCTGGTTATCATGTAGTATTTCATTTGTCTTGGGAACACATCTCTGCATCATTACTGTCATTATCATCACACTTCAGATAAGCCCTACCGAGTTGTTTGAGACACTTCTGGGTTAAGTGACTTGTCCAGGGTCATACAGCTAGCTAGAGTCTAGATTTGAACAAACGTCTTTCTGACTCCAAGTTGTCACCTTTCGCATAACATATGCTTGATAAATGTTTGTTGAATTGAATCAGAGTTCTCCATTTTCAAAGGTGAATTGCTGTTGCGTGACTCTGTACCAGGCAAATAGGTGGATTACTGTGTGGTTGGAAGCTTATGGCTTTATGACTTTTGCCTTCAAGAAGTTTGTAATTCAGTAGTGAGTAAGATCCCTAAGCTCATCTTCCTTTTGTATTTTATGGCACACATATTTAAGCATTTCTTTATAGATCCATTTTGAGATATGTTCAGGAGTGAAAAGGTCCTTTTCTTTATTTCTCTTAAAGGACATGGCTTTTCTGGCAATGGGTAGCATTGTTTAAAAAAAAGTCAAATACCTAGCCTTTCTTCTGAAAGCAAATGTGTAATCAAAGTTGTCAAGAAATAACTAAGAAATCTGCCTTGTGTTAATTAAACATAATTTGCTGATCTACTGGAAAGAGTTAATTCACTTCAAAGAGAACAATTAATTTTAGAATTCCAGGGAAATTTTAGGTATCTGAGTCTTCTGTGGACCGAGAGTCTACCCTGGATCCATGGTGTGATAGACCAGAGACACAAGTGTCCCCCAATGTGATTTGTTTTGAAGAGCTGTCATGCTTTCTTCATTTCATTCTCTTGATGGCTTGTCAGGATTTAAGTGATCTTACAGTACGGGATGTCACTTTTCCATTTCCTCATCTTACCTCAATTAATCTTTTCCTTGTGTCTGAGAGAATGACTTTATAGACAGAGAAGATGGAAGTCTCTTCTTTCCATCTCTCTGGGGAGTTGGTTGAATTTTGAGTAGAGATGGAGAATTTTTGAGTTTCTGAAAATTCTTGCTTCACCTGTGCTTTGTTGGCAGTAAAGAGTAAACAGGGAATAGCCTGCAGTCAGCAAACATGAAATCTGTGATTGTTTTTGGCACTCTAGCTACCAGGTTCCCTCTTTGACCTTTTTTTTTTTTGGTTTTTTTTTTGGCCTTTCATAACATGCTACCCTTAAGTTTAATAGGTGTGCATGGGAATTGTATCTGTATATGTGATCATCTAAGAGCAGACAGGTCCATAGATGGGGATGACCAATAGTGAATCCAACACCCTGTGTGACACCACTGCCTCATCCTTCCATGACCTTATCTTGTTTAGGAATACAATTTGACCCTGCTCCTTCTAACTAGCCATATCCTTTCCTTCCGATTGTGCTGTGTCAATCAAACCTCAAAAGATCTTTAATAAGCAGTTTATTTGGATTAGATAACAGGTTAAATGTAAGCATAGGTGGGAGTATTTTAGAAGCAGCAACTCTCTTAATTTCTCAACCCCCCCCCCCCCCCCCCCCCCCCCCCCCCCCCCCCCCCCCCCCCGCCCTCACAACTCCATAGATGGAAATCACTCATGATGGGTTCTACCTCAAGGTAGGAAAAAAACCAAACAAACCTAAAACAAAAGTTGAGGTACATTATATAAAACTTTTGGGTGCTAATGAGAACAATGGAGTTCATTTAATTTGCTCACAGCAGTGTACATTGACTGAAAGCTATGTTTCTTGTTTGTTGTTCTCAGGATAATGGGAATCTTGAGGCTGTTCTCCCTAGTTTTCTGTGTTGTTTCCTCATCCGCTTGCTTGTGAGAATGTGGTCCTCTCCAGGGCATTCTAGGGTCTGGAGCATTTTCACCATTCATGACTACTGACTTCTGCTGCTAGTGGACAAGGAAGCTTCCCTACATGGGACTTCAGAGAAAGGCAGGGATACATCTACTCTACTGCCATGCCTCTTTTTGTTTGCAAATGATTGAGCACTCAATGCAGCCTCTGAGGTACAACAGAGTATGAATCCATTCTCTGTTGCTTATGCTAATTTTGGCCTAACAATTAACGCTCAAAAACCAGGGATTTTCCACCAGCCAACACCATACCATATATACGTGAAACCATTGGTTACTGCAAATGGAGAAATTTTGAATGCTGTAGATAAGTTTACTTATCTGGGCAGTATACTTTTCAAAGATGTCCACATAGATGATGAGGTTGATGCATGCATTGCTAGCCCTAGCTCAGTGTTTGGGAGGCTCCAAAAGAAAGTGTGTGAGAGAGGAGATAGCAGACAATCCTCCACACTGAAGGTCTACAGAGCTATTGTGCTGACTTCATTGTTGTATGCCTGTGAAACCTGGACAGTCTACCAGTGCCATGCCAGGAAACCGAATCGCTTCCATTTGAATTATCTTCTGAAGATTCTGAAGATTACCTGGTGAGATAAGGTGCCAGACACTGAGATCCTTTCTTGAGCTGAACTGCCAAGCCTTCATACTCTACTGTAGAGAGCATTTCTGATGGGCTGGCCATGTAGCCAGAATGTCAAACATATGTTTGCCTAAAAGACTACTTTACGGAGAATTCACACAAGACAAGTGCTAACATGAGGTCAGAAGAAGTGGTACCAGGATACTCTCAAGGTCTCTCTGAAGATGTTGAGACCATCAATTGTGAGACATGGGAGATGCTGGCACAGGATTGCCCAGCATGGCATACCTGCATCTAAGAATGTGCTGTCCTCTATGAACAAAGCAGAATCACAGTAGCACAAAGGAAACACAAGATGGACAAATCTGAGGACTTCTCCATTCTAAATGTTCAAATGGACTACTCGTGCCTGACCTATGGTAGAGCCTTCCAACCTCATATTGTACTAATCAGCCACAGTTGAGCACACTGTACCTTGACCTCAACATTGTAATGTTATTGGTCCTCTTTGAGTACAAAAGATGAACAGCAACAATAATACCTATGTATCTTAGGCTCTCTCTTTCACCTTGGGAAAAAACCTGGATGCTCAATGACATCTTAGGTATCTTTCTTCATGGGCTCCTGAGGAATCCTCCTAGATTTATACACTCCTTGACCTTTTTGCCTTCTGGGATATAAAATCTAATGATACTATCTAGCATTTATATAGTTTTATGCTTACAAAACACTTTACAAATATTACCTAATTTTTATCCTTAGGACAAATTGGGTGGCCACAGAGAAAGAATTCCTAAATCAAAGTCCAACACTATGGACTGCACTATGTATCTGTAATTGGGGAAAAGTCCATAAGTTCTTAGACACAGCTTTATTATACATAGTAACTCATTGTCCTCTTGATGACTCAAGGAAAGCACTGAATAAATTTTTCCACATTATCTGTTTCTCCTCTGGGAGGATTTACATTTTTAAAAGAGGACCCTCTAGGAAGCAATGAATAACTAAAAGAAATGACTGTAATGGTAAATTTCATTTGCGTCTCTACCCTTCCTCCCTTCCTCCCTTTTGTAAGGCCCAGCGTAGATTACCTCTCTAGATGTACATCTTGTCTCTTTGCACTTGACTGTGAGCTCCTTGAAGGCATTTTTTCCATTTTGGTCTTTGTATCCACAGTGCCTGGCACATAATAAATACTTACTGATTGATTGATTCTTGCTTGCCCATTCTCCTACCTTAAAGACATCCTGTATCCTCCTACTTCGCATTGGCTGCCAAAAATTCCCTACTTCTTTCCCTACCCAGCCTTGCCCTCCACCTTTCTAGTGACTCACCTTCTAAAGTGTCCTTTAATCCTTCACTTTCTTCCATCTTTCCGCTGAAAATGCTCCAGGTTTCTCAGCCAATCTCAACTTTGAGGGACTGACAATCAATTCACATTAAAGTATGAATGAGTTAGCCCTGAGATCTCTTAAAGGTATTCACATTTCAGTAGAAGAATTTGTTTCACAGGGTCAGAGATTTAGAACTAGAAAGGGGCATTAGAAGCCAGCTAGTCCAATCCTGCTTTTATAGATGAATGGATAGAGTTGGGTAGATGAGGGAAAGAGAAACATTAAATGGCTTGCCCAAGGTGACATAGGTAGTGAGTGCCAAGATTTAGATTCTGATTCAAATCTGTTCTTCTTGATGCTATAACACATTGACTCTCAAAACAAATCTCTGACTGATGGTGTTTCAGAAAGGGAACAACAATGGTAAAGAAAGTTCAGGAATGGTAGAGGAGAGATTTAGTGGCAAAAGGGAGTGATCCTTTGATAACAACTTAGTCTACCTGTGAAGAATGACAGATCAGCACCTCCCCCCACCCTTGCCCGAGAACGCCACAACTGCCTTTTCTGTCTTCTACTGCCCTTAAAAGCCACCTCCATAATCACAGCAGGGTCCCCTAAAAAAGTCTGCACTGAGATGGCTTGGGGACCAAGGAAGTAAATTCATTTGTCTAGGTTACTAACTCAACAACATAGAAGGCAATGGGACAGAAGATGCCTATCTGACCAGTTTCAGCCCTGACTGCACATGCAGAACGATGATGAAGTGCTCATGAAAGGTGAGCAGAATCGTCCAGCTCCACAGCATTGTAGCAGTGTTCTCCACTTCACTCAGGTGTTCCATAAGGAAGAGTAAAGAGCAGTGACTTGAGGGTCACTCAGAGTGCTGCATGTAGAATGATGTGCAGAAGCTTCCAGTATGAGTGCCTGACAAACAAAGGGCTCTGCTCTTCATAGAAGGTCAGAATTGACAAATGTTCTCAAGGCAAGTTATAGAGTGAAAAAATACTGGAAGGGTCATATAGCATGGATGGTAGATAATAGATTGACTGTCTGACATATAGATTGGCTCCTGTAGGACCATAAAAGGCTGACTGGGAGCCTTGAAACTCAGTGATATGAGCCAGGGGTCTGCTATTGGAACAAAGATAGAAAGGCTGTGGATGTGTACTCCCATTTATCTGAGCTCTGTCAGCTCCAAATAAACAGTCTAGATTTTAGTTCTTTTCCACCTTCTCTACCTCAAAGTGTAATCTCATGGACACCAACCACCCTGCTTACCCTGTGTGTACCCTTCACTGAACTGAATTCAAGTGCCCCAGTTTCCTTTAATGATTGCTTGAATTGTGTGAACATATGTTAATGCCTGATTTTTGTATAAGACTTTGTAATATTCAATGCATTTTTATTCCTATTATCCCAATTGATCCTTCCTCTGACAGGCTGATGAAGCTGTAATCAGAGGGACTGTCTTTTGTGAACTTTCAGGGTGAATGGATATTAGGTTGAATTATGCAGTTTTCTGAGTGATAGAAAAAAAATTCTTTATACCCTTTAGATATACATTATATTTCTTTTTATCCCCCTCCTCTTTGGGAAGAGAGTACATATCCAACTAGCTAGCCAGTGATTTAAGTAAGAATGCTGGTAGAATCTCTGAGCCCCATTTTTCTCATCTGTAAAATAATCTGGGATAATGAGGCCCATTCAAGCTCTCACAATCTATGAGATACTAAAGTGGAGTTATATGTCGAGTACCGGGGGACCCTCCTTTTGCATGTGGGGCCACCAAAAAAACTGTACCAGGTTCTAGGTAGTCTTTGAGGCCACATACATGTGGCCAAAGCATAGTTCACAAGCCCTCACTGGTGTGCTTGCTTATATTGGTCAGCCAAAGAACACATTTAGCTCAGACCAAAGCCTTATTCAAATCTCCCTTGTTCAAATCTTTATCTCCATTCCCCAGATCAATAATTCTCAAACATCTTAGTCTTGTGGCCCCTTTACACTCTTAAAAATTATTGAATACCCACTCAAAAGAGTTTATCTATTGATATTTACTATTCTAGAAATTAGAATATTTTAATATTATTAATGGTTTTGACCTTGCACACTAATCCCCCCACCCACCTCCCAAAAAGTTCTGGGAACTCTGAAGGTACCTGGACCATGCATTGAGAAACACTGCCCTAGGTCAAACCAGATGCTCTCTTAGCACAAGCTCTTAGTATTTATTCTTTCTTTATCCTGTATAGGCTGGTTTTCAACCTCAAACCATGAAACACCAACTCTAATGTTACATTCCAATGTGTTAAATTACAAGCTGGGAACATACACTGCATCTCCAGCCCCCATCCTCCTTCTCCCCCTGCCAAGGGCAAGCAGCTGCTTTTCTTTTCCATTGGCTCCATAACATCTTTAGTTCCTGCCAGTATGTTCTAGACTGGAATGTCCAGCACACAGTGTACAGACCTACCCCACCTAACACTGGAAATCATTGGTTCCACAAAAACATCATCTTATAAGAAACCATCACCAGCCCTCCCATTTGCATTTTGGGTATTCTTCCTGATAGCATCAATGGGGTTTTGTGACTTTTGCTGGTGTGGCTTTGGTTCTAGTGGAATAATGATCTCATTGCAAAATGACGTCCTGGGAGGATACTGCAGAGGAAACTGATATATTTCCACTGGATCCTAATACCAAATGGAATGGTTAGAAGGGGACAGGAAGTAAGTCTAGGTGATGTTCTTTAATTCTGAACTATGTCCTATGAAATACTTAACAGGCACTATTTGATGAGAATACTGAATAACTCTCTCCCCTTCCCCATTTTTGGGTCATTCTAGTCTGTATGAAGTAAGGGGTGTGTGTGTGTGTGTGTGTGTGTGTGTGTGTGTGTGACATTTTTTCCTTTTTTTTGATCCATCACTGAAATTTCTCTGACCCCTGAAGCTGAAACTAAAGATTAGATGCTCTGCCAAAACTTCACATGGATTCCTTTGTCCTAAAAAGCATTCATTTCTTTTTCTCTCTGCACCAGAAGATGATAAATCATGTGGTTGCAGAGAAGGCTTCTCAGCACCTAATTTAATAAAGTATTTTTTCCTCTCTTTTTTCTTTCTTCTAAACCCACAGACAATATTTTTAATCTTTCTGCTTTTTTTGAGTTATAATAGCCATGTTATGAAAGTTATAAATGTTAAGAATTTTATCCTTCTGCTGAGATGCCAGCCTTAGTGTGGATTAAGCTGGTTTGGTATTTACATAGGAGTATTAAAAATAAAAGATTTGAATATGAACTTTGATTTTTAGTATGTGGAAAGGATAGTGGTGGGGAGAGCTAGAAAATTCACCAGATATTGATCTGAAAAGCCAGTGGTTCAGATACTTGGATTGAGAGTCAAGAGACCTGCGTTCCAATCTTGACACTGTCATAAATTGTAGTTAATTAAGACAAGTCACTTGTGCATTCAAGGTCTCAGTTTCCTTTGGTGTAAGATAAGGGAACTGGATTAGCTGAGCTCTAAGGTCCCTGTCAACCCTAAAGTCCTGTAATTATATGAGGTCGTTATGACAAAGTGGGTGTTGGATAAATATTTGGGAGATGGTTCATTCTATTAGGAAATCAAGTTTGCTGAGGCATCAACCTATTTATTAGGAATCATAGTGATAGCAGATAGAGAGCTGCTTCAGAGTAAAGAAGACTTAGACAAGTTTTGTCTTTGTCTTTCACTGCTTAGGTGACCCTGGGCAAATCACATGTCCTCAGCAACTCTCTAAGAACATAAATTAGAGAACAGGTGATAATCAGCATTGGTAGAGGAAGTTCCCTCATTGGGAGGTTCCTTATGACAAAGAAATCACAGGTCTGAGTCCCCTCTGCATCCCTCAAAAGAAAAAAAAAAGAAAAGAAAGTTATACTAAGGACTCATTAGTAATCAACTCCCTATTCACCACAGAAAATCTGTAGAGTTTCAAGGTTGAAGTTTTTATTTTGTTTTGTTTTCCTTGTGGATTCATATTATCTGGAAACTTAAACCTCATGGCCATATGGTAGGATGTCCAAACGGTCAAGGGAAAACTTAATAGAGATGCATTTTCCCCTCCACGGGGGATTCCTGGTCAATTATGGTATTTTTGTTGGTGCCAGTGATAAATGGGTTAGGTGGGGCCAGTCTGCTTTAGAGGGTAGGTGTTTCATCACATATTCACAAATTTGTCTATTTAAGGCCATTCGATATCACTTGAACTAGTGTTGGGATACAGTTCAAGTTGAGGAAACAAACTACTGCCAAGTGGAGAACAGGCCTCTAACTTCCCATACTTTCCAAAGTCATGAAAGTCAAATTCTGTGTGCCTTGTTAAAGATGCCTCTTCTTAAAAAAAAATAAACCAGGGACACACAAACACAAGATAAAGTAGGTTCCTGGAAAACTGGTTATCTAAAACTATGTGGAAGAGTGTCTGCCTCTGATAGCCCATGAGACCTTTCGACTAGTAATTTACCTTTTGCTAAGAAAGAAAAGCTAAGTGTGTTCACTTTAACAAGGTAGTGCCAACAATGTCCATTGAATTTAACCTGAGATTTGTTGCCCTTTAATTTTTCCCTTAGGAGTACCTTCTAATTGCTTTATTAGTTCTACTTAAAGAAGTGAGAGGTAGCCTGACGTCTCCATTGCTTCAGTACTTTTTCTCAGACTGCTGACCTGTTGTTGGCAGTTGGTTTTGAGTGATTGATTCCCAGTGGGCTTTGCCCTTGGGAGGGAGGGTTCATTACACCATTTCTAAATGGACTCAGTTCAGCATATAGCCCATAAAATTGAAAACCATTGAAAGTTCCTTCCAACTCTGAAATTTTATGATTTGAATTACTAATATTTATTGAATTATTGCTAAGCGTTTAGCACTGCTAGGTACTGTGAGTCATACAAAGTATATAAGACTTAGTCCCTATCCTCGAGGAGCTTATAATCCAGATGAGCAGACAGGCCATGAAGGAAATTGAGAAAAATTAAAAGTGAAACTGCTTGATTACAGACTTCAATCAAGTGGGAGCTCAGAGAAGGGAGAGATCAATATAGGCTGGAGGGGCTGGGGAAGGCTTCGTGGAATAGATGACTTTGGAGCTGTGCAGAAGGCTTTGGAGAATTTAGATAGGTTGGGCGGCAGAATGAAAAAAAGTGGTGGAGGCAGGAATGAGACTGGTAAAAGTAAAGGTACTATTAAGACTCTTGTTTTGACTGGAGCAGGGTTTTTTAATTGTGTTTTGTGCCATAGACCCCTTTGTTGTAGGGTGAAGCCTACCTCTTTTCAGAATATGATTTTTAAAAAAAATGCATGCAATAAAATACATAGGGTTACAAAAGAAACCAAAGGTTAGTGAAAACAATGATGGGATCTCCCTCACCTCCCCCCATCCAAATTCACGGACACACTGAAATCTCTCCGTGGATTCCTTGCTGCATGAACCTCAGGTTAAGATTGTTGTTGTTCAGTTATTTCAGTTGGGTCTAACTCTCTGTGACCCCATTTGGGGTTTTCTTGGCAAAGACACTGGATTGGTTTGCCATTTTCTTCTCCAGCTCATTTTACAGTTGAGGAAATTAAGGCAAACAGGGTTAAGTGACTTGCCCAGGGTGACACAGCTAGTAAGTGTCTGAAGTCACATTTGAACTCAGGACGGTGAGTTTTTCTGATGCCAGGTTCCATCTACTGTGCCACCTACTTGCCGATGAAGATGAGCTTGGAGACCCAAATTAATACTGAAAGAATGGTAGATAGCTCTCCAGCTTCCTGACTCTCACCTAGATGCTATAGATAGTTTCCATGGGCATTTCCTTGCTATGAATTTGCTCCTTGCTGAGACTTGAATTGTTTTCCTCCCCCTCAAAATTATGTAAAGAGTTTGAGCAGCTTAACAAGAATGCTTAGTTATCTCTTTATTTGGAAGTAAATTAGATGGTTATAAAGTTAAATAAAACCCAGAAAGTTCCTACTGTGATTTTTTTTATCCTTTGTCAAAATAAATAGCCTTGAAGTGAACATAAAAATGTAAATGGCATTGAATCTAATGAAACAACATGGAGCCTAATGAAGTGGAAGTACGGGAAAGCAGGCCTGCTTTTATCACATTGGAATTTTTATGTCCTTGCCCGTCTCCTAATCACTCTGTGCTAACGTCATCTGGAGAAATGCTTTAGGAAGGATTGCTAAGAGAAAACAAGAATGATTGAACACTAAATTCCAAATGAAATAGGCACCAAGAAATCTGCCAAAATCAGATGACTAGGACGTAGAGCATTTGCCCAGGGATTATAGAATTTTCTTAAAGTCTTGTTGGTGGGTTGGTGGTGGGTGGTTGGTGTGATACATAGAATGCTGGGCTTGGAATAAGGCATATCTGAGTTTCAGTCTTAGTTCTGACACAATAGCCATGTGACTATGGTGCAAATCACTTAACCTCTCTGAACTTCAATTTCTTTATCTGTAAAATAAGGAGAAAAAACACCTATCATACCCAGTTCACAGGGTGGTTTTGAAATGAAGATGAGAATGTATGTAAAGTGCTTTGCAAACTTTAAAGTGCCATACAAACATCATTATTATCATTTTTAATTATTTGACCACATTGATAAAAAGGAAATAAAGTATTCTTTTGGCCTCTTGGAAACTGACCCAAATCAACTTTGTTACTTACTCCTAACATCCAAGTCTACCCTTCTCCCTTAATTTCTATGAAAGGCATTAATAATTAAGTTCAACCTTGAGAGTCTATTTGACTTTTCTCACAGTGTAATGGAAAAAAGTACTGGACTAACTTGGGTTTGAGCCCAACCTCTGCAACTTACTCTCTATATGACTGAGTAAATTGTACCTCCTCACTGGACCTCAGTTTTCTTATCAGTCAAATGATGGGCTTCGGTAATACAATGTATAATTTCCCTTCTGGCTCTATTCTTCTGCCATTTTGTAAATTCCCCTCTCACCCTTTCCTGCTCTCTGACCTCTGATCACTAACCACCTAGTCTGTTGATTCTTCGTTATGTCTTATTCTTATTTATCCTTTTATTCCTATTCCCGTTGCTACTGTGCTAGACCATCATCTCTTGTCTCGTCATTGGTTTCCTTGTCTCATCTTTCCCTCCTTCAATTGATGTTGCACACATTTTCTGATACCTAGTGAAGCACTCTTTTCACTATACTTTGCTGTCACTGCTGGATTAATCTTCCTTAAACACTGCTTTCACAACTGTACTGAAAAACCTCCAATGGATCCCTATTGTTCACAGAATGAAGTCCAAGGAACTAAACTCATTCTTCAAACTTCTTGCTCATTCAACTCATCACCTCATGGCCTCTTGAGAACCGATGAGATCTCTTTGTAGAATTGGAATAGTAGCCATCAGAATTTCTCTCTAAAGGAGAAATAACAACTTTGCAAGTTTTTGTTTATCTTTTTTTTTCTTAGACTAGGTTCCAGCAATTGGATCAAACAGCTGGAGCCAATTAAAGCAACATAAGCAGAATTCTTAGTGAGACAGGCTGCTTTAATTGGTGACATCTTCTGTTTTGTGCTTTGGGTGAGCAGTAAGGTTCCTTCCTAATAAGGTTCCTTGGATGGACTTGCGTTTAAAAATGCCAAGAACTCATTGTATTGTGTGCTTTTACAACCCTATTCATCAGGACAGAGAGAGACCTTTTGAGGGGCTCTACAGTTTTTTTCCTCCAGGGTTGATGGTGGCAATAAGAAGTGTCTAGGAAAGATGACAGGAAATGAGGCTGACACTACAATCATCCTGGATTGGCAGCATGAAGAAAAGAAAAGCATGATGATCCCTTGTCCTCATTAGCAAGGTGAGAAAAAGTTGGAAATGATAGAAATGATAGAAAATAGAGTCTCAGAAACTGAATCACAGAATTTCCAAATTAGAAGCCATCTAGTCCAACCCACACTTACATAAGAATCCCTTCTACACCACACCTGAAAAGTTACCATCCAATGTCTGTTTTTAAGATCTCCAAGGAGAAGAAATCTACTAACCTCCTGAAGAATCCTTTACATGGAACCAGATTTCGCATCTTTCCAATTTCCACTGTTCCTGATGCTGTCCTACGGGGTCAAGCAGAATAGTTTGATACCTATTCCATAGGATAGCCTTCAAATGCTTATGTCTTCCCTTCTCTAAATGAAACATCCCCAGTTGTTTCAACTGATCATCATGAATCATGACCTTGTTATCCTTCTCCAGCCAGGTCAGTCTCCTCTGAAAATTCTCTGATTTATCAATGTCTTTCCTAAAATAGGGTGCCCAGAAAAACCCCCGCAATACTTCAGATGTAGTCTGACCATGGCAGCATACAGTGAGATTGTCACCTCCCTAGTCTTATATACTGTGTTTTCTCCAATGTAGTCTAAGAGGCTGTTTTAAAAAAACTCAAGTATAGTAACAAACATTTGTTCCTATTACAGTGCATCAGATTAATTTGGCACCATGTTCTAGACTGTCAAGGTGTTTTTGGATCTAGAAGCTGTCATCTAGCATACAAGCTATGCCCTGAACTTTGTGTCATCAGCAAATTTTATAAGTGTGCCTCTTTCCCTTGATAACAATGTTAAATAGTCCAGGGCCCAACATAGGTCCCAGGGGACACTTCACTTGAAATGTAGGTACAAGTTGACATTGAGCCATTAATGACTACTCTTTAGGTCTAGAGATTCGACAAATACTGAATTCACATAACCATGCTGTCCTATTTCCATCTTGTATCTTATAACAGCATCAGAGAATTTATCAAATGCTTTGTTAAAATCTAGGTAAACCATTCCTACAGAATTTCTCCAATATACCAGTTAAGGAATCCTGTCAATAAAAAGAGACAAATCATATTGGCATGACATGTGCTTAATGAAGTTATGCTGGCTCCTTAGTGATCTTTACTTCTTTTTCTGGTTATTCACCCTCCCCCCATCCCTGTATTCCAGATCTTTTCCCAGGATTTGAAGACAAGCTTATTGGGTTACAGTTTACAGATTTTACTCTTTCTCTATCTCTTTCTGTGAATTGGTGCCTTTCCAATTCTCATAATCTTTACTGACAATGGCTAAGGAATCTCATCTTACATTTCTTTCCCTGAGATGTAGTTTGGGCCTAGCAACTCAAATTCATCAGGAATATCTAGGGGTACTCTTACGATCTTCTTATTCATCTTGGGTTTTATCTCTGTATCAGCCATTTTTATTTCGTCCTTTACATTCTAAAAAGTATTTGCATCAGTGGAGAAAACAGGAAATTATGAATTAGGTGGTTCTGCCTTCTCACCATTCTCATTTATCATCATCAGCCTCCATCTCAGACAGCAGCTCTCTTCCTTCTCTGGGTCTCTGATTTTCCCATAGGTCAAAATGCATACTAGCTCATGTTTCTTCTCACAGCAACTTCAGGCTTAAAGAGGTGATTGCCATTTCTTTGATCCCACTGCTAATAAATGCTGGAGCTGAGTTTCAGATCCAACCTTCTCATTTCAAATTCAGTGTTCCTTTTGCTACTCTATGCTCTTTGCTGATTGGATCTAGATTCTAGCCATTCTCTTTTAGGTTTCAAGCCATTACTTGCTCTGCTTGTTTAAGCCTTCTTTGGAAAAGCAATAATGGTGTATATTTATATAGTGCTAGAAGGTTCCAAGGCACTTTAAATACATTAACAAATTTGTTTTTCACAACAAACTTATTAGCTAGTTGAAAGTCCAAGTATTATTCTCCCTATTATGCAGATGAGGACCCTGAGGTCAGAGAGGTCTACACCTAAATTCACACAGCTAGTGACAGACTGATAGTTAAATTTTCTGGCTATAAGTCAACTATGCCAGATAACTTCTTCTATTTGTTCCTCTGCCATTTTTTCAATTAACACGTATTTATTTTCTCTCTCTTCTTCCCCTTCTCCCATTGAGAAAGGAATAAAGAAAAGCAAAAAGCTTGTATAAAGGACATAGTCAAGGAGAACAAATTCCCACGTTGGCCATGTCCTATGTCTCACTTTGCGTCTTGAGTCTATTACTTCTATCTGGAGGTAGGGTAGAATTCTTCCTCATTGGTCATCTGGAATAATGGATGATTGTGTGAAATCACTAAAAGAACACTGGAAGTAGGTCTTGAATCCAATATACGGTGTGCCCCATGGTTTAAAGTTAATCTGGGTTCTAGTCCTAACTCAGCCACTAATTCAATGTCTAATTGTGGGAAAATCAATTTCCTTTCTCATTTATAAAGTGGGGAGAGAAATTTCTCCTGTGCCCAATCTCACAAGTTTGCTATGTAAGGGTAAAATGAGGTAGCAAGTAGGTAAAATACTTTGCAAAATATACAGTGCTATAGTACTCTAAATACTATGTTTATGAATCTGGGTAATTATTTGCTGATCAGTTTCCATGAGGAAGCAAACTGATTTCATTTGTCTTCCTTTGATTCTTGAAGCTTGTCTTGATTTATGATTTTACCTTTGTTCTCCGTATTTTTAAAAATGGCCTGCAGGCATACTTTCATACTTATAGAGTCAGATAAATGGCTACTTGCAATAGCAACCAAAGTATGTAGTAAAATTCAAGTGTGCAATTAAAGGAACAATAGAGACGGAAGTGTAGTTGTTAGCAGAGAGTAGGAACCCCGGTGGGCTTGGGGCTACGTCTCCAGGTTGACCCACAGCCAAGCCATGTGCTATCATCTATTCCTCCTCTAAGATCCAGGCTCCACTGGTCTCTGGCATCTCCATTTTCATTGTATCACTGTTATACAAGGGTAGGGGTTCTTAGCCTTTTTTGTCTTGGACCCCTTCGGCATTCTGGTGAAGCCTATGACCCTCTTCTAAGAGTAATAGTTTTTTGTTTGCTTGTTTTAAATTGTAACTAAAGGAAATGCTAAATTTCAGTTAGAGGTGAGTGAAAATAAAGATCTGTTTTTTTTTTTTACCATCTGATTCATCTCTTCTTCCCTCATTCTATCCCCACATCCCTAGCACTAGGGTATAGATAGTAGCAAAGCTAAGCTGGTTCAACCTGGGGTGAGTGCCTGCTGAAAGTTAGAAATTAACATTGTGCCAATCAATAGAGGGTTGAGGTGGGAGATGCAATGTGGTATGGTGGGAAGAGTGCTTGATTTGGTGGCAGAGGATCTGACTCTTCTGCCTAACAGCTGCGTGACTTTGAGCAAGTTGCTTAACTTGTCTGGGCCCCAGCTTCTTCATCTGTAAAAGGAGGGGGTTGGAACAGATGATCTCTAGAGTTTCTCCTGTGAATCTGTGTTCCTAGTTCTAGAACTAGTAAATGAGGGCAAGTGGCAAGAGTGCCCAGTCATATATGGTCAGAAGGATGTCAAAGGTCAGGGAGTCTGTAAGTTGTCCATGGTCAGAAATGAATGAAAGGGTCTAGAAACCTGAAAGTCAGTGAAATGAAGGCGGAGTAAGTAGATTTCAAAGATCCAGGATGATAAGGAGGTCAAGATCATAGGATCAAAGATTTAGAATTGGAGCAAACCTTAGAAGCCATGTAGCCTAAACCTCTCATTTTATGAATGAGGAAACTGAGGCCCAGAGAGCAAGTTTCTACATGTCACAGATCTGGGAGTTGAACCTGGGGCCTCTCATTCCAAATCCAACATTCTTTCCATTAGAATGATGGTCTAGTGCAAAGAATCCTGGATTTCGAGTTATTGGAAGTAGGTTTGGCTCCCACCTCTGCCACAGACAACCTGTATGACCTTGGACAAGTGTCTTTCTTTCTCTGGGTCCCAGTTTCCTCATTTGCAAAACAAGAGGAATGGACTGGATGATGCTCTCATTTCATGACTCTTGGATGATCAAGCAACCACTCGTTAAGCCCTTATTGGGGGGGGGGATGCTATTTGAGATGCACTCATACTTGGAGGACAAGTACTCTGTGGGTATTTCTGACCTTAGCTTAAAGGCAAGTTGGAGAGAGGAGGGATAGGCAGGAAGCAATGAGAGAGCAGTAAGGGTGGCATTTAATTAAGTTCTAAATCAGATAAAAAAGAAAAGAAGGGAGAAACAAGATAAAAAGAAAGCGGAAAATGGAGGAAAGGGAGAGAGAAATGTTTTAGCCTTTAATAGCCCATTTAGGACAATCACACTGCAAAAAAATGGGAATTCTCAGTAGAGTGAAGATGACTCCAGGGGGAGAACCAGCAACTGATTCCTCCTCTTTCAAACTCATTGGTTGATTCTGAGCTCCCCACTTCCCCCTTTTCTTTTTCTCCCTCACCATTCACTAACCACTTCTTTCTAAGATCCTATCAGGGTCATATAGAATCAAAATAACCAGCAGTAGTAACATTCACTGCAGGGAATTCAAGGAATAAGAACCACAAATACTTTTGGACGTTGCCAAGTTCTGGGAACTTGGCATGGCAAACATAGCTAATATTACTGAGTTCTGGGAACTTGCCAAATAGTCTCATCACAGAATAGTTTGCTGGAGGGAGGGAAGCAAGAAAGAAAGGAAAGAAAATAAGAACCTAGGAAAAATTGCAGTTACCAATTACCCAGAAATTGCTTACTATGTTAGCAATTTTTCTTCACTACTTGCCCAGGCATTTTCTTGCCTCCCCCAACAGGACCTTGGAAGCCTGGTGAGACAGTAAACTTGTTTCCAAAGGAGAAAGATAGAAATCCGTTTTAAGCCAATTATGTTGATGTGTGTAAGGTTATGCTAATTGGCACCTGGTCATCTTTGGAGAAACTGGCATCAAAGGTCCTGGAGAGATAGTTTGATTGAGTAGAAAATTCAGAAAGGCTCCTCCTGAATCTGACACTGACCTGTTTTGTGATATTGAACAAGTAAGTCATTTATCTTCCCATGCCTCAGTTTCTCTATTAATCAGTAGTTGTGCAAATAGCTATAATATGGCAGCAATAACATTGCAATGATAACATCCATCTTGACCTTAACCCTCTTCTTCTTGATGTCTTCCCTCAATGTTTTAATGACGTTGTTGTCTCCTGGCTCTCTGAGTGCTTCCTCATTGTTTGCTTTGCAGGATCTTCATTCATGTCTTGCCCAAAGATTCTCTATTACTGTCAATGTTATCTTCCAGTCACCCAGGCTTGCAACCTTGATCACATCCTTGACTCCTCTCTCTCAGCCCCATATCCAGCCAGGGGTCAAGCCTGTCATTTCTATCTTTGTAACATCTCTTGTATATGCCCCTTTCTCTCTTCTGACATTGCAACTAATGAAGGCCTTCATCACCCCACACCTAGACTATTGCAATAGCTTACAGATTGGTCTCTCTGCCTTAAGTCAGTACCCACTCCAGTCCATCCTTCACACAACTGTCACATTGATTTTTCTAAAGGATAAGTCTGACCGTATTACTCCCCATTCAATCAACTCCAGTGGTTCCCTATTGCTTCCAGGATCAAAATATAAAATCTTGTATTTGACTTTCAAAATCCTTTATGATATGGCCCCTATTACCTTTCCAATATTCTTATACCTTACCCTGGGGGCCATCTCCAGTTAGCCTGATCTATATCTTGCCACTGGACCCAGATGGCTCTGGAAGAGAAAGTGAGGCTGGTGACCTTGCACAGCCCTCCCTCACTTAAATCCAATTCACTTGCAAGTCATGGCATCATCTTCCTGATGTCATGGTGCTCTTCAAGAACAAAGGACAAACAACAACTTGTGAGTAGTCCAAGCTGTCCCACGGGGAACCCAACCAACCAGTTCCAATTGCGCAACTCAGCCTTCCTTCCTTCCTTCCTTCCTTCCTTCCTTCCTTCCTTCCTTCCTTCCTTCCTTCCTTCCTTCCTTCCTTC
>CM053625.1:274254688-274283862 GCA_028646595.1 Phalanger gymnotis | reverse complement strand
CTTCCTTCCTTCCTTCCTTCCTTCCTTCCTTCCTTCCTTCCTTCCTTCCTTCCTTCCTTCCTTCCTTCCTTCCTCCCTCCCTCCCTCCCTTCCTTCCTTCTTTCCTCCCTTCCTCCCAGCCTCCTTTCCTTCCTCCCCGCCCCCCTCCCTCCATTCCCCATTAGATTGTCTTTTGCTTTTCTTTGTATCCCCAGGGCTACCCACAGTGCCTGGCGTGCGGTAGGTGCTTAATTACATACCTTGCCTCCCAGTAATGTTTTGAACCATGTAGTACAAGCATTATAATCCCCATTTTATAAATGAGGAAATGGAAGTTCACAGAATCAAGTGATTTACTCAAGGTCCCACAACTGGTAAGTGCCAGAACTCAAATATTCTGAGTTAATGATTGTTTGATTTTTCTGCAATACTATGTTGCCTCTCAAATGACACTCAGATAATAAGACAGGCCCTGAATAGTGATGAATGCAAAAAAGAGAGTTTATTGTCTTTCATATTTGATGTTCAGCCAGTCAAATCAACAAAGCATCCGTGTTATGTTCAAGGCACTGTAAGCTGATTCTACTGACTGGAGGCCAGTAGGGTATACTGTCCTAGTCCTTTCTCCTCAAACAGAGATGAATTTATGCTAGTCCATCCACACCCTCTTATTCTTTGTCACTCATATTTAGTGTATTGGAAGGTATGGATGCTAAACTTGCATTCAGGAGACCCCAGTTTGAATCTTGGTTCTGACACTTACAAACTCTGTGATCCTACGAAAATAATTTAACTCCCATGAGTCTCAGTTTCCTTACTCGTAAAATAATATTTATACCACCTTCCCAGGGGATTTTGTGAGGAAAATGCTTTGTAGGCTAAGAACACTAAGAGAAGAGCTGAGTTTGCTGTAGTGGAGAGAAGTTTCATCTCTGTCACATGTTGGTTATTTAATCCTGAGCAAATCAATTAACTTGACAGTGCTTCATGACTCTTTTAGTCTTTAAGATGCTAAAAAAGTTTTTTGATGGCATTGATAGGAGAAGCTTCCGTACTGGAAACTCCCTAGATTGATAAAATCACAACTCCCATCTCCCTCTCCCCAAATCTGACTTTTCCATGTTGTTTTTGAGGATCACAAAGATCTTTACATATACTATCTAATTTGGTGCCCACAACAACCTTGTGAAGTGGCTACTATAGGTATTATTCTCCATTTTATGGGTGAAGAAACTGAGGCTCACAGAGAGCGAGTCTTGCCCATCATCACACAACTAGTAAGTGCATAGGACTGTAGAGTTGGAAGGGACCTAAGACATTATCAAATCCAACCACCTCACTTTATATGTGTGGAAACTGAGGCACAGAGAGTATAAGCAATTTGTCCAAGGTCATGTACGTCAGGGCTAGGATATGACCCAAGTCAATGGAAAAATCCATTACATCATTGCTCGCTGCCCTTCTCAACCAAGCTTTCTCCTAATTCCAATTCCTTTGTTGTTGTTTCTTTCCTAACAATATGGAGACAAATATAAAAAATGTAGGCGAATACTTAAATATGAGTGATTAGAAAGGCTGCCTGATATTGGCAGTACAGTCTATGTTTGGAAGTAACAGGAGCTAACTGGTCCATACACAGGATCACATTCAAGACTTTGGACTCATTAGCACTGTGCTCAAATCAGCCACAGCCTGACATGGCACCATTGACTCCAAGTGGCTAAAGGAAAGTGCAGATTTGAGGCAATTATTTGGATAATTCAGGCAATTATCTGGATAATTTCCTTCTGTTATGGGGAAAATGACTTATTTGGTCCAAATTTACTGGAATGATTGTCCACATTGATTGAATGCTCCAAATAATTACTCATCTCTTGCCTTCACTTAGTCTGGGCAGACACAGCTTTGCATTAAAAAAAAAGGAAAAAGGGAGAAAAATTATCATTCAGCTGCAATTTCTCATTTGGCAGACATCCAGCTATTTTCTTATGATATGACAAAATGTGATCTCTCATTTAATGCTGCTCCTAATCCTGCCCCTGGGCAATACTGAACTGAACCAGACTCCAGCTCAATTATTATCTTGGCGAAGAATTCACACCTACAGCTCTTCCTATGGATTACTCTGTACGCTCACAATGGACCTGGAGAATGATAGTTATCAGAGAACCCCTACTTGCTAAGCCGAAGTCAGGCTCTATGCTCTTTGCTAAACTGTTTGTGGCTACGCTTAGTTTTTTGAACAAACTCCCAGGCATTATTAATTTATTCAATAAACGAACAATTAGAAAATCTTCCCCATTAGAATGCAAGCTCATTGAAAGTAAGAATTGTTTCATTATTATCAATGTATCCCTAACTCCAGCACAATGCCCGGCACATAACAGACACTTAATAAAAACATGTTGGTTGATTGATGCAAAGGCCAATGACAGGCACAGACAATAAGTGTTACAGAAATTCAAGAGAAGGAGAGTTTCTAGCTAGCATCATCAGGGAAAACTTCATGGAGGAGATAGGAATGTAATATGGGCAGGGTTTGAAATATGGGCAGGAGTTAGAAAACGCAGAGATGAAATTAAGGAAAGCTTTCCATGCAGGGCTAACAGCGTGAAAAAAGGCAGGAAAAAACTCGATGTGCTCTATAAATACTTTTTAAATTGAATTGAATTAAGGATCGTGTGGAGTGCTGGAAAAGCCAGATAAGAGTCAAACCTTAAAAGGGAGTTCACTTTGAAGATCTAGCAAGAATAGGAGTACAAACTTTTCCTTCCAGCACTCAGGGAGAACATTCTCCCTTGTACCACTTCTGTCTCTGGGGAGAATGGGCTCAGATGTAAAGCGGTTTTAATGGAGCATGGTCCTACCAAGTCCACAGCATTACTACCAGGTAAGTAATCCTCTCAAGTGCTGTTGGGCTGGGTCCTAAAGATTGCTCTTCTGGGCATTGGTACTGGATTGGCTGCAAAAGTGGTAGGAACTCTACTCTGTCTCCTAGATTCCCAGACAGCTTACTCTCCTTCCTGGTTCTTCAAAAATATAACGCTGTAGCCTCTAAGTTAATGTCCTTAGCTTTTGAGTTTACTGAACCTTCTCCTCCAAGCTGTACCATCCCAGCAACCCATTGGCTTTGTTCTCTGAGCAGGATGCTGTGCTTTCTCCAAGAAGTATGTGGCATCAGGAACTCTTCTCTTTTTAGTTCCAGTGTCCCCTTGAATTTGAGGTTACTCAGAAGGTACTCCCAAAAGTTGGCACTGCTCAGGAAATTTCCCTTCACTGACTAAAAAGCTAAATTCTGGGATCAGATGGCCTAGGGTAGAAGTGTCAGACTCAAAAAGGGCCACTAAACCATGCATAAGAAGCACTGCTGGCTGCATCCTAACTTAGAAAGCCTTATATTAATGTTATCTATGTTTTATTAGGAGTAGCAAAGTGGCACAGTGGATAGGACACTGGGCCTGGAGTCATGAAGGTCTGAGCTCAAATCTGGCTTCAGATATTTACTAGCTGTATGACCCTGAGCAACTAGCTATATGACCCTGAGCAAGTCACTTAACCCTGTTTGCTTCAGTTTCCTCATCTGTAAAATGAGCTAGAGAGGGGAATGGACAATCACTCCAGTATCTTTGCCAAGAAAACTCCAAATGGGGACATGAAGAGTAGGATATAACTGAACAACAAAACGGTAAAATATTTTATTGTATTTTTGTTTATTTTTTAAATATTTTCCTATTGCATTTTAATCTGGTTCTGATGGCACTCAGGAGTGTTGCGAGCAACTTGCATGTGCATTTGAGGGTTATATGTTTGATGTCTCTGGTCTGGAGAATTCAAAATCTCTCTTCTTCTTACGTGGGAGGTGAGGGTTTAAGAACAGGGTCTTTGGGCTCACTTCTCAGGCTATTTATAAGCACAGTGTTGTGTGGCTCTGCTATAAGTGCATCATTGATCTTGGGGATAGAGAAATCCTTCCCCTGCCTCCTCTACCCAAGGAAGAAGAGATAAGGTATCCTACAAGAGTCATCTTTCTAGAATAATGCTGAACTTTGTATTTGGTAGAGAAGTCACTAATGGAGAGAGCTCTCTATCTACAACAAGGTAATATTTCCATGCTGCAGTGTACATGGGAAGACTGTCATTTGGCTTTGTGGCTATGCCCCCATTTGTGGAACTAGATCCTAGAATCTTTTCTCCATTAAAAGTACAGATTAGAAACCAGGACGCTGGGTCAAGGAGTTTGAATGGCACATGAGTGGGCCAGCTGCAGTGGGGATGGTGGCAGAGGCCTGTAGACCTAGCTCCTGGAGAGGTTAGATTAGAGGATTGCTTGAATTTGGGAATTCTGAGCTTCAGTAAAGCTAAAACTTCTTAGCAGTTCACATTAAGTTGGTCACCTGGACCCTCAGGATCAGATGGCCAGTAGATGGCCTAAGGAGGAATGAGCCAGTTTAGGTTGGAAAAACAGAGCAGGTCAAAACTTCTGTGCCAATTTATGTTGGGATCCAACCCATGAGTGACTATTGCACTTCTAGCCTGGGAGAGATAGGGAGATCCAGGCCTCTATAAATAAGTAGTAATTAAGTAAATAAATAAGTAGATAAAAATAAGCAAATAGAGAAACAGCTAAATAAATGAAAGAAAAAATATGTAAATTTCTGTGAGAAGCTGGGTACTCACAAACTGCTAAATGAGTAGAAGCTTATTTCTGTCTCCTTTCCCCCAAGCTTTCCTAACAGCATCCCTTTGAGGATACACTTTCTCCAGGTTGTATAGACTATACCCTCTTTCGAGGAAGAAAATCTCTGATAAACTCACTTGGGTGAAGAAATTTTGGTACTAAAGTGTTGGGGTCGAGGGGAGAGAAGGGTTTTTTTTTTTAAAAAAGAGTAGGTTGATCAGGCACAATGGTTAATTCTAAGAGTAACTCTCTTCGATATTGTCATCTCCCAGATCCCAGAGCTGTGATCTTATCTATGTCAGTATCCAAACATCCAAACCCATCCATACGTGAGCATCCTGTGCTAAACTCATCCATGTCCTCTCATAAACTCATCATGGGAGAGTGGTGTTAGCTAATATGGTGTTAGCTGCTGGCAGAGGAAGGGTGGGGCTCCAGCTTTTCCTGACATTACATGGAAACCAGGGGAGCACACTGAGTGATTATCAGTTAGCCTTTAGTGTCGCTATGCAAATAGCCCATTATTTCTCTTATTCCTTCCTTCATTTCTTCTTCTTCTTCTTCTCCTTCTTTTCCTTCTCCTTCTTCTTCTTCTTCTTCTTCTTCTTCTTCTTCTTCTCCTTCTTCTTCTCCTTCTCCTTTTCCTTCTCCTCCTTCTTCTTTCTCTTTTTTCTTCTTCCTCCTCTTCTTCTTTGCCATTCTTTACATGCTTCTCCTACATAATTCCTTCTTTGGAATGTATCTTTATAATGATCCATTCTCTGTTAAATTCCTAAAATTTGAGGCATCATGGCAGATGGGTGGAGTACATGTTTTTGGACAGATGACACCTCACCAGCTCCACTCCAATCACAGTATATTTGACAGCTATATTAGTTGGAGGCCTACGAGGAGGTGTCTCTAGCCTCTACCTGCCTAACTGGAGGGGATGACTGGAAGTCAGGCCAAGCCATTCATCACTTGGACTTTTTGCCAATCTTTTCACTTCTCTCTAATTAATCTTCTAAGCCCACTGGGGTCACCAGCCTCACTAACCCAGTGGAGAAAAATGCTTGCACACTCTGCTAGGTGAATTCTAATTATCCGGGAAAAGCTCTATGCATCCTGAATCTCAACTCAGAGTTGTGGGCTCAGACATGAGCAGGATAAGTACATTAAAGTTAACTAAATGCTAACGTCTCAGGCTCTGTCCTTTATGGAGAAACAAACATTCTGAGAGGAACGAGTTGACATAGACACCTACAGAGTGGAGCTGCAACAAGGGACCGAACAACAAAAACAGGCAGACATACCATATGGTGTGTTTGACAAAAGTGAAAGACAGACACCACCTCACAGTCATATTTAAAAATTTTATAAGCTTGACTATTTTGGTAAGTTTCTGTCTACTCCTTCCTCTTGTTGTAGATTTGCTCTAAAAGCCGGAAAAAAGAGAAGGGTGGGAAAGTTTGGAATTACATAAACAAGATTCATAATGCAAAAAATGTGCTGGCCTTTGTACATGAAGATAATACTACTGACCCATGATAAATTTTGGATTATATCTTTGGCAATGGGGCTCACTGCAGAGCAGGTGCTTAATACTGTTTGTTCTCTTCCCCCAATCTCTACCCAGGTATGCAATCAGTAAGCAATCGGTTGACAGGAGGTGCACAAGAGCTTCCCAGGAGTATATACGATCTCTACTAACTCATCTATGACTTCTCAGACCAATAAAACTCCTAGCTCTTGGGGATTCTGGAATCACTGAGTGGGTCATACCTAGTGGGGAACAGAGAAGCTCCATTCACTATGGAATTGTGTGTTATTTTATAGTTATGTCCTCTGGATTTCAGTAAAGCAAGTGCTTCCTTAATAGTTTATTGTCCTGGATGTGATCCTTTCCTGAGATCAGGATGGGAGACTAGGGGAAGTTAAAGGATGAGGAGTCTTTATGTTTCTTTCCATTAATCAGCTAGAAAGAATTCCCCCTTTCTCTCAAATTTCCCTGTCCTCATACCCTTCCTATGCATCCACCCCTCTAATTTTATATTATATTTGTGTATTTTAATGTTGTAGGGAGGCATTTTATCCCCCTCCAAGATTAAAGAGACAATGCCTTATTCATTTTTTATGCCTCCCTCCAGCCCGTGCTTACACAGTGCTCTGTACTTAGGTGTTTAATAAATGTCTATAGTATTGAATTGGAAGGTTTAGTCAGTAGCCTGGTAACAGAGTGATATTAACCATCCCATTTTAAAAATAACGTAGATTACAGAATTGGAAATTTGAGATGGCTATGGAAAGACTACTAATCCTCTGCATTCTTTTGTCACCTAATACCTGTCAAAACACTTTGCTATACCATCTGATATTCACTGTAACCCTGCAAGGCAGTTTACACAGATCCATATCATTATTCCCATTTCATGGATAAGGAAAGTGAGACCTTCAGAAGAAGTTAAATTCCCTGTTCGATGAAAAAAATCAGAGCTGTTATAGCCATGTCTGGGTTGCCCTGGGTCAAAGAGACTGGTGGTTTCTGAAACACAGCTGTTAAACTACAGAATTAATTATTGCTCAAGCTTTGAAGTTCCAGTCGATCAATTGATCAGTTGTTCAATTAACAAACATTTATTAAATGCCTACTGTGTTCCAGGCACTGTGTTAAGTGCTTGGGGAAGCACAAAGAGGTAAAAGGCAATCCCTCTCTCAAGGAGCTTATAGTCCAATTGGAGAAGCAACATGCAAACAAATGTATACAAAGCAAGCTACATATAGGATAAGTAGGTAATAACCAACAGAGGGAAGGCAGTAGGAATGAGAGGGGTTGGGGAAGGCTTTTGTAGAAGGTGGGATATTAGTTGGGACTTAAAGGAAACCAGGGACATCAGTAGTTGGAACAGAGGATGGAGGACATTGCAGGCATGGGTGATAGAGCCAAGAGATGGAACAGTCAGGAGGCCAGTGTTACTGGGGAGTAAGGTGTAAGAAGACTGGAAAGGTAGAAGCGGGCTAGTTTATGAAGGTCTTTGAATGCCAAGTGGAGCATTTTGAATTTGCTTCTGGAGGCAATAGGAAGCTACTGGAGTTTATTGAGTGAAGGGAGGGAAGAGAGACATGGTTGGACCTGCATTTTAGGAAAATCACTTTGGTGGCTGAATGGAAGACAGATTGGAGTAAGGAGAGACCCAGGGCAGGCAGAGTCATCAGCAGGCTCTTTAAACAATCCAGGTGTGAGATGATGAGAGCCTGCACTTGTGTGGTGGTAGTATCAGAGGAGAGAAGGGGGCATATTCCTGAGATGTTATGAAGTGAAATCAATAGGCCCTGGCAATAGCTTGGATGAGAGAGAGAGAGAGAGAGAGAGAGAGAGAGAGAGAGAGAGAGAGAGAGAGAGAGAGAGAGAGAGAAGAGGGAAGAGGGAAGAGGGAAGAGGGAAGAGGGAAGAGGGAGAGAATGGTAGATTTGAAAATCATCAGCATAGAGATAGTAATTAAATCCATGGAAGTTGATGAGATTATCAAGTAAAATAGCATAGAAGGAGAAGAGAAGAGGAGCCAAGACAGAATCCTGAGGGACACCTATGGTTAGAAGGTATTATCTGGAGGAATATCCAACAAAAGAGACAGAGAAGGAGTGTTCAGATAGGTAGGAAGAAAACTAGGAGACGGTGTTGTCTTAGTGAGAAAAAGAGTATCAAGGAGGAGAGAGTGATCAACAGTGTTAAAGGCTGCCGAGAGGTCAAAGAAAATGCTGGTTGAGCCAAGCAAGTGTTGATGAGCTATTTTAAGATCCTACTTGCAATCAAACCTTTAAGTTTTGGACTTTCCTTAACTATAGTGACTTCTTCTCTTCCATTTCAGACACATGTAGCCATGGCCACACGTTAGAACTCATCGTCTCTTGGAATTGCACCACTTTTCAAGACCTAGAAGTTTGAAATCCTACCCTTTAACCTTAAATTCCGGTCCTTTTACCTTTCACACAATCACATGGCAATCCCACTCTTCATCCTTACTGTGAACTTTGGTCCTTTGACCCATGCATATTTTTCTAGTTTCCTCCAAACTCCATGGTTCATCAGTTTACTGTCTTATTCCCTACTACCCTATTGTCCTGCCCCACACCATGACATTTAGTCATTTCTTACCTTCCGATTTCTCCATTGAATGCAATGAAATCAAGCTGGTTCCATGCACTATGAATTTATGGCACATAAGCTGAGTCCTTCATACTTTTCAGCTTTCTATCTACTCCACACTTTTTTGGCATGCGATTGTTTTTCAGTTGTGTCTAACTCTTTGTGACCCCACTTGGCTTGTTTTTTTTTTTTTGGCAAAGATACTGAAGTGGTTTGCTATTTCCTTCTCTAGCTCATTTTACAGATGAGGAAACTGAGGCAGAGTTAAGTGACTTGCCCAGGGACACACAGCTAGTAAGTGTCTGAGGCTGGATTTGAACTCAGGTCTTCCTAACTCCAGGCCCTGCCCTCTAGACCACTGCCCCACCTAGCTGCCCTGACTCTACACTCACTGGCACTTTATCTTATTTCTCATAGCAACTATTTAATCTTATTGCCATCAATTCTATCAATCCATCCACCAACATGAAGCAACAGACACTATGCTGAGCACTGAGAATACAAAGACAAAAATAAAATGGTTCATGCCCTCAAGGAACTCACATTCTATTGGGAGAGACACATGTTTATAAACTCCGTGTGTGTGTATGTGTGTGTGTGTGTGCGCGTACGTACCAAATTCACACAAGATCCATACAAGTCAATTTTGAAAGGATGTGTCATGCAAAAGGTAGCATGTGAGCTGAGTCTTGAAAGAAGATAAGGGTTCTCTGAAGTGGAAATGAGCAAGGAGAGCATTCCAGATGTAGGGGCAGCCTGTAAAACAATAATGATAGCTCACTTTTCTATAGCAGCTACCAAGTTCTAGGCACTGTGCTAAATGATTTACAAATATCATCTCATTTGAGACTCACAACAACCTTGGGAAATAGGTGCTATTATTATCCTCATTTTACAGACGAGGAGACTGAGGCAAAGAGAAATTAAGTGACTTGCCCAGGGTCACACAGCTGGGAAATGTCTGAGGTATAATTTGAACTCAGATCTCCCTGACTCCAGGTTTAGCACTCTACTTCCTGGCTACCAAAATGAATTTTTTTCCCTTAAGGTCACCAAGGTGAAATTTTTTCCTTAGGGTCACATAAGTAGTAAGGGGGTAAAGATAAGTTATTCAAACCCAGGTTTTTTGACTCAACATGTACTACTTTTTTTCATTGTGATCTGCTTTATGGGTGTTAATGGAGTAGAATCAAGACTAGAATTCATACCTTCTGACTTTCAGTCAAGCACTTTTTGACATCGGCCACGCTATTCAGAATAGCATACCAAAACTGAATTCTTTAATAAAAAAGCCCATGTTTTTATTTTTCATCTTCCCCTCTGCAGCAAAGTGTAAATATGATAAAGTGCCCTGGGAAACTGAGGAGCAAATGCAGAGAGTCTCTGGTTACAGCCTTGCCTTGAAGGAGAATAGCCACAAATTAAGAAACTATTCTATGTAGATTAAAGACAGAACAAATTGTCCCCAAAGTTTATACCATAAAACAAGGCAAATCTCAAAAATTAAGTTGACACATATATAGAGTGGAGCAGTTTTTTCTTAATTAAACTGACAAACATCCCCAGTTCCATATAAATCAAAGAAAAATCACAATGCTGCAGCATTTAAGGGGGGGATATTAAGAGTAGCTGGGAGAAAAGTGTAAACAATGTAATGAAATCATCCAAGCTTTGCTGAGTGTGGACCCTGAGGTAGGAGAAGCACTGGGTACATTTAGACTTGAGCAAGAAAGAGTCCATCCGCAGATTTGGGCCCCTTCCTCAGTGGCATGAGGGAATGTATGCTGCATGAGCAAGCCGGGCATGGTGCTGCCTGTTGGGCCTCAAGCCGCATGATTTACCCAGTGATGCGACCCTGGACAATGTAAGTTAACTTCTCTGCTATTTAGTGGCCTCATGGGTAAAACAAGATAGTTGGACGAGGTAATTTTCAAAGCTTCTTCTAACTCTATACCATTCTAGGCAATGAGGAAGCTAGACGGGCGTAGTGGAAAGGATGTTAGAGTCAGGAAGGCCTGAGTTTGAATTCTGCCCCAGACACTCACTGGTTGTGTGACCCTGGCAAGTCCCTTAACCTCTTTCAGATTTGACTTCTTTATTCTGTAATAAAAACTAGTATTTATATAGCGCTTTAAGGTTTACATAGTGTTTGGGACTGTTTTTTGCCTCTTTTTATATCCCCAGTCCTTAGTGTAGTGCATGGCACAAAGTAGGTACTTAATGTTTATCGATCGATGATCGACTGATCTCAAAACAACTCTGGGAGGTAGGTATCATTATTATAATCCCCATTTTACATATGAGGAAACTGAGGCAGGCAGAGGTTAAGTGATTTGCCCATGGTTACACAGCTAGTAAAATGTCTGAGGCTGATTTTGAACTCAAGTCTTCCTGACTTGACTGGACATTCTACTCAGTGGTCACCCAACTAGCTGCCTAAAACGTAATCTGTAAAATGGGGTAACAATAGTACCTATCTCACAGGGTTGTTATAGGGATCAAATAAGATTTTCTCTCTCTCTCTCTGAACCTTAAAGTACTGTATAAATGTTAGCCTTCAACATCATTATTATTTTCATACAGATGAAATCAAGTTACAACAAATACTTCCTTCCAGCCCTCTGCTGCTTCCTTGTCTATAGCTTGAACCACCTTGTCCTTGAAGGACGAAGGACTGGGGGAATGTAACACCCATGTGACTTGTAGCTGCTGCAGGGGTATAAGACCAACAACACCAGCACGCAGGAGGGCTGCTAGCACAGGTTCTTTGATCTGCTTTTCTGAAGGAAAGCAACTTAAAGGGGTTTATAATCTCACTTTAATTACACATACATATATCATTTACTTAGTTTAGGGGAAAGAGTCAGCACCCTGAACTTCACACACATAGTTGCCATTACAAGCAGGAATTACAAGCAGAAATTAACACAAATCAACAGACAGGGATTCCAACCGTCGGACCAAAAGCGATACACAGAGTCACCAGAGAGAGAAGTACTAACATCTGGGTTTTTCAAATCTGGAGGGAGGGGCTCCTTAATGGCTATCCAAAGTCTCATCTGGCTATGTCACATGAACACTCTTCCCATGAGTGAGCCCCAAAGCAAAATTCTAACCTCAGAGTATATATACAGTTCTTCAGAGTCAGGGGGCATCACAACCTTCCAGCTCTATTTGCTGTAACTTTCTACTCCACCTCCTCCTATTCTACTCATTCAGCAAGCTCCTCCCACCACAGGCTTCATGTAACTTAGGCTTCCATGTGACTTAGGCAGGGCACATGGGCCTATTAATGGGTGGGAAAGATCTTCAAATCAAACAAAAATACATTAACAATACAGGCTCTCTTCTTAATTCTCTGTGCCACAGGTGAAGTTCTGTTTACTTAATATATAGTCAACATATTCCCTGAAATTGTGGGTAATTGGATTGTTGTAAATCTAATACTAATACTATGTGTCATGGATAGTTTGCCTCCATTTCTGATTGATCTTTACTGGGTAATATCTCAGTACTAGCAGAGCTCCTCTATAAAGCATTTAAAGGAACCATTTGTATAAAGAATCCTGGCCTTTCTTTTCTTCTTTCTATAAAACTTTTTCACTTAGTGATCCCATTAGCACCCATGGGTTCAGTTAACATGTCTGTGGAGATTACTCTCAAATCCTCTGTCTCTCTCAAGAGAGAGAGATATTTATTGCCTTTATGTCTCTCCAGAGCTCTAGTTCCATATCACCACTGCTTGGTAGTTGTGTACACTTGGATGTCCAGTAAGAATCTCTTGACTAAAATAGAACTCATTATTGCGACTTCTTCTCCTTTTCTCCCTCAAACCTGTCCCTCTTTTTAGTTTTTCTTTTTCTGCTCAGGCTAGTTCCATCTTTCTAATCACCCAGGTTTATAAACATGGACAGATCCTTGAGTCCCCTTTGGCCCTCCTCCTGCATATCCAAATTAGTGGCCAAGTCTTGTCGACTTTATCTGCACATCTCTTGCATCCCTTTCCTTCTCTTTACTCTCCACTGGCAACCATTCCAGCTCAGGCACTCCTCAAATCTCATTCGTAATAGTCTCCTAATGCTACCTATTTTTTCCAGTTCTTTTCCCCTCTAACCCATCCCCAACACAGCTACCAGATTGATATCACTAATGCAGAGGTATGACTACAGCATTCCTCTGCTCAAGAAACTTTAGTGGCACCATAATGCCTTGAAAGCAAAATACACACTCCTCTTCCTGGTGAATGAATAAATGAAAAACAAAAACTTATTAAAAAAAACAAAAACTTATTATCTGGCTTATTAAGCACTGACTATGTGCTATGTACCATCCTAATATCTTCTCTGTGTAGGGATATACATATATACAAGAAGACAGCTCTTGCTCTTGAAGAAATTATATTCTAATAGGGGAAGGCAACATAGACAAGGGAATGGTGGCCAGGGAAACCCCAGGGATGTTGACTGGAGTCCTAGGATAATTGATTGACTCATCTTTTCCATGAAAAGTAGTATTGTTTTGATTACTGATTACTGTTGTCAGAGCTAGAATTAGAAAGGGGAGGTAGATGGAAGGGGAATGGTAACCACAAATATGAAGACGACTGGCAGGTACCACCTCGTCCAGGCTAAAAATGGCTAATTCTCACCAATCAGAAGCCCAGAGTGCCAGAGTGGGAACTTGGCTTCTAGGTTGGGGTAGAGGCTGGAGCATGAGAGTCTGGTGATTTGAAGATCTCCCTTCACAGTCAAGCTCCAGTCTATCCTTCTGCCTGATTTCACATTCATCCCCCTCACACATTCTTATGTACCAGCCAAACTGGCACCCTTGGTCTTCTCCATATGCCACATTCCATTTCCTGCCTTGGTCTCTATGCCTAGAATGTACTCCCTATTCAACTCGGTCTTTTGGAATCTCTAACTTCCAGGTTCAGCTCAGTTACGACCTCTTAAATGAAACTTCCTCGATCTCTGCCCCACCCAATTTCTTTGTATCATTTCTAGACTTCTTTACAAACTTTAAATAACATGTAAATTTCAATTATTATTGTTACCGTTACCATAATTTTTGCTTCTGCAAATGTTGTATCTCCCTAGTAGAATATAAGCTCCCTGAGGGGAGAGACTCTTTCATTTTGTTTTTAAATTCTCATAGGCACATAGTAGGCTTTTAATAAATGCTTGTTGAATTAATTTTTTTTTGTGAATAATCACCTCAATGTGCTATCTTTCATGTGAAGTCAACAAGTGCTTACTATGCACCAGGCACTGGGAATGCAAATACAAGCAAAAAGAAAAGTAGTCTCTGCTCTCAAGGGACTTTCATTCTAATGGGGGATGCCCCCATACTTTCATGTGAATTTGAAAACTGTTATGGGAGAGGATAGTGGAGAAGTTTGTAGAGTTAGGCATGGGCCTGGAAAAGGAGCAACGGAGTGAGCTGGGCTGGCCTGGCCGCTTCCTCAAAAGGAACTTTTGAGGGATTTACCAGTCTGAGGAAGGGATCTTATGGGTAGAAGGATCTTCCAGGGTGAGAAGGCTGCTGAGATATGGAAAACTTGGGAGGGTTAGGAACAGAATCAGGAGAGGAATGAAGAAGATGGCTTTCATACATTCAGATGTTATGACCTATCAATAGGATACAGACTGTGAGTTCTTTTCCAGTAGTTGGGATGGGCTGTACTTAACCATTCACACCATCTCACATTACATCAATGGCTCGAATTTTTAATATGTCTTCCCGCAGTTAGTCAGTGGCCAAAATTAAGCATCAGTTCATGTCAGTCTGTGATTGGGATTTCGGGCGGGTTGTCACTCTGTAATGAGGATTATGGGAGCCAATCTATAGCTGAGGGTTCAGTGTGTGGCCAGGGTTAGGGGTCAGTAAGTGGTGTATGTGAAGATTGAACCCGTTCCCTTTGCATAATAACCCAATGAGCTAAAGCTTTCCTAAAACAGGGAGTACCCAGAACAGAGTCAACTCAGAATTGTAAGCCCCATTTCTTGTCACAGTAGAACAGAAAACTCCAAGCAGCAGAGGACACACTAGGCATTTTGCTGCCATTTGGTTCCCACACTGGCTCAGGGGCAAAAGCTGATAAAAATCCATGCAAAGTTTGACATCTTTGAGAGAGAAGCATGTACTGAGGCTGTAGAAGGGAATCTCATTGTATCCAGAGAGCAAGCTTGTTGTAATCCATTCTCAGCTCTGTTTTGTCTTGCTGTGTACAAGGCTAAACAGTTATTGCTGAATCTGCTTCATGTCTCTCCACCTATAATTTTTGGACTGTCCCTAGTGTTTGATCCAGGCTTTTCCCTTTGGATTTTGGTTGGAACTTCAGTTCATCTGTCTCAAACTCTCCATTAATGTAGTTCTGCCTACTGTGACCCTGGGTGATCCTGACAAGGAATCTGAGAAAGCCTATGCATGACCATGAGTCCTCATATCTGTTCCAACCTAGAGGGAAAGCAGGCAGTTAGTTGCCTAGGTGGTATGCTTTTCAGAGACACTGGGAAGAGCCTGACCTGTTCACTGATGCTTGCGATTCCTTTAGCAAGGGACCTAGTCTTTCCTTCCTAGAGTTGGGGACAACAGAACTAGAAGGAGTTGTAAGATATTAAGCTTTAAATGCAAATATACTCTGAAGAAGGAATATCTTGTCCCATAATTTACTGAAAAGAAGCCATTTGCTGGGAGCTCCTGCTTCTCTCAATTTTTTTATCTCACAATCCCTTAATTGCTTTAAGCATCCGGTAATACAAGAAGCTGAGGTGAACATTGGACAGAGCAAAGTTGATAGCCTGGGAGGGCACTGAGGGATAGAAAGGTTGGAGGTCAAGGTGGCATAAAGAGTGGATTTAGGAAAGGTAAGGGATGGGAGTGATGGAAAGATGAAAGATGATTAGGTAAAGGAAATTCAGATTTCTCAGACATGGAATCGAAACACCGACTGGTGTGTCATGGCAAGATCACGGTTATGACTGTCTGATAAGGGTGTAGCTGTGGTGGAATGGAGGAGTATATCATAGGAGCTGAGTGAATTGAAGAACTGGAGAGTCAGAGTATGTGAGGGAACATTGACATGCATGTCAAAATCCCTTGTAATGAGAGAAAGAGTTGGCATAGGAAGGAAGTCAACAAGTTAGGTGTCGTAGGGTATTTGAGAGATTTGTTTGACTTGGATAAAGTAAGGGAGTAAATAATAGGGGTTGGAAGGGAGCCTTGTTCTTCAGCAGTGGGAGGTTGGGGTAGGCTCACTATCAGTTGATCAGTCAGTCAACAAGTATTTATAAAGAACTTACTATGTACCAGGCACTGTGTTTAGCGCTGAGGGAAAAAGAAAAGCAAAAAAATGTGGTCCAGCTTTCAAGGAGTTCTCATTCAAATTGGGAGACGATGTGAAAAAACCGATAGACATTTAAGATATATACAGCATAAAGGAAAGTAATCCTTGAAAAAAGGGACTAGCAGTGGTGGTGGTGGGGAAGGGGGTCTGGAGAGGCTACTTACAGAAGGTTGGACTTGAAGTGAGACTTAAAGGAAGCCAGTGAAGCTAGGAGGCAGAGATAAGGAGGAAGAACATTCTAGGTTTGGGTAAGTCAGTGAAAAGGCAGGGATTTGTAAGATGAAGAGATCTTAGGTGACAGTACACCAGTGTAGCTGAATCATGAATGGAAGAGAATAAAGTATAAAAAGACTGGAAAAGTAGGAAGGGGCTAGGTTGCACAGGACATTAAAAAGACAACCAGAGGATTTTATAGTAGATCCTGGGATAATAGGGAGCTATTGGAGTTTATTGAGTAGGTGAGGTGAAGAGGAGAATGATGTCATACCTATGCTTTAGGAAAACTCACTTTGGCAGATGAGTGGAGGATGGATTGGAGTGGGAAGAGACTAGGGCAGAGAGATCAAATAGAAGGCAGGTGAAAGGAAATGAGGGCCTTTAAAGGAGTGGTACAGAGAGAAGGGTACATGTACAACAGATGTAAAGGCAGAAACAAAAAGATTTGCCACCAGATTGTTAATGTGGGGTGAATGAGGAATTAAAGATGTCACCAATGCTATAATCCAGAATGACTGGGAGGGTGGTGGTCCACTTGAGACTAAAGCAATAGGAAACTTGGGAAGAGGAGAAGTTTAGGTGTAGGTTGTTCAGCTTTTTTTCAGTCATGTCCAGTGTTTTGTGTCTCCATTTGGGGTTTTCTGGGTAAAGACACTAGAGTGATTTGCCATTTCCTTCTCCAAATCAAATGAGCAAACTGAGGCAAACAGAGTTAAGTGACTTGCCTGAGGTCACCCAGCTAGTAGGTGTCTGAGGCTGGATTTGAACTCAGGAAGATGGGTATTCCTGACTCCAGGTCTATTGCTCTCTTCACTGTGCCACCTAGTTGTTGTGAGACTGGGGGCGGGTGGGAAGATAATGAGTTCTGTTTTGGGCATGTTGAGTTTGAGATGCCTACAGGGGCATCCAATTTAAAGCTGTCTGGGGGCAAACGTGGTTATATTGTGGTCTGTGGGGCATCTAGTAGAGAGGTAGGAAGGGGGTGTCCCCTCAGTAAGCCTAGTGATGATGAATCCCAGTGTGCTTTGGGCCAACCAGGCAGCGAAGAGTAGGGCCTAGCCTTGTGGTGGTTCTTGGAGTTTCAGGAAGCCTGGTAACAAGGAGGTCAGGTATCTTTGAGGGTCAGGAAGCAGGAGATGGTGTGTCCCTGCCAGCCTTAGGCCACTTGCAAGCAGAGGTTGGCCATTCACCTTAGCTCTCGAATAGGAACATGGCTTTGAATTTCTCTTATCACTTTCCCCAGCGCTAATGCTTAGAGAAGGAAGCATCACCTCCCCCTCTCCAACTTTTCTGTGAATGCATTTGCTCCCTTATCCATGGAGAATGTATGATGTAACAGTCCAGCCACAGGTACTGGCCCAAATGCTAAGTAACTGGCTTTTGGAAACGTACTCCATCAGTAGGAAAAAAATTCATTTGCAAATATGCTTATCTATCTATAGGCACATCATGTTTTTAGCGACAGGCAAAAAAGGCACTTATTTCTTCTGCTACATTCATATAATTTAAAATAGCCCAGCTTCATTTAAAAATAACCTAGCTCAGTTTTTAAACCTCCCTCCTCCCCCTGCCTCATTTCTGAACTCTCATTTGATATAGACTCTTTAGTCTTCCTTGTGCAGAGTTCTGATTTTAAAATGAGTCCCCCAGCTTAGGAAAGATAAACTTAGGCTCCTGTCCCCATATCAGTGTGCCCAGGGAGCCACTAGCCAGCCATGGTCTTGCCACCACCTCTCCTTTGCCAGTGGTACCTTAAACTGTCAGGTATGAGGGCAAAAATGGGAGAGGGGGCTTCTATCCAACGTTCACCTTAGCTTTTTGTATTGTTATTATTGTTCAGTTGTGTTCTGCTCTTTGTGACCCCATGGACCATATTGTCCATATTGTCCATGGGGTTTTCTTGGCAAACTTTCTTGCCAAGCTTCTTGTGTTACTTGCTGCTAGATACAATGACACTAAAATTAACTTTAGTGCCCAGGGAAAGGGTTGTCTGGTTAATGGAATTTTCTGGATAAATAGCTAAAAAGAAACTCCCTTTTGTTTCCTTCTTTGCTTCAAACAGAGCTATTCATAGAGTATGACTGTTGGAGTTTTGCCCCAGGCGTCAAACTCTGATAAAGTGCTGCTTTCTTGCCGCTCTAGTTCAGAGACTGCAGTCTCCATGTCTAGTTCTTCCTGGTCCTCTCACAGCCCACGCTGCCATGAAGGTCGGCGGGTGGCTGCCCCAAGAGACAATGAGGGATTAGGATCATTGGTGCTAAAAATGCTAGATATAACTTTGGGCTTTGGGAATCTTCATAAGGTCTCTTTGATGATTAATGGTCACATAGGGTCTTGCAGTTATGTTCTTACTTGAGCAGTTGGAGACAGACATCATAGGAGACATAGGGCTGACACCAGACTGGATTCAGATAAGAATAGTACTCAAAGAATCTCAGATTTCATCGGTTTGGGGAAACTCTAGACCAGGGGTTATTAACATGAAGTCAATGAGCTTTTAAAAAATTTTGATTATATATTATATTATATATATCAATAGAATTGGTTTTCTTTGCAACCCTATGAATTTTATTTCATGCATTTAAAAATATCATTCTGTGATGGCATACATAGGTCTCACCAAACTGATGAAAGGGTCCATAACACAAGAAAGTTAAACCTCTATGCTCTAGGTGTTGGAATTCACTCATTAATGCAGATAGCAGCCCATCAATGATTTAGTGGATAATAATAATTATAGACTATTTTTGTGTCAGTCTTTTTCTTATAAACAACTTTAAAATAGACCATTTACTTCTCACAGCAATCCTGTGAGGTATATGAATATTATTGCTGTCATTTAACAGATAAGAAAGGCTCAGACAGGTTAAGTGACTTGCCCAGGGTCATACAACCTGGGTCTTTGGGCTCCAAATTCAGTATTTTCCCCACCATAGCACAGACATTCATGGAGGAGATGAATAAAGATAAAATCAATCTACATGACAATGCCTCTCTGGACTCCTGTAGCCCTCATTATTTATATCATTCATTGATGCTTATATATTGCTTTGTATTACTAGTTTACTTATAGCATGTATATGTCTTATCCCCTTAACTAAGCATATCTGCCTTGAACATGGCCATTAGCCAATTAAGTCTAGAATCCTATATGTCTACCTAAGCGTATCACATTACAAAAGTATGTTTGAATTTCGCCATTCATGTGTTTCAAAGCTGGGAGGCTGGCTAGTTTTTTAAAAATAAATATGTCCTAAGGCTTCTAATTAAGACCAAAGGTCTTATTTAAATGAATAAAAATCATTAAAAATGGTGAACTAAAACACAATTTAAGAGTTTGCTAATTGTTCTTCCTTGCCCATACTTGTGCTTAATTATTATCTGGGACATTTGTGGAACATACAGTGGAACATACTTGGTTCAGAGAGGTTCTTAACCATTTTTGTGTCAAGGACCCCTTTAGCAGTCTGTTGAAAGCTATAGACCCCTTCTCAGGACAATGCAAAAAAAGACATAGGATTATAAAGAAAACCAATTATATTAAAATACAATTATTACTATATACATAGATTTATTTATCACCAAGTTCACAGTGTTTAAGCCCATGTTAAAAATCTCTACTGAGGCAGTTAGGTGGTGCAGTGAGTAGAGTACCGGCCCTGGAGTCAGGAGGACCTGAATTCAAATCTGGCCTCAGACACTTGACACACTAGCTGTGTGACCTTGGGCAAGTTGCTTAACCCTAATTGCTCTGTCTTCCCCCCTCAAAAAAAATTTAAAAATTAAGAAGAATCTCTGCCGTAGTGGAAAGAGCTCTGCTATCAGCAGACCTTATTATTATTGTTTGTCCCATTCTTGAAGAGGACCAATGTCTTGACTTGCAAATAAATTGGATTGAAGTGGAGCAGGGCTGCGCAAAATCATCAGCCTCATTGTCTCCTCCAGGGTCATCAGAGTCCAGCAGCAAGACATAGATCAGGGTGGCTGGCCATGGCCCCGGGTGCAGTGGAGGACCCTGGCCTTTTTAAGCTAAGGTTTTTCCTAATATAGACTTGGACTGCTTCTTCCAGTCACTAGCTGTGTCTCTTTGTGCAAGTCAAATAAACTCTCTGAGCCTCACCTCTAGGAAGACGAGATTGGTCTAGGAGAGTTGTTGCATATACCCACAACCCTGAAGTACAGGCAGAACCAGATTAAAAGGTAATTGTAAATATTTAACCAAATGAATAAAAATACTCTACACCATAGATAATGTTATGATGTGGTTTACTAAGTCAATATGCAGCCAACAGGGGTCCTTATGTAGGGTTTAGTGGCCTACATTTCTGTTTGAGTTTGACATCATTTATCTACTTGGTTTATAGAAGTTCTTCTAAGGGCCAAGATTCTGTTCTATTGTAGATGATGATGGTTACATAGAGTGTGCCTTTCACACAACTCAAAGGATGGAGTGCCTGTATTATGCATTGCCTTTCTGTCAGAGAGTCAGTAGCTTTGATTGGAAACAAGGAGCCAGCTGTGGAAAGGAAATAATACAGGCCCTTGGTGGGGAGCAAGGCCTTGCCTGAGGCCATTATGTCTATGCATATTTATAAAGGACATAGACAGCTGCCTTTCCCATACACTGTCCCCACCACAGCCTCTGTCCCTAGCCTCCACACTAACTAATTGTACTCTGCATAGCAATTAGTTTGGGGACGGGTCTAATTGACGAAGCAGGCTGTTGATGGTTTATATATGTGTTTAGTGGGGAGCAGCCCTATTCTTTTCACCTCTGCCAACATCTATGCTTTACCATCCATACATGGTTGCCTTCAGTAGAACACAAGGTCAAAAGACATGGAGGTAGAAGGAAGCTTGAAGATTTTTGTCTGAATTCTCTTAATTGGCAGAGCTGAGATTCAAACTCAGGTCTTTTCCCTCTAAATCCAGTCCTCTTTTGAATATCCCCTACTACCCCAAGGACCAGTAGCAGGGATCATTTATCATGCTGGCTCCAGTGCCCCACCCATTCCCCTCACCACCCCCATGTTTTGGTAAAGGCCTGGCTACAGCCCCAAGCATGCTTTTGTATTGAGGTGGCATTCAGTAACAAATCTTTTATAAATGATGGCATTGACATTATATCTCTGTTAGAGCAATTTACTCTCCACAGTAATTTTGACTTAGTTTGTTCTACACGGAGGGTTATTTTAATCATCCTTTCAGTTGTTATTGATGAGGGCTCTCTGAAAAAGATTAGAAGATTAGTTTAAAATTATCCCCAGTGAATTTAAAACAATAACAGGGAAATGCACACACACTAAAACAAATCGAAGAATGTAATAGACTTATTGAAACACTCATCTTTTGGTGAATTCAGAAAGCAAAGATCAGAGGTTGAGACTAGGGGAAGGCAAAGTGGGCTCCCACCTTGCAGACATCATACAGGAGGGATGTGACTAGGGACACTTTTCAATTTTACTTTTTATTAGTGTGTCTATTTTGTAACATTAATGTTGCTCTCCACGGCATGAAGGTATTTACTTCTGTGATGAGTTGTCTCATATGTTACACTGGTATCAAAATCTGTCTCTAGTGTTCAGCAAAATCACAGGGGGTACAATTTTGAAATCCTGCTTAAGGTAAAGGAAACTTCTGTTGACAATGATAGTGCCATTGGGGAATGGAGAGGCATTTATATAGCACCTACTATGTGCCTGGGACTGTGCTAATAACTCTTACAAATAATAATAATAACAATCGAAAACATTTATATCTCAGTTTCCCCATCTGTAAAATGAACTAGAGAATGAAATGGCAAACCACTTTAGTATCTTTGTCAAGAAAACCCCAAATGGGATCTCAAAGCGATAAGACTGAAACAATTGAAAAACAACAAGAACGACAAATAATTATATGGATCTGTTCACTGCGCGTTGCGCAGTTTACAGCTATTTCATTTGACCCTCACAACAACCAAGGCAGGCAGGTGCTGTTATTATTTCCATTTTATAGATGAAGAAACTGAGATAGAATAGAATAGAAACTGAAATAGAAGGTAAATTACTTGCCCAGGGTCATACAGCTCATAAATGTCTGAGGCCAAATTAGAGCTCAGATCTCTCGATTCCAATGCCAGAGCTCTATCCCCTGATATGGTCTCACTGACTAGTAGGAATCCCACTAGTTCCCTCCTCCTTCAGACTTTCTAACCCACTTTTATTGTCTCTCTCTCTCTCTCTTTTTTTTTTTTTTTTGCAGAGGGGAAGGCAGGGCAATTGGGGTTAAGTGACTTGCCCAAGGTCACACAGCTAGTAAGTGTGTCAAGTGTCTGAGGTCAGATTTGAACTCAGGTCCTCCTGACTCCAGGGCCAGTGCTCTACTCACTGCGCCACCTAGCTGCCCCCCCAACCCACTTTTAAAGACTGGCATAATCAAAGTACTGGATAGTGATGTGACTTTTGGTTTTAATCCCGAGTCTTCTGTGTGACGCTGAGTAAATCACCTCATCTCTTTTTGGACTGGCACAGTGGAGAGAGTGCTGATTGAGGAGGCAGGAAAACCTGAGTTCAAATCCTACCTTCAACACATACCAGCTATGTGACTTCAAGCGAGTCCCTGATCCTCGACTTCCTTATCTGTAAAATAGGGATAATAATAGTTATGAGGACCAAATGAGAACGCTTTGCAAATCCTAAAGTGCCATCTAAATGTTAGTTATCATCATTTCTAATAGTAATAATAAATAATAATAATGATAAGCTTTCTCTATAGAAAGAGCAGGTTGGCCTAGATGACCTCTAACCTCCTACTCAGTTTTTGAACTTTACCTCCTCTATAACATTCTGTCCCTGCCTAAAACATTCCTATTCTTGGTGGCTCATATGCATGCATCCCTCTTCCTTAAAGCCTTCCCCAGCTACCTTGTCCAGCTAGCAGGGAGATCTTACCGTCTAACTGCCTATAGGCTTCATCCCTTGTGCGGCTGTCAATCGGGCTAGCACATGGTTATGCTCAGTTTACACTATGCCGCAAATCTGAGATAACTCTCTTATTGTTTCATGTGTGTGAGTCTCATAAATGCTTTCAGGGTAAATATTGTACCTTATATTTCTATTGTATCACTCACAGTGCCCAGCACAGAACTGGGCATTTAGTAAATGCTCAGTAAAGACTTAGTGGATTAATTAAACAGAGTTTTATGGAAATGTTTTATTTTTGCAACTATTAACATTTCCAGATTGTCACTCACTCCATGAAAGGTATCTTGTAACATAGTATTCTAATGATAATAATAAGAATAATAATAAAGTCGACATTTACATAGTACTTAAAGGCCTGCAAAGTACTTTAAAGAAATTACTTGTTTTGATTCACCTAATAGCCCTATGAAATCAGTACCACCATCATAGACAGATAGGTGGCATGGTAGATAGTGTTGGCTTTGGAGTCAAGAAGAAAGACCTGATTTCAATTCCTGCCTTAGATATTTATTAGCTGTGTCACCCCTGGCAAGTCACTTAGTCTCTCTCTTAGCTTCAAATTCTTTATTTGTAGAATAGGGATAATAATAATAGCATCTACCTCCCAGTGTTGTTGTGAAGACAAAATGTGATGATGTTTTAAAGGATTAGCAAACCTCGAAGTACAAAATGAATTCTAGCTGTTCTATTATTATTATAATAGATACAAAGTACTTTGCAAACTTTACAATGCTACATAAATGCTATTGTTAATTATCGTTCTTGTTATCCCCATTTTACAGAAAGGACAACTGGTGCTGAGCGGTCATGCAACCAGTGCGTGTTGGAGGTGAGATTCAGACCCATATCTCTCATGATGCCAAGTCCGCTGCTTATTCTACTATACCACGCTTGCTCCTCGGTATAAACTTGTATGATCTTCAACAGAAGGTGTATTCATTTTGGAGGTTTTAAGGAATCTCTTCTCTCTTTGATCCTGGAACACCATAAGAGGGAAATTATTTTGTCTCCCTCCTCTGCCTTTTCCTGAGCCCCTTCAAAGGAGCGTTGGTAGGGATGTTGAAAAGGAGACCGGGGTGGTCCTCATGGTCCTGGGAGGTTGAGCCGTGGCGACTTTGTTGGCAGGACTGCAGGCTGACATAGAAGCCCTGAGAAGCCCGGATGCCTGTGACTCAAGCCTGAGGAAGCTGTGAACTTGGTAATGAGACTGGATTGTAGGAACCCATCTAAGCTTTGAACCTAATGCTCTTCCTCTTCCCAGAGACTGAAGTAGTGGAGGGGTGTGTTGGTAAGCAAAATGGGCTCCTTAGCACTTAGTTCAACAAGTGCCCTTGAAGAGTTTGGCTTTTCTTTGCTTTGAGTAATTCATCATATTTCATTGAATCTTACTAAGTGGCCCCAGGCCAAAACCCCTATTAGGTATAAAACCTATGTGGGTGTGGATTGGCAACTAAGGTGGGGCCCAAGGTGGGGTTAATTCCAGGGAGGGCCTAGTTTACATATCTGGGACAGCAGAGGCTTAAGTCCACCTCTTTGTGAAGATTCTAGGTCACGTGGGTGAGTCTCATGTGTCCCACTCACCCCTGACCCTGAAAAAGATAAAAAACTAGGGCTTGGCCTCCTCTTCCTTGGAGCTCTTTGCCGCAGCAGTGGTGGCGCTCGCTTGTGACTCTGGGCCAGCCCTTGTTCTGAGCTCCTGGGCTGAACCTAGATGTTGGTAACTATGAATCTGTATTGGGTCTGTCTGTTGATGTTTGTACTTTGTTTGTAATTTGCTCTGAAATTCAGGATGCTGGCTTTTTCCCCTGAACTAAGTGAATGATATTTGTATGCTGAATTAAAATAAGCTTGTCAACCACTTCACCTTGCTTTCCTTAGTTAAGCAGATCAAAAGAAACTGTGCCGCTGGCAGCTTTCTGGGTGCTGGCTGTGGCTGGATCTTACACCCCCACAGAAGCTGGTAGCCGGATTGTTAAAATAAGGGGAGGTAGGGTATAGACAATAGTGGGGGTGGGGATGAGCATTATGCCTCCTTCATATTGGGGGCAGTGAGCTTGTATATTTGTGATTATATCTTTAGAAATAAATATTTCTGTGTAAAAGCTAATCTGGTAGTGGCTATTGGAACTGGGCCACTCCCTATAATTGTTTGATATATATTATTATATATAGTATACATATATATATACTATAATTGAAGGAAACCCAGAGGGGTCTGCAGCCAATACCAGAGAATCTAGATACTGAACAACCCCCCCCCCCACCCCAATTCCCTTCAGGGTATCAGAGAATTTGTGGGGAGCAGTGAAGATCTAACTTACCTGGCTTTCAGGAAGTGGTGACAGGGGAGAGCAGGAGAGGCTGTGTTACAGATGAAATTGCATCATGTTTCTTAAATAAACCAGACTTATTAAATAAAGTACAGGCACATGTGCTTCAATAGCCTGAGGAGTATGTCTGAACCCCTTTTGTCAATAATCCCCAACTCTCAGAGAATTGTTGGGAAGGAAAACGCCTAAGTAAAGGCAAAAATGAAGTTTTTATTCTTTAGGCATTATTCAAACTTTCTGGGGGAGCTAAGTGGTGCGATGGATAGAGTGCTGGGCTTGGAGTCAGGAGGACTCATCTTTATGAGTTCAAATCTGGCCTCGGACACTAGCTTCTCATCCCTCTTTGACTTAGTTTCCTTATCTGTAACATAAACTGGAGAAGGAAATGGCAAACCACTCCAGTATCTTTGTTAAGAAAACCCCAAATGAGGTCACGAAGAGTCATATATGACTAAAACTATTGAATAACAAATTATCTTTACTTTCACTTCTGTGTTAACACTTATCTACCCATATTCAGCAGGGGAATATACAGAGGACCACCACTTTCTGTCCACAGATTACAGACATAGTCGTTTTGGGGCAAGTTGCTGGTATGGACTTGCTCATTGGTACAGGACCTCCAATTTTTGCCTGTCTCTTGCCTTCCCCTGCTTTGTATGACTCCCTGGGTGACAACTCCGTCCTGCTGGCTCAAACTTTGCTCCCTTGACTTCCTCCTGCCCTTTGTGGTACTCTTCCCATCCCCTTCCCTATTCTCATTGACACCCTGGCTTTAGACTTGTGCCAGTTAAGACATATGCAAAGAGGCAGCATGGGAGAATGGCATGGGTACTGAACTTGGCACCAGAAGACATGGATTTGAATTTTACCCTCAGACACTTATTGGCTGTGTGATCATAGTAAGTTATTTAACTTTTCTCCTCATCCGTAAAAGTGGCATAACAGTGTTTTCACTACCCTTACAATCTGGGAGAATGATGAGGAAAGCACTTTGCAACCTTAAAGTGCTCTATAAATACAAATGGTAAGGATGGTGACGATTATTGCCAGACTCTTTCAACTAGCTATGCTCTTGATCCTCCTCTTGTCTAAGCCTTTCCTTTTTGGTCTTTTCACTCTTCTTCTGTCTCTAGAAGTGTACTCAGCTTTATATTTTTTTTTCCTTCCTACTCCTTTTTTCCCCTCAGAGATCTTGACTACTTTCATACCTTTGAACATACTCATCCTTCAATGCTCACCTTATCTCCCCTCCTTCATAAAGTCTTTTTTAACAACTGTAGTTCAGACTAATATTTTCCTTTCCTGATCTTTCTGACTTCATCAGCACCAGGTCATATTTTAAGCTTAATTGTTCTTTAATCACACACTAGTTTTTTTTTCTATCCAAGTCAACAAGCTGGACTGTAAACTCCTAGAGTTCAGAGACTGTCTGGCACTTCTCTTGTTGCCCTAGTGGTAGCTAGCATAGGGCTGGACATGTGATGTTGCCCAGTAGATACTTGTTAAATGTTGATGGATTTTGGGCATCTGGGTGAGGATGCATTTAGATTTCCCCTTTTAGTGAGGCAAGCATCTCAATATATGGATCCCTGGTGTCCCATGTGATATAAATAAACGAATGTGAAAGGACTTTCATCAGAACATTACAATGTTAATGCTATTTTCCTCTCTAAAATATTAAATATGAAATTGCATATGTATTAAAATGTGATATGCGGCCATTTTTTTCCAATTTGAAAATAATTTCCTCTTTGCTTATCTATGATTACCCAAACCCTCAGGTTTATCTAAGGTATACACCATGTCCCCAGAGCTCTCAGACCAGCATTTATGGGGCTTGTTAAAATTTTTCCGGTCCCCAAGTGTTCTGTGGCCAAATTAATTTGGGCTCCAAGGGGTGATAGAACTGAAACCACCTACAATAATCACACGATTTTCAAGAGTAACAATTAATTGCCCAAGAGGTTTAAAAAGAAAGAAGTCTTGAATTCTAGGGAAGATATTCTTGCTGTTTTGGAGCAGATAGGACTGCAGGGGAGTTAAATACGGGGTCACAGTTTTGGTGCTAGAAGGGGCTTCAGAAGTAATCTAATCCAACACTCATTTTATGGAGGAAACTGAAGCCCAGAGATTGACATCTTTTATTCCTTATGGCTATGTGCTTTTGGTTGACTTTCTGAAGAGGAGAATGCTTCTAGAGAAAACACATTCTAGAGAAAAGCTCACGTACTTGCATGCCTCAGACCATTGTTTTTGGCAAAGTCAAACAACCTAATAGTCAAGGCAAGTAGAAGCACATTTTTCTTTTAGTTTTATTTTCAGGACGTGGAAGAAGCTCATTCAATTTAACATGATAAAGACAAAGTAGAGCCTTACTATAATGCTGTCTTCTGGGTCTGTGCTATGGAATTCATTATATGTGAGATAACATGAAAGATGTATGTTTGAATCATTCCAGGGGCAGGGTACTTCTCTGGATTTGTGGGGTCTTGGTCACTTCTTGCACTAGCTGAAGTACCCACCTCCTACATCAATTCAATTTCAGTAAACGTTCATTAAAGACTCATTATGTGCCAGACACTGTGCTAGATACTGTAGATGCAAAGACAGAAGTGAAAATGGTCTCTGCCCTCAAGAAGCTTTCATTCTACTGGGGGGAGTTAACATGCACCCAGATAAATAAATGCAAAATATTTGTGAAGTGAATGCAAAGTAATTTTAGAGAGTACAGAAAAGGACATATGGGGGCAGAGCCAAGGTGGTGGCTGGAAAGCAGGGACTTGTGTGAGCTCCCCACCAGGTCCCTCCAAAAACCTATAAAAAACGGCTCTGAACAAATTCTAGAACTGCAGAACCCACAAAATAGCAGAGGGAAGCAGGGATCCAGCCCCGGACAGCCTGGATGATTGCTGGATGAGGTCTATCCCGCATGGAAGGGAGCAGAGCCCAGCGTGGGCAGTGGCAGGAACAACCAGATCAGGAGCCAGGTGGAACAGGTCCTAGCACCATCAATCAGTGAGCTGTGCAGTTACCAGATTTCTCAACCCACAAACACCAAAGACAACTGAGAAGGTTAGTGGGGAAAGCTGCTGAGACAGAGTGAAAAGAGTTCATGGTTCGGCCACCAACCCGGGCAGTAAGGGTGGTGCAGCTACAGAACTACAGCTGCAGTTGCTTCTGGCCCCAGGCCCACCTGGTGGGAGGAATTAAGTGGTGGATCAGAGCAGGAGTGCAGAGCCTGCTGAAAATCTAAGTCCAGTCTAGGTTGGGGGTTCTTGGGGAAGGAGGAGTGCTGGCGTGGCAGAGCTGGCTGTATAGAAATAGCTCTGAAATCAATGGTGCATCCCCTCAAGCTTGGAACAAAGTACTCTTTGCTCTACAAGCAGTCATACCCCCATGAAAAACTCAAGGGTCAAGTAAGTTGGCTGAGAACATGGCCAGGCAGCAAAAATGGACTCAGATTCAGTCTCAGACTTTGGAATCTTTCTTTGGTGACAAAGAAGACTAAAACATACAGCCAGAAGAAGTGAACAAA
>CM053625.1:274205931-274254188 GCA_028646595.1 Phalanger gymnotis | reverse complement strand
CAGCCAGAAAGAAACAATTTGAGTATTGTGGAAAAACAATCAGGATAACACAGGATCTAGCAGCTTCCACATTAAGGGACCGAAAGGCTTGGAATGTGGTATTCTGGAGGTCAATGGAGCTAGGATTAAAACCAAGAATCACCTACCCAGCAAAACTGAGTATCATGCTCCAAAGCAAAATATGGACTTTCAATAAAATAGAGGACTTTCAAGCTTTCTCAGTGAAAAGACCAGAGCTGAATAGAAAATTTGACTTTCAAACACAAGAATCAAGAGAAGCATGAAAAGGTAAACAAGAAAAAGAAATCGTAAGGGACTTACTAAAGTTGAACTGTTTTGTTGACATTCCTACATGGAAAGATGATGTGTATGATTCATGAGACCTCAGTATCATAGTAGCTGAAAGGAACATTCATATATGTATGTGTATGTATGTATATATATATATATATATACATATATATACATATATACATATGTGTGTGTCTGTATGTATATAGACAGAGGGCACAGGGCGAGTTGAATATGAAGGGATGATATCTAAAAAAATAAAATCAAATTCAGGATAAGAGAGGAATATATTGAAAAAGGGAGAAAGGGAGAGATAGAATGGGGTAAATTATTTCGCGTACAAGCGGCAATAAAAAGCGGTTCTCTAGGAAGGGAAGAGGGGGCAGGTGAAGAGGAATGAGTAAATCTTGCTCTCATTGGATTTGACCTGAGGAGGGAATACCATATACACTCAAGTGTGTATCTTATCCCACAGGAAAGAAGGAGGAAGAAGATAAAAAAGGGGGGACAATAGAAGAGAGGGCAGACTGGGAGGAGTTAATCAAAAACCAAACAGTTTCGAAAAGGGACAGGGTCAAGGAAGAAAATTCAATAAAGAAGGATGGGTTAGGAAGGAGCAAAACATAGTTAGTCTTTCACAACATGAGCATGTGGAAGGGTTTTACACAATGATATGCATGTGGCCTATGTTGAATTGCTTGCCTTCTTAGGTAGAGTGGGAGGGGAGGGAAGAGGGGAGAGAATTTGGAACTCAAAGTTTTAAAAACAGACATTCAAAAACAAAAAAAAGTTTTTGCATGCAAGTAGGAAATAAGATACACAGGCAATGGGGCATAGAAATCTATCTAGCCCTACCATGAGAAGAAGGGAAAGGGGGATGGGAGGGGAGTGGGGTGACAGAAGGGAGGGCTGACTGGGGAACGGGGCAACCAGAATATATGTCATCTTGGAGTGGGCGGGAGGGTAGAAATGGGGAGAAAATTCGTAATTCAAACTCTTGTGAAAATCAATGCTGAAAACTAAATATATTAAATAAATGAAACAAACAAACAAAAAAAAACCAAAGAGTTGCGCACAACTGAAAAAATGACTGGAAAAGTTCTAAGTACCATAATTAAAAAATCATGACAACTTGTGCGCAGGGAGGTGTTTTTTGGAAAAAAAAAAGAAAAAGCCATATGTAGGAGATAGCACTTAAGCTGACCTTTTACAAGATGTAGGAATTACAAAAGGCAAAGATGAAGAGGTTGGATATTGTGAGCATGGGGAAGAGCTCGTTCAAAGGCACAGAATGGAATGATTGTTTTCACTTATTTTAGAACCTCCTAATATTCTTATTCTTTGACCTATTATACTTAGAGGCAGTGCTGGCCTATTATTAAGTTTAATTTCTCTTTTAGGAGTGATTACTTTTCTCTTGCCAGTTAGTTTGGAATCTCCTAGAGAGCCATGGACCTCGTCCTTTTTTCTCCAGAGCCATAACTAGGGTGGGGCAAGGGGAGTTTTGTCCCAGGGCACCGAATTTAGAGGGTCCTGAAATCATTTATTACAATATGTTAAAAACAATTAGCACCTAGTTGGGAAGAATGATTGATTAAAATAGGAGGCTTCTAGATGTTATGCTGAAGTGAGGTCCTCCCCAAATCTCACTTGTTCCCCCTCCTCTGCCCCCCAAATAAGTAAGTGAATTGTGATGTTTGCCCAGGTACAGTTTGTGGTATTTGTCTTGGGAGCAGAATTTAAGCACTTTGTTCAGGGCTGGGCAGCTAGGTGGTACAGTGGATAGCTATGTGACACCTGGGAAAGTCACTTAACTCAGTTTCCTCAGTTTCCCTCAAATGGGAATCAAAGTAACATCTACCTCACAGAGTTGTTATGAAGATCAAATGAGATAATTTGTAAAGCCTGACACAAAATAACCACTTAATAAATGCTTATTTCATTCTCTTTCTCCCTCTCTTTTTCCTTCTCTCTCTTTCGCTGGGCATATATGATAGAATTTACCTCCCGAGTGCCATCTTTACCTGTATTTTAACAGCTCAGATTAGTTAAGAGCCTTTCCTTTGGAATCCCTTGAAACACCCTTGGAAATATACAGATAACATTGCTATAAATTGGCTAAACAGAGTTGTTCCTTCCCTGAATACATGATCGGATTGGCCTGGGAGTTAGACTGATGTTAAAGATAGTTATGATTTTATTTCATCTATAACATATATATGTGTATTGTTATGTATATCAAGTATATCTCTGTATGTATGTCTGAAAACAAGAATGTCTGAACACAAGCACACATAGGTCATTCATCTGTCTTGTTTAAATAGTAAGGATTCTCATTTATAAATTAAATCCATTTCTCTAAATTGATAATGACTGCTGACTCTGGTGATTGTTGACTGAACGAACAATGGGAGACGCTAATATGCCCCTTGTTCAAATCATGCTATAATGTTATTTCCTCCCCACCTAAACCCTGAAATTCTTTGCTGTGTTTTTAATCTAATGAAGATATGAATAGCAAATGTTTCCTAGGTATTAAGATAATATCTCTACAGGGCCTCAATGTTTAATCATTTCTCCTCTCAAGTATGGGGTGGGGGTGGGGGAGGCTGTTAAGGTTGTACAGATATTTCTTCCTAAGGATGTTTGCCTATAGAACCTGGAATTTCCACTTGTATGCTTTGCCGGGGATGGGACCTAAAGTTAGTGTCATGTAGAGGAAGGATCCACGGTTGTTGGGTCTACTGTGCTAGCTCCAGGGATTAATTTGGGAATTTGTATTTTTTTTTAAGATTTTAGATCTATTCAGTTACTATTATGTTTAAAAGTCTTTTACATGTATATGAATTGTGTGTGCTGATACTGCCTTACTGCTCAATTCTACTCATGAGTGGGAGAAAACAAATAGCAATTGTCCTGAACTGAGTAAAAATATTCAAACCGTTCTTTCAATAAATGATCTGAAGGAAATAGCTAAACAACTGCTTTTAATTTGCTGTAATTAAGAGAATGCAGGTCTGAGATCTAGTGGCAGTGATTGCTATCTCGCTGTGTGCCACCTGCCTCGATTCTTGACTGGCTTGCTTCCAGTCTCCAAGGCAAGAGCCTAGGCTGTGGCATTAGCTCTGTCCCAGGTCCTGAGATCAGCCATGCTTCTAGGCTAGAGAAATAAAGGAGGTCTCTGATCTGTAGCTCAAGGGAGTTCACACTAAGTCTTCCTTGCTGCTCGCTGATCACACTTAAGCTGGCTGTCTTGGCGGCATTGACCATGTTCTTGCCTTTTTCCTTTATGCTCCAAACCTCTGCCTTGTGTTTCCACTCCAGTCATTAGGTCCTTTTCTTGTCTCTCTACGTCTGGGTTTCTGCTTTGGTTCTCTGCTCTTTACCCATGTTTTCTTTAAGACTTAGGTCATGCTGGGCTTTCAGTAGGTATACCTAGACACTGGGCTCCTATGCCTACAGTGGTTCCCTGCATCCAGGGTCTAAGAAATGCCAATTTCTTGCCTGGTTGGACTTCTGCATATTACCTAATACTGGATTATTCTGATGTTGTCTTCATCTCCTTGCTAGGATTCATTTGCATGCCCAGCACTGGACCTCCCTGATACCAAATCCTAGCATCTGTTTCCACAATCCACTGATAGTTCCCTCACCTAACAGATACACTAATGTGGTGGAATGGAAAGAACCCTAGGTCCAGAGTTGGTACCAATCAATCAATAATGAACATTTATTAAGTACCTGTGTCCCAGGTACTCATATAGACATTGGGAAGGAAGGAGGGGAGGAAAAAGGAAGTAAAGTAGAAAGAAAGGAAGGAAATAAACATTTACTAAGCACTTACTATGTGCCAGGCACTGTGCTTCAGCACTGGGGAAACAAATACAAGCAAAAATAAAGATTCTTCCCTTGAGCATCTTACATTCAAATAGGGGGAAGACAATATATACCTGGGGTTAAAAGAAATGGAAGCAGTAGGCTGGCACAGAGGCATGATTTTGAAGTTGGAAAGTCAGTGTCAGGGACAGGAGGGCAATGTAGCCTGGCTAGCCCAGGCCACTCTACAAAGTGTTGGTCCCAGTAGGAACTCACTAATTGTAGAAGAGGATCCAGAATGGCTAAGGGATATACCAGGAAGACAAGGCCATAGTGGGAGTTCTATTTTCCTGAGAGTGGAGACCCCAGGTGCTGACAGAAGTTCTATGATAAAATAGCAGCTGGAGAGACATGTGCAAAGAATGAAACAATTCCTGCTCCAGAAGAGCTTCCATTAGAGTGGAGAAGACTACAAGTATGTCTGTTAATAAACATATATACACACATACATACATGTGCGTGTGTGTGTGTCTAAAGGACCTTGCTTTCTTTGCTTAGCTTTTGTTCTTACTCAGTGTTATTTGTATGATAATTAATGAGGGTTTGGAGAACCAAGTGACCCCAGTAGATAGGCAGCACTTTTGCAGTCTTTTTTTTTTTAATCAAGGCTTCAAAATGGATTCCCACCAGGAAATAGTAGTAATTGCAAGGTGTTTTCCAACCCTAAATTTGGGACCACAGACTTCAAATCGGCACCAGACACAAGCACTCAAAAGAAGAGGCAGAATTTTTGCCTGTAGCACTCTGTCTGGCTTTTACCTGACTGCCCTTTGGGAGGTGTAGTGGCTCCAAGCCTAAGCTATGGACAAAAGAGCTCTTAGTCGAGCCTTTGAGCCATTATCCCTTGCTAAGGGTAGTCAGATAAAAGGCAGCCAGAGTGCCACAGGCTAAAATGAAATCTAGTCTTTTTAGGGTACACATGTAGGGAATAGGGCATATATGTGGCCAGGGCAACTCATACCTCCAATGCTGTAGAGCTACTGCTGTTGTCTAGTGATGTCATCATGCTGTTCTCCATTGGGTAGCACATCTCTCAGTTGGTTGCCCTATGTCTGTTCTCTGTTGGGGATCGTGTCGTCTTTGCTAGGCTTTCTGCTTGCCAAACTGCTCTTTGATAACCTCCACTTGTCTCGTAATTTACCCTTGTCAGATATCATTCAATCAGCAAAAATTAGCAAAAGTCTCCAAGCTAGCTAGGAATTGGGGATTTAAAGACAGAAGTGGAAATAATCCCTATTCTCAAGGAGTTTACATTCTATTAAGGGAAACAACAAGTACACCTATCAGTATATACGAAATAATATAAGGGAATTTCCAGCAGGGGCCAGTGAAGTATACAGTTTTCTGTGTAGCAGATTTCTACTCAGTTAAAAAATATGACTTAGTAGATGGTCCTGAAGAGCTCTGAAGTTCCTTATTGGTTATATTTTATAGCCTGTTCATCGTCATCATGTGCCTCTCCATTACCTTTTGTGTTATATTCATTTTAAGTTCTTTGGACATTCTACCGAAGCCCAGTAGATGGTATCAGAGAACAGCCTGATTAGTAGAGGGTCTAGCAGAGAAGAGAGATGAGGCAATCGACCCAGAGAAGTGGCAACTAGTAGAGACCAGAGACACAGTGCCCAGCAGAGAGTGGCAGGATATCTCCAGAAGATGTTAAAAAGCATTGAAGATGTAAATTACCCCGGTTGTCTGTGTGCTCTGTCTCCTTCGTGTGTGTTCTCCATACACGTTCCCTGGCAACACATCTTCTGTTTGTGTATCTTCCTGGTTATCTGGACACTTGTGAATGGATACACAAAGGAAGACTCTTTTCTTTCACCTAAAATTGGAGTCCAACTTCCAAAATCCTTAGACACTTGATATTCTTTGCTTATCTAAAGATATCTGTACAAATAAGGATTTGGCAAGTTAAATCCAAGAATCCAGGAATCATTCCAGAAACAGAGATGCAAAGGAAGGATAATTACAATAATCATGCAGCAATTAAAAATTCTATGACAAGCTGCCAGTATATTCATTGATCAATTACTAGGCTCTGGTTGAGGGGACTGTGCTGTGTGTCTTGTCTCTGATGGGACACAAGTCTGTGAGGCAGAACAAAGAAGATCAAGACCTCTGGTTCAGGAAACTGACCTCAGAGCAGAGACTGAGAGTCCACTTAACCACTTGGATGATGGTTAGCACTGCCCCTTCTCCCTTTCACCTGCTCTAGTGGCAATTCAGCAGCTGGGATTTCTGGACAACTGTATGTCCTTTTGCCAACAGATTTTAGATGACAAATGTTTTTGTCTAGTTTCTGTATTGTTGCACTGTATTATGCATTAAAGTTAAATTAATCTAGAACAATATCTAGAATTACAATAATGGATTAGGAGCCAGAAAAAGTCTTTTAGTTTCTGAATGACAATGACAATTAAAAAGTGTGCATACCTCCGAATAGGAATCTGTGTTTACATATGCACCTGCATATGAATATATTCCAAGAATACACAGACACAGATACAGACACACGCACATAATCAATTGCTTTCAATTGTGTCTGATTCTTCGTGACCCCACTTAGAGTTTTCTTGGGAAGGATAGTGTAGTGGTTTACCATTTTCCTCCAGCTCATTTTACAGATGAGGAAACGGAGTTTTAACACAGAGTTAAGTGACTTGCCCAAGGTCGTATAACTAGTAAGTGTCTGAAGACAGATTTGAACTCAGGAAGATGAGTCTTCCTGGGTCCAGGCCCAGTGATCTATCTACTGTACCACCTAGCTGCCTCATAAACAAACAAATAAATAAAATGCACATATAGCATACGTATATCTATACATATATATCTATACATATACATAAATAAACACAAACCCCTGCAATTTTATTGATATAGGAAATTCTCTTCTATTGGTACACATCTGAAACTGCTTTGCAATTTGGAGTTTTGAAAAGTTATTTGGGAATATTGAGAGTTTATGTAACTTTCCTGGAGTCAAACAGTCAGAACTTGTAACAGAGTCAGAACTTGAGACTATGTTTTCCTGTCTCCAGTGCTGGCTGTCCATCTAGCTTTATGTGGAAGACCTGAATCCATATCTTTCCTTAGATACTTTGTAACTATGTAACCTTGGGAAAGTCATTTAACTTCATTAGCTCTAGTTTCCTCATCTACAAAATGGGTATAATAATAGCATCTATCCCACAAAGTTGTTCTAAGGATTAAATTAAATAAAATGTAAGATGATTTGTAGATATGTATATGTACATATATGTAGACATATGTCAGAATACACACACACACACACACATACTCAAATAGATCTGTGATCTCATCAACTTGGAAGTTGCTTAAAATGATACAGATTCCATGTTCCAGCCATTCTGTGCCACTCTGGTCTATGACATTACCATAAGTTTGCCATAGGGGGTTCACCCAATATGCTGTAAGCCTTCTTCACTTCCTCCTGATATTACTAGGGTACCATAATGGCCATTTATCCCTTGCTCTAGCCACATAACCAGTTCATCTTTTATTATCATATAATTCTTGAATATATGTCTATATACATACATATTACATTTATCTATTTACATACCTATTTTATTATTGTTCTGCTCTGAAGTTCCTTATTGGTTATATTTTATAGCCTATTCATCATCACCACGTGCTTCTCCATTACCTTTTGTGTTATATCCATTTTAAGTTCTTTGGACATTGTTGTATTCTGTCTCATTATAATACAGCAACACTAGCAGAATGTTGGTATTAAAAAGTTAGGCTTTTGCTTTCATGAGAATCTTGGGGTTATTAAAGGAACCTGGAGGAAATTCAGTTCACTTTCTTCCCATTTAGTTCTTGATCCAACCTGTTTTCCATCCTAACTGTCAATTCTGGTCATGTAAACCACTGGACAAACTCTGTAAGTTTTCCATTCAAATGGATGCTATAATCTGGACAATTGCCATTCTTCATCCACTTGGCCTTTTATCTGTGGATAGTTAGACCAAACTCTTTTGTGTGATTACAAATCTCTTCTATGAGATTCTTCAGTGCACTAGGGTTTGATACAATGAGTGTAGTGTCATATTCAAAAGGGAGCATTTGGAGGACTTCACTATCCATAAAGATAGTGATATCCATATACATACATATCCTTCTCTGATTTGGACTCTGTGCTCAATCTCCTCCATCATATTAATGAGCATGTTTGGCAACTATACATCTTCCTGCTTTATGCCTTACCTAAGGTCAAGGGGTCATTGAATAGAATTGTTTCTGTTGTCATATCTTTTAAGAAATCTTTAATGGTTTTGACGTCTAGATGGGAGAGACCATTTTATTTTTGTAAGAAAGACTGTAAGGTAGTTATGCTTTATTGGATCAAATGCCTTTTTTTGAGTAATCAACAAATAGTATGTACATTGGGATTTTGTATTATCTATACCTTTCAGTTAATTATGAAGTGGTAAAGATGTGACTCATTGTTGAATATCAGTTACAGAAGCCTGCTTGTTCTCTACTAATATAATCGTTCAAGATGACCTTAACTTGGGTATAGAGGACTCAGAAAGTTTGTGTAGAAGGGAGGATAGGTATATAGGTGAGCAGTCATCCATGTTCTTTTTGTATACCTTTTTCAGTTTTGATAAGGTCTGAGATTTCCCACGTATTTTTGGAATTTTCTCCCTTAGCTTGTATATTGTTCACTCAATGTCCACACAGTTGCATTGCTGCCTTACCTCGAGCATGTATCTGTCTGTTCTATAAACACTTGATTCAATCTGGCTGGCTTTTGTTTGGTTGTTGTTCCCTTTAGTGCCCTTTTATATTTCCTTTGCAAGCACATCTGGGAATGTTGTGTTAGGGTCCCAGTGTAGAGGGTCCACTGTCCTTATGGAAGAAACCCAGTTTGTTTTAATTCTTTTTTTACAACTCTTTTCTATCTGTTGTCCTTTTTTGTATTTTTCACCCTTAAACGACCTTGGTTTGACTTTGGCTAGTTGGCGATATCGCAAAGATTTCTTTAAATTCGTTTAACTCTACACTGCTTCTCTCTGTTTTATGAGATAACAGATTTTAATTTTTTTAGGACCATTTTAGTTAACTACAGAAAGGCATATCACCAGTAGGCTGGCCATCTGTTGATGAATTTTTTGGCCTGTACAATTTATGAAACAATCAAATATATACATATGTATGTATGTATATAAGTATATGTCTGTCTGTCTATCTATCTATCTATCTATCTATCTATCTATCTATCTATCTATCTATCTATCTATCTATCTATCTCTATCATAGTGTAGTAGAGAGCCTGACTTGAGTTCAAGTCCTGACTCTGATGCATACTGATTGTGTGACAAGTTAGTCAACATCTCAGTGTCCTAGGAAGATTTCTAAGCTTAAATGTAGCAGAATAAGTTCCAATCCACATTAGTAGATATGTTCATCTCAAGTTCACTATGCCAACTATCTCGGATATGATCCAAATATATACATAGCTACACACGTATTTTACAGAATTTGAGAATGAAATGGGAACTGAGAACCAATCTAATCCAAGTCAGGCCTGAACACGGATCCCTTTTATATCATGCCCTATGGGAGGTCATTCATCATTTGCACGAAGACTTCCAATGAGGGGGACTTTTCCACTTTCCAAGGAAACCCATTTGAAACTTTGGAAATCTCTAAATGTTGGAAAGTTTTTCTATTGTTAAGTCTAAATTTGCTTCTTTGCAATGTGTACCTATTTCTCCTGCTTGTGCCATCTGTAACAAAGCAGTTAAAGTCCAATATCTCTTTGACATGACTGCTTCTCACATACAGCCCTTTACATTTTCCATTTAAATCTTTTCTTCATGATAAATATCTACATTCCTTTAGCTAAACCAAATTCATATGATGTGAACTTGGAGGCCCCATATAACCTGGGTTGCTTTCCTCTGTATACTCCGCAGATTATCAGTGTTTTTTCCTAAACTGTGATATTCAGAATTGAATACAATATTCCAGATATGGTTATATATGCATATATGAGCAGTAATGGGGTATAATGGGTAGAGCATGAGTCTGGAAAAGCTGGGTTCAAGTCTTACCTCTGCACATACTATGTGACTAGGCAGCTCTTCAAGAATCTAATCAGCTCCTTTTATCCTTTGAGGACTATAAAGCAGGAGGAGCAAACTGACTTTGCTCCTGGTCCAAAGAGCAGGAGGCAAAGGGATCTTTTGTGGGGCTTCCATTGCCAGAGTCCAGCATAGTGAGACAGTGAGATTGTGAGAGCCAAACTACATGAAGCCATGTGGTGGTGCTATGGTTACAAGAGAGGTCTGATCTGCCTTGGAACCTTCCTTACAAAACTTCTCCAGTGGAATGGGGCCTGGAGGAGCTCAGACAACAAGTACAAATTATAGCCCCAGCAAACCGGTAAACATGGAAATTAGAGCAAATCCGTCATCTCTTAGCCTGGGCTGCATTCATCTCTGCAAACCCCAGGGAATGCAGAGTGTAGGAAGCCCCTTGCTCCCTATCTCTCTTGGAGGGCCTCTGACCAGGGAACATGATGAATCAGGCCATTCGATGTGGGGGATGGGGAGGAGGAGAGAGCAATTTCCTTTGCAAAAGCTTGGGCAGGGGGGCTATCGAGAACTCCAACGCTAACTGGAAAGGCCTATGCCCATATTATTTTGCTCTCAGCACTGGTTTGGACTTGTGGGAAAAGAAGAAACTGGAGCAAAGGAAAAGAGAGTAAGATTCTGGTCCTGGAAGGAAACAGAGATCTCTTCAAATAAGGAAATGCAACAGGCTAGTGTTTGACTAGTCTTTGCTCCCACTTCTGATTGGTACGCCATGTTATCAACCCTCTTTTAAAGTTTTGCTTTTGGTCACCTAAAATGCAACTATCATTAATATGTGAAAAATATTGAAGTGCACAAAAAGGCAGTTGCATTATTTGGGGGTGAAGGATGAATGTTCTTTTGATGAAATGCTGAAAAATATTACGCACCCTTTTTTTGGTTTTTGCAGGGGGGAAGGCAGGGCAATTGGGGTTAAGTGACTTGCCCAAGGTCACACAGCTAGTAAGTGTGTCAAGTGTCTGAGGCTGGATTTCAACTCAGGTCCTCTTGACACCAGGGCTGGTGCTCTACTCACTGTGGCACCTAGCTGCCCCTATGGCACCCTTTTTAAAAACCATTTTCTAAGCCTGTGCACTCTCATTCTCTCCCACATACACACTGTTAACTCATTCTCTTCCCCCTCCCCCTCCCTTCTTACATACAGTATGTATGTAAGTACTCTTCCACCTCTCTCTCTTTTGCATACACACAGATTCTGATTCTGAATTTGTCTCCCTTCTCTCTCCCACTTTCTCATTTCTCTCTCATAGTCAGAATCCTCCTTCCTCGAAAACATAGGATGATAGAGCTGAAAGAGATATTAAAGAATCCTTCCTCCTTACCACCCCACCCCAAATAAGTGGATGGTTTTGTTTGCCAAAGGAATTAAGATCCCTTTAGCCTGGACCATTTGACATTTAATGTTTGTGCATAGTTTTCAAAGGAGTTGAATCATTTGCATCCCCTCTCACTCTTCCTACACATCGTTGCCTTTTTAATGTTCCTTAAATACCTTTCATTCCTCCTTTCCCTCCAATCTAAAATGGCTCCCCATACTCCATTGCATGAAGTTCCATTAAGGTGCTACCTGGCTTTTAAGACCTTCTACATTCTGGTCTTCCTTCTGGTCAGTCAACACACATTTATTAAGTACCTTCCATTTTCCAGGCACTGTCCTAAGTGCTGGAGATGCAAAGGAAAAAAAGAAGAAAGGGTTTACATTCTATTGGGAAGATAATTCATACATCAATGTACACACATACACATTTATATACATACATAGAATCAATAGAAATTAGATGCCATAGTGTTAAATAGGAGGTAGTTATTGAGAGAAGGTTTTGGAAGTTAGAGGAATCAGGGAAGGCTTTTTGGAGAAGGCGGTGCTTGGGCTGAGCCTAGAAGGAAGGGAGGGATTCTGTGAAGTAGCATTGAAGAGGGAGTTCATTTCAGACATGGACTGTGGTTAGTCCAAACATACAGAAGTCTTAATGGATGGATAAGAAACAGACAGCAGGTAACTTTGGTGGTAGTGTACAGGAAGGCAAGTGATGTATAATGAGGTTGGAAAAATTTGTTTTGGCCAGGTTGTGAATGTCTAACCTTATTTCCTCTTATTCCCCCCAACCCAGCCCACATACTTTCTACTATAGTCATAATGTTTCTACCTTTTTGTCAATGTGTATATCCTGTCTAAAATGTCTTTTCCCCCTCTCAGCTTCTTAAATAATTCCTCTCTATCCTTCAAGGCCCATTTCAAGCTCAACCTTCTCCATAAAGTTCTATCCGATTACTCCAACCTCTACTTAGATCTCTCTTCTGGGAACTTCTTTCATCATCTCATCTGCTCTGGGCCCAAGATGTCCATTAGCTAATACACTAAACGTATTAATATTCTAATATGATAGGGGCACAGGGCTGCACTTTCTGGAGACAATGGCCTTGTTTTCTTTTCCAACTACTAAGTGACTATAATTAGAATTTTAGGTCAATGAGGAAGGTATTTTTGTGTAGGCAGCAATGTAGGGAGCCACTGACTTTATCTACGTGCAAGATCTTTGGGCAAGTTTGCCAGGTAAGAATTGGAACTTTGGAAGGGAGGTGGTATGTGTGTGCGTGTATGTGTGTGTGTGTGTGTGTGTATGTGTGTGTGTATTTGCGTGTATTATAATTGTTGCTGTTCATTTGGCCCATGACAATAATAACTCACATTTATATGAAACAACTGGAGACACTAGTTGTCATGTAAATGCAAAGTTTAAAGTACAATGCAGATCCATATCCACTCAAAATACCTCATAACTCTTCACCTACAAGTTTACTTTACAAGTCAGCCAGAAGACACAATAAGTTTAAAGCAAAGGTTTTAAATGAAGCGGCATGCTAGGAAAAATCACAATGCAACATTTCCCTCATAAACAAATCTAGGATACCCTCTCCCACAAATACATATATACCTCATGAGTGTGCACAGAGTTGCATATACATAGAGACCATATATGGTCAGGATGCAGGAATGGAGGGTTATATGTATGGGAGATGTGAGGGGCAATTCATACCTTCAGCATTGCAGTGCTACTGATGTCCCTTGGTTTTGTGGGTGCTGGTAGGCATTTAGTATCTTCTTGGCATTGTTTTGCTGGTCTTCAGTCATTGCTGAGTGTCTTGGCTAGAAGTATGATTATAGAGCTTCTCGTTTCTACCATCTTCTGGATGTGGTATAGTTGAACGAAACAAATTCCTGCTTTGACCATGCACAAAAAACCCAGACAAACATGTATTTCATTCTTTACTCTGAATGCCGCTGAATACTACTTCTCCATCTGGAGGGAGATAGCATATTTCATCATAAATCCTCTGGGATTGTGGCTGGCCACTGTGTTAATCAGAGTTCCAAAGCCTTTACAAGAAGCTTTTTCCAGTCCTCCTTAATCCTAGGGCTATGCCTCTGAGATTATTTCCAGTTTACCTCGTATTTATTGTTTCTACATAGCTGTTTGCATGTTGTCTCTCCCTTTAGACTATGAACTTATTGAGAGCAGAGATCTTCTTTTGCCTTTCTTTTTTATCTCTAGTACTTACTACAATGCCTGTCACATGATAGACTCTTAATAAAATCTAATTGACCCTCTGGCCATGAGCCTCCTCAGTTTTGAGCCACTATCTATGTGTGTGTGTGTGTGTGCATGTATACACACACACACACATATATAATACATATATATATGTATACATATATATATATTTTACCTTAAGGTACATACATAAAGTTTTTTCCTTACACACTAAGAGGAAGATATTATGGGCATGATTTTTGTTGTTCCATTTCAGTTGTGTCTGACTCTTTGTGATCTCATTTGGGGTTTTCTTGATAAAGACACTGGAGTGGTTTGTCATTTGCTTCTCCATCCTCCATCTCATTTTACAGATGAGGAAATTGAAGCAAACAGGGTTAAGTGATTTACTCAGGGTCATACAGTTAGTGTCTGAGGCTGGATTTGAAATTAGGTCTGGAGCTCTATCCACTGTGCCACCCAGATGCTGACATGGATATAATTATCCTTGCTTTAAAGATGAAAAAACTGAGATTCAGAGAGGGGAAGGGATCACATAACTAGGAGGTAGAGAAACATTAGTTGTAACCCAGGAGGCTTCCTACTACACTCTATAGTTTTCCTCTAGATCACGGCTTGGATAAGGCCCTGGTAATGCTCGTTATGTTAGAGTATTATTATTTTTATAATTCTTCTTCCCTCCGTTGCTCTTCACACAGATAGTCTCAATCACCCTTCCACTATCTCGTGCCTGGATTTCCTTGAAGCAAAGGAATATATGTTTCTCTCTCTCTCTCTCTCTCTCTCCCTTTCTCTCCCTCCATTTCCCCATATCTCTCCTTATATATATATAGACATATATATAGTATCATCTATCTGTCTAATCTCTTGTCTACCCTGTCACTTATCCTTTTAAAAAAAGTATGCCTATCTAGAGATATTTTAATCATGGATTCCCTTCCACCATATCTCAATTCTACCTGTGAGATCAAATGTGTACCTTTTCTTTATGATTTCTCATTCATTTTACTTGTTACCTAAACCTAGCTCCTTCCTTTTGTCATTTGTGACCTTCTGGAAGTCTTTATTGCTGGTCTTCCTGTATTGTAGCTACTTTCTATGATGTCTAACTTATTGCGAATATATACATGTATATGTATATGAATCTATCTGTATACATTTGTTTATATCTAGATTCTCTCCCTCTCCCTTTCCCCCCTCCCTCCCCACCACTGTTGTGTGTGTGTGAGTGTGTGTGTGTGTGTGTGTGTGTATGTATGTATCTTGCACCATTCTAGACATCTGCACTCTTCTCAAAGCAGCTTTTCTGTTCTGCATCCTTTGCCTTCAGTGGAGAGGTGTAATGAAAACACAACACATGTCCCAGTTTTGGTTTCCTACTCAAGATTTCATAATCTTTGGCAATACTTTCTAGGTTACTTCTGGCAATATTATTTGTGCCCATGTGAATCACTAGCAGTTGGGAGTAAGTTATCTATGGTGACAAATCTGTGGGGAGTTTTCTGTTGTGTCTCTTGGATGCTGTAGAATTTCAAACATATATCCAGTGTAAGTCACTGCAAAATGTTCTGTGTTCCCCATACTCATTGAGATCCTCAGTTCTTGTCTTCTAAACTGCTTGTAGTTATTCAGAACTCACCACATGAGCATATCCTGGACACCTTTATACCCCTTTGTCATATTATAACAACTTGACAGTTAATATAATCAAAATACTCCATTTATATCCCATAATTCTATCTCTTGTTTTGTTCATAAATTCTTCCCTTATCCATAGATATGGCAGGCAAACTATTCCATGCTCCTTTAATTTAATTATGGTGTCACCCTTCATGTCTAAATCATGTACTCATTTTGACTTTATCTTTGTATATTGTAGGAGATACTGGTCTATTCCTAGCTTCTGCTAAACTCCTTTCCAGCTTTCCTAGCAGTTTTTGTTAAATAGTGAGTACTTGTCCCAAAAGCTTAGATTTCTACATTTATCAAACACTGGATTACTATGGTCATTTAATACTATGCTTTGTATACCTAATCTATTCCACTGATTCCCCCACTCTATTTCTTAGCCAGTACTCAGATAGTCTTGGTGATTACTATTTTGTAAAACAGTTTGAAATCTGCTATAGCTAGGCCATCTTCCTTCCTTCACATTCTTTTCATTGATTTTCTTGATATTCTTTACCTTTTGTTCTTCCAGATAAATTTTGTTATTATTTTTCATAGCTCTATTAAGTATTTTTTGGTAGTTTAATTGACATAGCATTGAATAAATAAATTAATTTGGGTAGAGTTGTCAATTTTATTGTATTGGCTCAGCCTACCCATGAGAAATTAATATTTTTCCAATTGTTCAAATCTGACATTATTTGTGTGAAGAATATTTTATAACTTTGTTCATATAGTTCCTGGGTTTGTCTTGTCAGGTAGACTCTTAACTACTTTTTATAGCCCACAGTTATCTTAAATGGAATTTCACTTTCTATCTTTTGTTGCTAGACTTTGTTGGTAGTAACATATAGAAATATTGATGATTTATATGGGTTTATTTTATATTTTTCAACTTTGCTTAAGTTGCTAATTATTTCAACTAGTTTTTTTAGTTGATTCTCTAGGATTCTCCAAGTATACCACCATAATATCTGCAATGAGTGATAGTTTTGTTTCTTCATTGTCTATTCTAATTCCTTCCATTTCTTTTTCTTCTCTTATTGCTGTAGCTAGCATTTCAAGTACAATATTGAATAATAGTCATGATAATGGATATCTTTGCTTATCATTTTAAGGAAAGCTCCATTTATTAAGTCCAACATCCCTGGGAATAACAGAGCCTTCACAAACCACTGCTCTGCTTCTAGACCCCTCATGTACTCAACATCCAGGGAAGCAATCTTTGTGGAGATGCAATCTGGCAACTGCCACTGCTCCAAAGCCTTTGCCTCCTTAGAAGCCACAGCTACTAGAAAAGAAAGTTCTGAGTTCTCCCCCAAACCCCTCCAAATACTCGTAAAATGACTCTAAACAAATTCTAGAGCAGCAGAACTCACAAAATGATAGAGTGAAACAAATTTCCAGCCTAAGACAACCTGTAAGGTTGACAGGAAATGTCTATTGCACCTGGATGGATGAGGAGTGGAGATCAACACTGGCCACACCTGCATGGACTGGACCCCCCAGCAAACAAGGAGCAGGCCTCAGGAGACTGAATCACTAACAACTGCGGGGGTTTCCAGACTTCTCAACCCGCAGATTCCAAAGAAAATTTAGAAGGTCAGTAGGAAAGTTGAGAGAGGAGTGTGGTCTGGCTCTAGCCCTGGGGTGGCAGAGGCAGTGGCAGCAGCAGCAGCTGCAGCTGCTTCTGGAGCTCTTGGCCCATAGACAATGAGGGGATCAAGCAGCTGAGCAGAGGGGGATTGCAGAAATCTCTTTGCTGGTGCTGAGGTAGGATTCTCTTATTTTGCCAATGTTTAGATCTAGGTTATAGTCCAGGATGGTGGTCCTGGGGTGAGGGGGAGCACTGTCCTAGAAGAGCTTGTGGCTGCAGTGGAGAGGGAATCCTTCTCACAGTTCCAAGGCAGAAAAGAGTGCTTGTCATCACTCACAGACCAGAGCACAGGCCAGGAGAGGAGTAAACACCTCTCCTTTGATCATACCACATTGGAAGAACTGAAAATTTATAGGCCCTTAGAAGTATCTCTGAAAACAGCTGCACAAAATCTCTGAAGCTTGGGACAGTATACCCTCCACACTGGAAGCAGAGTCCTATATTAATAAAGAGTTAAAAAGTCAAGTAATTGGCTGGAAAAATGACCAAACAGAGGAAAAAAACTCAGACTAAAGAATCTTATTTTGGTGACAAAGAAGATCAAAACATACAACCAGAAGAAGAAAACAAAGTCAAGCCTCCTACATCCAAAGCCTCCAAGAAAAAAAAATATGAATTGGTCTCAGGCCATGGAAGAGCTCAAAAAGCATTTTGAAAATCAAGTGAGGGAAGTAGAGGAAAAATTGGAAAGAGAAATGAGAATGATGCAAGAAAACCATGAAAAATGAGCCAACAGCTTGCTAAAGGAGAACCCCCAAAATACTGAAGAAAATAACACCTTAAAAATAGACTAACTCAAATGGCCAAAGAGGTCCAAAAAACCAATGTGGAGAAGAATGCCTTAAAAAGCAGAATTGACCAAATGAAAAAGGAGGTCCAAAAGGTCACTGAAGAAAATAATTCCTTAAAAATTAGAATGGAGCAAATGGAAGCTAATGACTCAATGAGAAATCAAGAAGTTAGGGGCAGCTAGGTGGCACAGTGAACAGAGCACTGGTCCTGGAGTCAGGAGGACCTGAGTTCAAATCTGGCCTCAGACACTTGACACACTTACTAGCTGTGTGACCTTAGGCAAGTCACTTAACCCCAATTGCCCTGCCTTCCCCCTCCAAAAAAAAGAAAAGAAGAGAAATCAAGAAATTACAAAACAGAACCAAAAGAATGAAAAATAGAAGACTGTGAAGTATTTCATTGGAAAAACAACTGACCTGGAAAATAGATCCAGGAGGGATAATTTAAAAATTATTGGACTAACTGAAAGCCATGATAAAAAAGCCTAGACATCATTTTTCAAGAAATTATCAAAGAAAACTGCCCTGATATTCTGGAGCCAGAAGGTAAAATAGAAATTGAAAGAATCCATTGATCATCTCCTGAAAGAGATCCCAAAGGAAAATTGCTAGGAATACTGTAGTTGAATTCCAGAGCTCCCAGATCAAGGAGAAAAATATTGCAAGCAGCCAGAAAGAAATAATTCAAGTGTTGCAGAAGCACAATCAGGATAACGGAAGACTTAGCGGCTTCTACATTAAGGGTTTGGAGGGCTTGGAATATAAGATTCTGGAGGTCAAAGGAGCTAGGATTAAAACCAAGAATTACCTACCAAGCAAAACTGGACATTCATTGAAATAGAGGAATTTCAAGAATTTTTGATGAGAAGACCAGAGTTGAATAGAAAATTTGACTTTTAAATACAAGACTCAAGAGAAGCATGAAAAGTTAAACAGGAAACAGAAACAGGAAAGAGGAAAGGGACTTATTAAAGTTGAACTGTTTACATTCCTACAAGGAAAGATAATATTTGTAACTAATGAGACATTTCTCACTATTAGGGTAGTTGGAGGGAACGTCTGTCTGTCTGTCTATCTATCTATCTATCTATCTATCTATCTATCTATCTATCTATCTAATCTAATCTAACTATCTATCTATCTATATTTGGAGGGAATACACACACATATACAGAGGGCACAGGGTAAGTTGAATATGAAGGGATGATATCTAAAAAATAAAATTGAGGGGTGAAAGAAGAATGTACTGGGAGAAGCAGAACGGGAGAGGTAGAAAGGGGATAAATTATCTCACATAAAAGAGGCAAGAAAAAGCTTTTACATTAGAGGGGAAGAGGGGGGAGGTGAGAGGGAATGAGTGAACCTTACTCTCATCAGATTTGGCTTAAGAAGGGAATAACATACACACTCAATTGGATGTGGAAATCTCTTACCCTACAGGAAAGTAGGGGGAAATGGATAAGGGGGGATGATAGAAAGGAAAGCAGATTGGGGTAGGGGGTAGTCAGAAGGAAACATATTTGAGGAGGGACAGGGTCAAAGGAAAGGGTAGAATAAATAGAGTGTGGGATAGGATGGAGGGAAATATAGTTAGCCTTTCACAACATGACTATTATGTAAATGAATTGCATAACTACACATGTATAGCCTATGTTGAATTGCTTGCCTTCTCAATGAGGGTGGGTGGGGGGAGAGGAAGGGAGAGAATTTGGTACCCAAAATTTTAAAAATGAATGTTAAAATTGCTTTTACCTGCAACTGGGAAATAAGATATACAGGCAATGTGATATAGAAATCTGTCTTGCCCTACAGGAAAATAGAAGGGAAGGGGATAAAAGAAGGGGGAGGGTGATAGACGGGAGGGCTGACTGGGGGAAGGGGTAATCGGAATGCGTGCCATCTTGGGGTGGGGGGGAGGACAGAGATGGGGAGAAAATTTGGGACTCAAAATCTTGTGGAAGTGAATGTTGAAAACTAAAACTAAATTAATTAATAAATAATAAATAAAAAGATAAGAAAGTTCTAGATGTCAAAGTCCTTGGCACTGCCAAATAGTTCAACATTAGAAACAGATACTTTTTTATTAATGGAAATCACAAGAGATAGGATACCTTGTGCCTTGCCGTTGCATCCTAAGGGCTACTGGGCTCTTCTGTTTGCTTTGCATTTGAAACTTTGGATATTCATTGACTCTTTCTGTTGGAATGTGAGCACCTTGTGAGCATGTGCTATCTTTTGTATTTATTTCCCAGCACTTAGTACACTGATTTGTACATAACTAACATTTAATAAATGCCCATTCATTCACAATAGATACTCCATACAATAAATTTCATTTATTGCATGGAAACCTATGCTAATTGTCATGAGAAACACAAGAGAAGATAACATGGCTCTTGTCCTCAAGAAGCTTACAGTCTATTTGGTGAGAAAAGATTTATGCACATGAAACAGAACAATACAAGTGTGTTTTAGAAAAGTACCTGAATGGGTAATATGAGTAGTTAGTGATATAGTCAGTGCTATAGGAGGTCAAAGGTGGGAAAGAACACTGTGGGTTGGAGTAGTTAGGGAGACTCCAAGGGAAAGGTGGAACTTGAGCTGAGTACTGATGAAAGACAAGAAGGAGGAAAACGCTCCTGTTCAGTTATTGCAGGGTCTTTTGCACTTCTCCTGGTCTCAGGCAACACCTTTCACTACCAGCTGTGCGTTGTGGGTTGTCCTAGTGCTATATATTGGTCATGACTTGTGCTTTCTTCTGTGTTCCCTGGGGAATACAGAGAGAGGATGAGATCTCCCACCTGCTAACTCGCAAGAGCTAAAAGAGTGAAGATCTTCTACCTATTGTGATCAGCTGTTCCACACAAGAACTACATATTGGAAGATACATAGTAGAACCTTCTCTGCTATATCTTGGAAGGAAGCACTATGATATGTGCCCAGGTGGGAGAATGAACATTCCTGGTGTGACCTCAACGCCCATCTTGAGGAAGCATTCATGCTGCTTCCCTACAATGACCTCTCTATCAGTGTCAGGGATGGTTGCATGGTATAGGATAGACAGTAGAGAAGGACAATATTTTCTATGTTCAGTAGGCATCCAGAGTACAAAAATTCAATGATCAGTTATTGAGTGCCTGCATGATAAATGCCAGAAAAAGTAGTTCCATACTGCAATTGTTTCTCTGGAAGATCAGAAAAATGTTATATCAATTGACCCCTGATTGGTCCCTCAAAAAGAAAAGGAATATGGATATGACTATGCAAGATGTATTGCAATTACTGTGAAGGCATCAAACACATCATCTCCTTTGAAGATAAACCCTCTCTGGAAGCTCAATAAGTATCTGAGAGAAAAATGGGCCACTAATTAGCAAAGAAGTTAGACTACATGTATTCCTGACAATAGGCATCTGTAATAAAGTCAGAAAGCAGTTATTAGAGATCCTTTTAAAAGCACCACGACCAAAGGGTCATCTGTTTTCAGAGGGAAACCCACCATAGATAGCAAACTGATAGATGGGCTAGGCTTTCATGTGACAATAATCCTGATGTTGGAAACAAACCATCCCGGCACATAACTTATTGGTTTCTGTATTTAAATTTATAAGGGACCCAACTATACTGTTTCTCGATAGGTGTGAACTCACCAATTCTCTCTGCTCAGCAATGGTGGGATTAATTTCCTTCATAAAGTCTTCCCTAAAGACCCAGCTTCAATTGTTCCCAGTTAGTTCCTATCAGCCATGGAAGAATCCTTTGTATTTATGTTTTCCATTTATTTTTCTCAGGTATTTCTTTGAAATAAGTTTTTAGGAAGCTTGACTCCACACCATGGGTAGACACTTTGTGATCTTGTTTCTTTAATATTTCTAACATTTAGCAAGCATTTCACATATTGAATGACCATTTTCCCCATAGAACCAATGGACAGTGCTGATCACATGGTAATTACTGTCATTGTTGGTATCGGAGTTACACAGACAATTTAGGCAAAATTCATATTTGAGGCCTCAGATATCCAGATCCCTGTCTTGTATTTCCCCCAAAGAGCTAACTGCTCAAGATCTCCAGTCTCCAAGATCTCAAACCCCATTTGGAGTTAGGTCACCAAGGAAGTTGCACAGGATTGGTAGTCAAGTTCTAGTTCTGGGTCCATCACTAATTTGCTATGTGGTAACTCAAGTTAGTGAGTTTTAGGAAATGTTTATATGGTGTTCTTTTACTTCAGGAAGGCTCTAGGATGGATGACCCCAGAGATGGAGGTTTCTTCCAACTCTGAGATTTATAATTTTTAACCTCTCAGGGCTTTAATTTCCTTACCTGTAAAAAGAGGGAGTAGGTTTAGATGTTCAGCTAATATCAAATCTTTTTTATGTCTTATTTTCAATAATGAGAGATGATCTCATGTTTTACCGTACATTGGCCATCAGAGTTCTGCATTTTGGACAGTGGGCTGAGGGATGAGAGTTGGGGATCCTGTAATATCTTTGTTTTTGGAAGTTATTTCTTGCCAAATGTAATCCAATTTACTGTGGATTTTCTTCATATGAATTTCTTTGTATTTTTTATAGTTGATTATTGGTATAATTAGTGTAATTAACTACAATTACAAAATTAGTGCAAATCCATGTAATCAGGTGCTAACAATGTGCAATTAGGTAACTGCATCTTGTAATTAGACACTTGAATATGCTGGACCATTATAAAGTCCTTATTCCACTTTGTCAAAAATTGTCCCAAATCTATATGCAGATCATTTTAAAACTTTGGTTTTACCCCATAATTGAATATGTCTTTTCTTAAGATATCAGCCACACTTCTCCACCCATTATGCAGGAACTGCCTGCTAATTTGGTTTTTTGAAAACAAAACTGTTTTTGAATTACAGAATTGAAGAAATTGTCTCCCAATTCATCATTCCTTTCTTTAAAAAATAGGTATTCTGACAAAATTAATTAGTGGGATTTTAAAAATAAAAGAGAAAGTTCCAATTCTAGTTAGTAGGGATTTTAAAAATAAAAAAGGAAAATTCCAGTTTCAGTTCACAACCTGAGTAATAGAATTAGAAGAGGCTTAAAACCAGAGTGTCTGGAATTCTGGGAAATGATGGTTCAGCTATAATTGTACATAATCATTTTCTAGCTCCAAAGCTTCCCCCACCAATATGCTACCCCAGTAGCAACATCTTTTCCTCAATCCACTCTTCCAAGTAGCAGATGATAGTGGAGGCTCTGAGGTCTTGCTGTGACTCAGCTCAGAAGATTCTTCTCAGATCCATTTAGAGATCTGGCATGGACCAACTCCAAAGCCCTGAAAATCTCTCATTCAAAATAACTCACCTTTATCTTATGAGTAGAAACCAGAAGTTTGCTTTTCTGTCAGCCACACCAAATAGGCATATTCACCAAAAACACTCAACAAATATTTCCAATCATCAGGATTTCCTAACTTTTAATTTTAAAGCCCATATTTTACTCATATGTAAATCAGATGCCAATTTAATGGGGGTTAGAAGCATGTACAGACCCAATCAGTATGCTTGACTGATGCAGTCTCTCAATGTGGGGGATTGAGGAGCTTGCTTTTGAGAGAATCTGAAAGATGTGTAAGGGAAATACTTTGGAGAGACTATCTAGCATGTTTTCACAATTTAACTGTTGACTGTCTAGCCACGTGGTGATGGAGAGGCCATCGAATTGACCTTGGAGATCATCAAAAAGGCCTCTCGGCCACCTCCATTTTTGCTTCAGTTGCTCTTGGGAAATCTCAGTGATTCTTTTCCTTATGGAATGTGGTGAGAGACCATTCTGTAGAGGAAAGTACTTAGGGCTTTCTCCTCTTTGGGGTTGTATGGCCACTGATAAATGGGCCCCAGTCTCTGGTCTCTGATTTTGATCTTTTTGGTTTTAGGTGAATAAAGTCCAATTCAATAAACATTTATTAAGTGCCTACTATGTACTAGGTAGGAAATTTGTAGCCAGCCCAGTATTAATGTCTAGACAAGCAAGGAATGACTTTCAGGAGTGACATCAGGGACCCAGGTCAGTGGTATCTGGGACATAGGTTCATTTGTCAAGTCATATCTGGAAATGAACTTGGTGTGAGCAATAATACCCAGGAACTGAGCTAGTTTTTGAGTCTCCCAGTGATTGAGGTGATATAAGGGAGAATATGCCCAGAGGCTTCAGGGGAAATGCTTGTACATTTGTCTTATTATCTCTTTGAAGTAAATCTTTTTTGTAACACACATACATGATTTACTATTGCACATGCTAACTAGTGCATTGGAAACACCAATTGGACTTAAACTTCTCAAAGCTATCAATCAAAGTATTATTAATCAAGAACATGTAAACATTAGTTTATGTTATCTATTAGGCAATAGAAGTATCAACCCACTAGGAACAAACTACCCATTTGATTTCCTTGGGCTGAAGCCTGGGGCCTCTGATGTTTTGTTTTGTTTTGTTTTGTTTTTAAATAGTGATAATTATGAGTGTTATCTGTTTAGGCTCAAATTCTGATTGGTGGCTGGCAAACTAATTTATTTAACAATTTATTTGGTTAGTACCTTATGACATAAGCTAATGATTAATTTGTTAAACAAATTATTCTATTGGTGGCCTGTCCTAACTGGGGGTCCCATATGTTTGTCAGCTGCTATTTATGAACACATGTCATTTACCAATCTATACCACAATATGCTTATCTTAAAATTGAAAAACAAATTATGAAAAACAGACATCAAAATATCACCACAAAACGGTGGTCCAATACAAAATAGAGTCAGTTATGTCAAGGCAACAAACAGGCTTATTACATCTTTGTAAATGTTAATATCTTAGATGGTTTTTTTTGTAGAATCAGGATGCTAATCACTGGTCCCTAATAACTGAGGAGAACACAGTTGATAGGGACTAAAGACAATGATAGTAGAAAAGAGAAATACCCCAAACCCTCAGGGTACTCTTGAACTCTGAGGAGAGATGTACCCAGCTCAGTTCTGGGAGAAAGAGCCGGAGTATATGTATTACATTGGGAAACAGGACATTTTGGCCATCTTTACATTGAATGAGTGCTTTCATCTTTGGAATTGTTTTTTCAAACTTTGTTTTTGCCTCTTCCTATGAATAAAATTGTCCAAATCAGAATAGGTACCACTTACAGATTTTTACTTATATGGGGTCCATATTATCCCAAATAATACTTTAAGAGCAGCTCCCCAGAAAGCATTCAGAAAATCTCAAGAGGAAGATTTGCTACCCACTTAAAAAATGAACATGCTTAATTGTATGGGCAATGCAAAGTTCTTTTGGGTTACCACCTTTGGAGCCTGAAAACTCTTCTAGCTGAATGCCATAGACAGGGGATCATATTTGGAAGGGAAGTTAACAATAGGACATGGCCACATTGGTTTCATTCTCCAGCATCTGAAAGTAGCTCCTGTGCTATAGTGAAGAACAATCAACTGGCATACAGGAGGTCTGCCTCTGTTACTAAACAGTTATGCTCATAAAATGTTAGAGATGAAAGGGAATTTAACAATCAGCTGTGACTCTGTTTCTTCATCTGTAAAATAAGATCTCAATACTTGCTCCAATTATTTCACCGTGTTATTCCAAAAATTCAATCCAAAAAGCATTTATTGAATAGACATATTTAATTCAATTTAACAAGCATTTAGTAAGAATCTATTATGTGTAAAATTCTGAGTATAGAAAAAGAAAATAAGAAACTCTCTGCCTTCAAGAAGCTCATAAAATATTGTCCTAGGTTCTGTGCATAAAGTAAAAGATAGTCCTTGTCCTTTTGCTTACAGCCTAGATAGGACATAAGAGAAATATGAAGTATTGCATACATATAAAATTTATACTATTTGCTTGAAGACCAAATACTGAAGCAGAAACTTAAATACTTTGGCCACATAATGAGAAGAGAGGACTCATTAGAAATGACCTTGATGCTGGGAAAGATTGATGGTAAAAGGAAAAGGGGATGGTAGAGAGTTAGACGGATAGTTAGTATCATGGAAGCAATGAATGTGAGCTTGGACAGATTTCGGGAGATAGTGAAGGATAAAAGAGCCTGGGGTACTATGATCTGTGGGGTCATGAAGAGTCGGACACATCTGAATGACTGAACAATAGTAACATATGTAAAACACACTGTAGGGATAGGCAATTTCATTGGTGGGTATATTTCCATAATGAATGCAGATTGCAACCCATCAATATGGTTGTAGATGATCTTTGAGGCCTTAAAAATTTGATCATCCTGTAGCCAACCTCGTGAAGAACCTTTCCAGACTTAGCTAAGCTTATCCTCATATGTCTATACAATCTATCACCAGGCTTATACTCTATGTAAGATAATTCTTTTTTTAAAAAAATTATCAGAGAAATACTTAAGAACAGAGGGCCTAGTGCAATACAGTGGAAAGAAAAATCAAAGAACTTGGATTCAAATTCTGCTACTGGTACTGCCTGTGTGATCTTAAGCTAGCCATTTAACCATACAAGGCCTCAGATTCCTCATTTGTATAATAAAATTCCTCATCTGTTTTAACCTATATGGCCTCTGAAGGACCTTCTGGATTTAAATTTATGATCTTATATTTAAGTATTTATTCCATGTACCTACTTTAGCCTCATAAAAGTTTGGTCCTACTTGTAGACCCTGTGGAAATGCCTTAGTGCTTGGGGACCTCTGTTTATATTTTTATTTGTAGGGATCAATGGGATAATTGAAGTCTCTTGGTGGAATCTGAGAGCATTTCCTAGATGAGTTTTCTCTGATTGGAATACTCTTTTTCAATTTTTTTTTCTTTTTCAATTCTTTACTGCTTACTCATCCTTCTGGGCCCAGATTAAATGCCAACTCCTCTGTGAAATGCTTTTTGATTGTTTCCCCTTTTCCTTGATCTCAAAGCAAACTTTTCTTTCTCTGAACTTCATATCAATTTATACCCCTCTTTTAAAATTATTTTTTTATTCTGGACTTGAGATTTTATTAGTGTAAGGAGTTCTCTTTACCAATTCAGATCAGCAACTAATTTGCAACTTTTATTCTTGGTTATCTGGGACACTGGGAGTTAAATAACTCACCCAGGGTCATATGGACAGTTTGGGGCAGAGGGTGTGAATCCAAGTTGTCTCGACTCCTAGGTTGTTTCTGTTCTCTATGTCATGTTGCCTTGCTGAACGTATTTTATAGTATTCACCAAGAACTATCTTTTATTATAGTTATTTATGTACAAGTTGTATCTCTCCTACAAGAGTGTAAAATCCTTAGGAAGAGGGCAGAGTCCTTTGTTAATTCACTCAGCACTTATCCTACTGCCTTTTACATAGACAGTGTTCCATACGTGCTTGTGGATTGAACTCAATGATGGTATTCGGCAGTGAACAGGAGCTATCTATGGTACTGAATCTCCTTAGATGGAAGGACTACTCTGTGCAGGTGAGCTTAATGTATTGTTCCGCAAAGACAAAGAGCTTGTAAATGAATTACCCTTCAGCATAATCAAAGCTCCATCCCCGGTCTTGCTTCTAACCTTCAGGAAAGACATTCTGCTCCTTGTTGGTTATCTTTATACTACCTGATTCTCAGCCTCTCTGAAGAATTTTTCAGGTCATGCATATACAATGCAAATGAACTCTTTCGTGGGGCCTGCCTTCTTAAAGAACTCATATCCATGTTACTTGGTGGCTAGATCCTCTTTTCTGAATATATATACATCTAGTCTTGACCACACTGATTCAGGAAAGATATATCTCATTCACTGTGAGGGATATTGTTGGGTTGTGCATATGTGTGCAGAGCTAGGGAATTCGAAGGCTGATTCTAAACTAGTCATGATAACAGAAGTCAGAAAATAATGATGAAAATTAGTCCTAGGATAGTTTTCACCTAGGCTTGACCCTGAGCAGTAAGGTATTGAGGTCCATCCTAAAGGAGCATAAATAGAACCTGTCACAGCATTTAAAAATATGGCCGAAGTTGAAGGAAAGTTTCCAGGCTGGGGCGATGGTTGTGAAAGCTTACATTTCCACCCATCTCAGGGAGAGGCTCATTGAGGCTCATGTTTTATTATTATTATCATTATCATTATTTTTTACACAGCAGTAAATGATTTAAACAGATTGTGAGATGGAGGCACTTATTGCATCTGGCTTTTCTAGTTTGGCAGCTCAGTCTATTTAACCATTTTTAATCTAGTATTATAAATACATCATCTTTCACACACCAAGCTGGGGTTCAGATCCATTCTCAAGGAAACAGGTGAAGGCTTTGAGTTTTCATCTCAATATCAGCAATTGGTTGACACAGAGCAGCTCATACACTGTTATACCCCCTCCCACCCAACGACAAAAGCAGCATTTTGTGATACTGTTGCACAAGTTTGAGTCCATTAATTGCTGTGGAATGGAGTGAAACCCATATGGATCTTGAACACTGTGACCTCAGGCAGTCATAGTAAGAGGCCTGAAGAGTTCTAAACCTGGTTTCAAATGTTGTTCAAATTTGAACCTAGGTTCAAATGCTATCTTCTGTTTGACCTTAATTCCCCCATTCTGGTCTTTGGATTCCTCATATATAAAAAGGACTTGGGCTAGATGGTCTTTATGGACCTTTCTAGTTCTAAATCTCATGATTCTTGACCTCATTAGCCTAATACTTTAGTTTTGTCTGTAGTCTATTAGCTCAGTTTGTTAGGATGTGATATTAATGAGGCCAAGGCATTAATTTACATCCCTTTCACATAGTTTTATGGCCAAAGTCTACCTCTTTAATTCTGGCCAGTCATGTAAAAAAAAAACAAGAAAAAAAGTGTCATGAGGGAGGGAGGAGGGAGAAACATGGGGGGTAGAGAGATCTAGGGAAAATACAGCCGTACTATTGGACAAGTGAACATGTACATGTTGCTCAGGGTAGGCTTATTATTAAAATAATGATGACTGAGCAGTAGAAATAGCAGAGTGAAATAATTACAGGGCATGAAAAAACAATGAATGCTGTTAGATGAGATACACTATAAAGAAACCAATGCATGGATACAAGATTCAGCTTCTTCAGGTGCCAATTCTGCAGATGACTCTCTTGCCATTTGTACAGAAGCACTTAAAATGTTTGACAATGTTTGAAATTATTCACCTGGTTTGTAATTTCCCCCCAAATCCCAGACCTTCTAATCTTCAGAAGTCCTCTGTACCTAAAATATTTAAATGTGTTTCTTTCTCGGGTGCTTCTAATTCATTTTCTATTTTTGATGTTACAGGCAGGGTGTGGACAGGGAATGTCAGTGCGGTCCCAGTTGTATAGAAATGGGGCATGAAAGTTTCCAGCAAGGGAGGGAGAAGGGGAATGTTAATCAGGAGGAGAGGGTATATTGAAGAGCAGAGGCAATCTGCTACAAGTCAGTCTCGTGGTTCAAAAAAAGGTCCCCCCACTCGCAAAAACAGAGTTGTTTTTTTTTTTACTATGAAAACCTTGCCTTACCTTACATTTTAGTTACCCAGCTTAACTTTACACTGTTTCTTATTTTTATATTCTTTACTCCCTTCTCCTATTATTGCTCATACAATTCCAAATCCCAACCCGGGCTTACTCTCATCATTTACCTTCTCTACTCATACTTATGTACTATTGAATGGACCTAGAGAAAGTCACTCAATCAAGCTGACTGGATTTACTACAGATTTGTACTATCTAATCTCAACTGGGCCCTTCCTGAAGTAAGGCTGTCCTTTTACTCTTCCCTAAATAATTCCTCTATCCAAATTCCAGAGTAGTTGTTTCCAACCTTTTCTTCTCCTTTGAAGCCTAATAACTCATAACCATATGACACTATTCTTTTCTCCTTTAACCCACTCTCTGATGAGGAGGTAGTCCTTTCTCCTCACAGAAGCCAACTCTTCTACACGTACTTTTGAATCCATGCCTTTCTGGTTTCTTCTGCGTATTCTTCCCACGATCATCCCCTCTTTTCCACTAATTTTCAGTCTCTCCCTATTTATTAGCTCCTTACCTGATGTTGACAAATACACTTATGCCTTTCCCATCCTAAAAGAAAACAAAAGAAAAAAAACCTTCACTAGACCTAGCCATACCTTTTAGCTACCATTCTCTATCTCTTTCCTCCTTTTCCCAGTCAAACTCACAGGCAAGGCTATTTATATTCATTGTCTCCTTTTCCTCTCCTCTTACTTCTCAACCCCTTGCAATCTGGCATCTGACCTCATTGCTCAACTTAAACTACTTTTCCCCCAAAATACCAAACACCTCTTTATTGCCGTATAATATGGCCTTTTCCCAATCCTCCTCTTTTTTGAAACCATAAACCACTTTCTCTACCTGTATGCTCTCTCCATTCTGGGAATCTGTGACACCTCTTTCCTGGTTCTTCTTCTACCTATCTGACCACTCCTTTCCATATCGTGTTTCTTAAGTGTAGGTACCAGAGGTTCTATCCTGGGTCTCTATCTCATTTTACTCTATACTCTTTTTTGGTAGCTTCATCAATTTCCATTGATTTAACTATCATTTCCATGCAGGTGGCTTCCAGCACTAGTCTCTCTCCAGAGCTCTAATCTCATATTAGCAACTGAGTATTGGATATTTTGAACTAAATATCATTCAGGCAAACTCACCATATCCCAAACAGAACTAATAATATTTTCTCCCACACTTATCCTTCTTCCAAACTTTGTATTTTTATTGAGGGAGCCACTCTTCTTTCAGTTACCCTTGGTGTCATCCTCAACCCCCTACTCTAATTCCATCTTTCCATTAATTTTCAAAATCTAGTCATTTCCATTTCAACATTTTTTCATATTCCTCTGTTTCTCTTCATCCATATAGCTAGTCCACTAATTCAGTTCCTTATTGCCTCTTAATAGCCTCCTAATTGCCTTCTCTGCCTCAAATCTCTCCTCACTCCCCATCCTCCACAGAACTACCAAAATGACTTTTCTAAGTCTTACTATGTCACTCTCTTCGATAAATTTCAGCAACTGCTTATTCCTATTGGATCAAATATAAATTTCTCTGGCATTTAAAGACCTCCATTGCTTGATATCAATCTACTTTTCCAGTCTTGCTAAGGAAATCTCCCCTTTATGTATTCTATGGCCCGGTGAAGCTGCCCTATTTACCATTTTTCATACATAGAATTCTTTCTCCTTTCTCTCTACCTTTGTACTGTCTGGCCCTCGTGCTTGTAATGTACTCCCTCTTGACTTCCAAAGCTTAGGACCCCTAGTCTTCCTTAAGACTCAATTCAATCACCACTTCTACATGAGCCTTCTCTTTATGCCTTCAGCTTTGACTATCCTCCTCCTCCCCCAAATTGCGTTGTTTCAAACTGACTTATACCAGTATATGTAAACTATTTGAGAGCAGGGGAATTTTCACTTTTTTCTTTCTATTCTCAGAACCTAGCTTAGCAATTGATACATAATATCAATGAATGAATGGAAATGCTTTTGCGAAGCACTCAGCATATACAAAGCATCATATTAATCCTTGGGGATATGAATAGATAAGCAAGACAATATCTACTTGAAGAGACAACTCATAGAACATTTTAGCTGCAAGTCAGATGGAAAGGCCCCTAGGCCTTTTCTTGGTCCTTATGGTGCAAAGGTAAAGTAAGTGGCAACGTGTCCTCTTTAATGTCATTTCTGCAGATAAAATCACAACTGTCTGATGTTGCACCCTATGATAGTGCCAAGGAGTTTGGTCCTTACAAAAAGCAAGAACCTTCTTTTCCGTGTCTTTGGTAGCTGCAGCCTTCAAAGACATTGCCAGGACATGTCTCCATGGAGGTCGCTTTCCAGAATGATGGTTATGAGCACTAGGCTGGTAGTAGAATTGATAGTCTGTAGGGCATGACCATTCCCAAGGCCCTTGGGGTCAGGCTCCTGGGCCATCTCTATTTGGCACCCCAGGGGAAGTAGTGGTGGCCAGGCATGTGCCTATTCCTCCCTTCATCTTGGGTTTCTGGCTCGATTGCCCTACAGGTTATTAATAAATCAGTCAATAAACAGTTAGTCATCACCCACTAAATGGTAAGAAACATAAATAATAAATGCTCCTTGATCGACATGATAGACTACAAGTATGTTTACACTCTTGCCTTGATGGGCAAAAACCCAGTTCCTAAATAGGGGGAAAGGGTCAGAGCAAGGGGTAGTTGATGCTGAGCTTCTGGAATTGTGCAACTAATGATGCTAACAGGCAGCACTGGGAATTGAGTGCTGGACCTGTAATAAGAAAACCTGAGTTCAAATCCTGCCCCAAGTATTTACTAGATGTGTGGCCCCAGAGAAGTCATTTAACCTTTTTCTGTCTCAGTTTATCATTTGTAAAACAGGGATAATATCAGTTCTGTCCCAGGGTTACTGTGAGGATAAAACGAGAGAAGATTTGTAAAGCATTTTAAAAACCTTAAAGTCCTATAAAGTGCTGTTATTTATTGTTTCTATTATTCCCCTTTTTAGGAGATAGTTTTATTTGAGAATTCAGCATGAGACTTAGCCTACCAGATTGGGTTAAGTGACAATCTGGAAAGAAGCAAAGCTGGGGACCAGGCCTCTTATTAAAGAACAGGAGCTGGAGCCTGAGAGGAACAGATACTTGTAGGATGGTGAGGAGTAAAAATGAATGTGTTATTGGAATTGAAAATGGAGGAGGGAGACCCATATTCTGACATAACAAACAGTGTAAATGGCTCTGGGAGAAAAGAGACCCAAAATAGGAGGTGCATTTGCCAGAGAAATAAGAGTCCTTAAAGCTGTCTGAATAGAAAATAAGGTTATCATAATGCCTTATCATTAGAAGAGAGAAGAATATTAAAAGGACTCAGTTCAGCCTGAATAAAAAAGATAAATTTCAAGTAAACTGGCATACAGTTTATCCATGGCTGGATTTGCTGTAATAAAGTCAGCAAGGGAATAAGCCCAGTGATTTACAGCAAGCTCGCTTCTGTAAAATTTACAAACTGCTGTGATAAAATGTCACCTTTTATGATGCATTCCACCCGGGCTGCATATATAAAGGGCACAGCCACGGAAAGAGTCGCAAAAACAAAGCAGCCGCCTGGCTCCCCAAGCTGCCTTTGTCTGCTTCTCCAGCGGTATCGGGGATTTATGGAAAGATGACCCAGCCATTGGCTTTTTACTGTTCCGGATGGTGAGCTGCAAGGCAAATGTTATCCTCTGGCTTAGCTTACACCATGCTGTGGCCCAGGCTATTTCTGCTCGGTGCGGATTGCAGAGTTTGTGTGGGCATGGGTTGGGGTAGGCTGGGTGGGGAATTGGGAGGGGTGATTTCATTTATTCTGGGTATGATCTTGCCCAACATCAGGCAGCTTAGGGCATTAATCAGTATCAGAGGTTGATCTCCTACTGAAATGTCTCTCGTGAGCAGCAGTTCTTTTCTTCAGTCCTTAAACCCAGGATTGTACAAGATTTTTTGGGTATAGGAGCCAACCCTTTCATTTTATAGGTGAGGAAATGAAGACCCAAAGGAGTGAAATTACTTAGTGTCACAGAAATTAGAACTGGAAGTTACCTCAGAGATCATGTAGTTCAAGTCTTTCATTTTTCCAAATGAGTCCTACAGAGCTGAAGTGATATATAAGTTATTGGTGGCACAGACTAGGATTCAAATTCAGTTCTTTGGTCTCCAAATCCAGTACCTTTTCCATATTACCATATTATCGCTTGTCTTATGCATCAAATACATAGGGATGTGTGGTGTTAATGTGATTAAAGATCTTCTTACCGCACCCCCCCCCCATTTAATAGGCCTCAGGTAGAGCTAGTTAAGGGAAGCTTCATTAGGGGAGGCTCGTTTGTAGGCAGGCACACACCCTTTTGCTGATTAGGTGTGAAGCTCTGGAGCCAGAAACAGGCTATATATACCCTGAGGGTAGCCATTAAGCTCAGAAAAGAGAATCTTGAGGGGGAGAGAGCTGCAAGGGGAGAAGAGAGAATGGAGAAAGAGGACTGCAAAGATAGAGAGAGAACTGGAAGGTCTCGAAGAACTGCAAAGGCTCTCAGAACTTCACCCTTTCAGAGCTTTGGGAAGAGAGGATGCAGGCAAGCAGACAGAGGATTTGTGAGTGAGTGTTTATGGGAAGGCCCTAGCAGAGATGAAGGTTATAGGATGGCTTGGCTCCCTGTTGTGATATTGTGTTTTAATTTCTTTGCAATTATGATAAAATGAACTTACTGGTTTGGGGATACAATTACTGCTATGTTGAATTGGAATTATTGGTTTGGGGATTTGATCCTCTGGTGTCTGAGTAAATGTTTTACTTCTTCTGCCTTCTATATAGTCTCTTATATTTTGCAATTCCAAACTATATAGGCATATTCATGGTCACCATCAATATCATGAATCTTGCCTTACTGATATAGGATGAAAATCTAGCCTAGGACTCAGTTCTCTTGGCTTTTCAACCAATGTTCTTCCAATTACACTGAAAGCTTTAATCAGCATTTTTTTTTACCTGGACCAACCAATGGTATCTAAGGAAGGGCTCACCTGGGTTATAGGAAAAAGAAGCCAGCCCTGGAATACCAAAAGATTTTTATGTTACTAAAGGACTGGCTGCTTACTGATAGAAGTAGGGGCAGGGGTGGGACATGGTCATAAAGGAATGTAATTGTGGCTTCTGGAGGGGAGGAAGCATGCTATGTGATACTGGAAGGTTTCTAGGCTGCTGAAGAGGGAGGAAGAGGCTTTGAGTAGAGGCCATAGGCAGTAAGGGAGGAAGTATAACCCAAGATAATGCTGTTAATGCCTTCTAAATTTCTCATCCTGGGGGAAGCTCCCATTGCCCCATCCTGGTTGCAGCTCTCACTAAACCAAATTTTGGAGAATCTTGCAAGGTCTCTGGTCCTCCAGTAAATTCTGAGAAATCTTGATAGCCAATGTTACAAAAGTATAAAGGGTCAGGGCATCAAAGGAAAAGGAAGGAGTAGATGTGTGAGGAAATATGGAGTGTGGTCCCAGGAGAGAAAAGTGGTATATACCATTAAAGAAAGGAGAGTAATATTAATATAATGGTAGAATCTGAGACCTGGAAGCAGGACCTTTGGAAAAATTGTGAAAGTGATGAAGTTTGTCATTGGCACCCCTTTCTCCAGACTTTTCTCTCAGGACTCTCCTCAACCTGCCTCATTCTTTAGGTGCCTCTCTTGTGTCTTATTTCTATAGGTTTTTGTTGTCAACAATTTCTGATAAGCAGAGTACAAGCATTCCCATTTAACACATTTTAATAGAGGATTCCTAACCCCCCCGACCTAATGCTCCTCCAAAAATTTTTTTGAGATCCAAACTAATGAACTTCTAATGGCACCAAGACAGCGGTGGGGGACATCTTTAGATATAAGAATCATGCCTAGCATCCTTCAAATCATACTGTTTATATAGTTACATATTTTGTCTATGTTTAAGTTTAGTCCTCATCTGAAATGAGGAAGCCCTACATCTTCAGATTGAATTTTCTTATGTATTTAGGTGTAGAAGAAATGATACCAGTTGGAAAATACTCCATTTTCCAGAATGCCATGGGCAGAAGATGCATGATCAAGAAGAACCAAGCAAACAGACTGAGGGAAAGATGCACAAGGTAGGAGAGAGATATTTTTTTCCCTGAGGAATGGTGGAAGAAGCATTGGCTATCTTTGTTACAAGTGCTACAGGTTTCTAAACCTAGAGTAGGACCTAGAGGGAATATAGACACGATCTTTACTGAAGAAGTTCCTATCGCACCCTTATTGGAGGGACATCACTGTTGATTTTTTGAATTTGTTCCCTGCTATTGAACTTGAATTTGAGTCTTATGCATCATCTTATCTTTTTTGTAATACCATACAGTCAACCCTCAACATCTGAGCGTTTATTTACCTTTTGTGTATTCAAGCATTCACATGATTTTATTAGTAAACACATTTTTACTTTTGTGTTGGCAACCATATACATTCATGGCTATGCTCAGTTGAGAAGAAAGAGGCATGAGATGCACTCAAGTTTGTGGAGCAGCTGATATCCCACTAGGTGCTTCACTGGTCTTGTTCACCCTACAGTTATAAAGAATTCTTTGTGTGTTTAGTGCTTATTTTCATTGTTTGTCTTTAAAACTCAAGTTTTGTATTGCAGTTATGGTCCCAAAGCATAGTCAAATCCTTTGGGCTCTAAGCCAAAGTGTGCAAAGTCAGTGATGTGGCTTAGTGAGAAAATAAAGGTGTTAAATATAAACTTCTGGACAGAATGTCTGCAGCCACAGTTGGCAGGGAGACCCTTAAGAATTTCAAAGGGAACATGAAGCAGATGTCACTAATGGATTATTTCAAGCTGGTGCGTCCTTCATGATTTCCAGTGCCATCTACCAGCTGTGAAGGACAGAATGTTGGAGGTGGTGTTGAGAACTCACCAGTCTTTGAGTCTTTCCACAGCAGCCACTACAGTTCCAGCAACCTCTCCCTTGGTTTTCAGAGGGCAGCCAAAGCAGAGGGGTTTACACTAGGATAGTGTACCTACCATACAACACCCTCACACCACCATCTGACACAGTAGAAGCTAAAATTCAGGTTAAAAAAGTTTTAGTTTTAAGAATTTTATTTGCTGCACAGTATTTATAGTATTGTAGATTTCATGTATTGTGAAAAGTGAGTATTGTCTAAGAAATTTTTTTATTGAGATGTTAGCACAAAAGGTCACAAAATTCTATGAAATTGAGAGTGAGAAAAATGTTTTGCATGTTATCAATTTTTTTCTTGGGTACTGCATTTTATGGGTTATTTCATGGTTGCTGTGTTAGGAAAAGTACATGTTATCAGAATTAATGTTTTGTTATGAAGAACTACATGGAGAAAAATATATTTTTGGCAATCTCTAGTGAAAGATATCAATTTTTGGTGGTCATGGGACCTCAACCCCCTATTTTCCATGGGTTCAATGTGTCAACATTTACATTTTTTTAACTTTCACAATGTTGTCTAGTAACATTGTTACCCCCATGAAAGATGAGGATTGACTGCATGTTTATGTTCCCAATGCTATTTGGCTACCTTACTTTCTATATATATAGCATTGGACTTGGAGTCAGGAAGGCCTGAGTTCAAATTCAGAACAGAAACTTACTAGGTGGGTGACCTATAGCCAGTCCCTTAACCACTGTCTGCTTCAGTTTCCTCATCTGTAAAATGAAAGCAATAATAGCTCAAATTTAATGATGTTGTGAGGAGAAAAGGATATATTTGTAAAGTACTTTGCAAACCTTAAAGTACTATTTAAAGGACTTTAAAGTATAAAGTACATAAAGCTGTTTTTTAGAGGGTGATTGGATTTAATACTCTAGAAGTGGGCTTAATTAAGATATTCCCAAATATTTCTGTATGGAAATCAGTATGCCATTGATTTTAATCTGAACTGTATTGATCCAGACCATTTAGATCAAGACTGGAAAGGTCAGATTTGGCTTGCTTTTCTGAAATAAAATTTAATAGTCCTAGAATTGAAGTGAAGATTCAGAAAAGTAGCAGAGGAAACTAGATGACTCTTAATATTTCTCTATTGCTCCCCAGGTTGACTTTTACATGTGGTCAGAAGGGAATGGGCATTGAGGAACCTTTGTTGGAATAGGCCCCTATTCCACACTTTCCTTCTACAGAGTAGCTTGGATTTCATAGAGCTGGATGAGACTCTTTCCCTGGCTATCTCCATGCTACAAATTGTTGACAAATCAAATGTTAGTAAGCTCGGATAAATAGAGCCACATGGAGATTAGGGCATACACAGATCTCTACAACAGTGTAGGGATTGCCAAGGAGAGTAGCAAGTATGCAGATGGGAGGAGAAGCAGGGGTTAGTTGCCATTAATTATACTGTACAGGAGATAATTACAGGCAGCTAGTAAAAGGCAACACTAGGATTTTCCTGGCACTGGTAATTATCAAGACTGGCCATGTTGTTCAGGAGAGCCAGTGTGTACCATAGTATCATTAGGATGCATTTTGGTATAGAAACTTGAAGTAGAAAGGTCAGCCTTTGCATTCATGGTGGGACCAGATTCCATTCCTTTATCTACTCTGGGTTCTTTTCTGTTGTTCTCTGCTGCAGGAATTATCTAGAGGGATTTAGACCCTTCTACTTTGGAAGAGTGAAGATCTTTGGAGAAATTCCACTGGTCTTTATATGTCTATGAGATTCAGGAGTGAAATGGAACTTACTTTGAGTCATATATATTACCAGAAAAATTTGCCTATGAGAAACTTAATGCTGTAGTTTGTCATGAGAATATCTTCTGAGGTATTTCCCTCCCTCTCTACCCCATCCCATAGCTAAACAGGAATAATAATGGAGAGAAGAGAGTAGTTGCCACCATTAAGCACTAGGTGTTCAATAAATGCTTATTGAATAAAGGAATGAATGGTTTTGAGTTTCCATTTCATTTACTTAAATTCACAAAATGTCCTATTGAGCTTTACAGTCTGTATAGATCGGGGTCTGTGATACAATATCATGGAATTTCAGAGTTAGTAGGGGCTCAGTAGTTGTTCAGTTAGTCCAACCCATATTTGAATAGGAATCCTAACTGCTCCATCCCCAACAAGTGGTTACCCAACCTATTCTTGTAAATTTCCATTTGAGGGAACTCACTGCCTCTTGAAGCAATCCATTTTACTTCTGGATACCTCCAGTTGTTAGACAGTTTCCTAACAACAACCCTGAATTTTCACCTTTGCAACTTCTACTTCTTACTCCAGTTATTCCCTGTGGGGGTAGGGATTGGGGATGGGAAGTCCAATCTCTCTTCCACATGATAGCTGTCCAAATATTTGAAAACAGCTATCATTCTTGCCCCCAGGTTTTCTTTTTTGCAGGCTAAACATATCCAGTTCTTTCAACCAATCTTTATAATTGGGGGCCTCACCTTCTCAGGAAATTTCTTGGGATGCAAGTCTCCATGTGAGAGGGAGAGGGAGAGGAAGAGAGAAAGGGAGAGAGAGAGAGAAAGAACTTACTGTTCAGACTAAACAGAACCTTTCACCGATTACCTTATCTACAGGGTCATTAATTGGCACAGTTAAGCCTTAATTGGCCATAGCAATGGGGACCAAGGAGAGCATGGAGTCCTGAAATTTACAAATCATCTAAAGCTCCATCCTAGCCACAAATATCAGTCTTTCCTCATTTATGTAGTGCCATCAATCTTTCTCCCTTAACCTTAAGGGAGAATGACAATGGCAACTGATTTGAATTTCTTCTTTTCTTTTCATGGAGATGCTAGACCTCTAGTTGGCCTTTCTTGGCCAGAAGGTTGGAGAAAGAGAGTAGGCCAGGTTAGATATTCCACTTAATGAATAATCAGTCTTTGGATTATTGAAAGTTGATTGGGAAAGGCTTCCAGACCCAGATTTCTCCTGTGGGACCCTGATCACTCACTCATCTAATTCCAGGCTGGCTTATTGGAGTCAGAAGAGTCCTTCTTGAGGCTCTAATGTGCCTGTCACTTGAGTAAGATACATTCTTCAAATTAAGCATTTAACTGGATTTCATTCTGGAAGTTGAGCAAAGCATAGCAGTAATTTTGCTTATAAAACTATAGTTTAATGAAAGTATAAAACAGTGGTCTTTGTACAGGCTTTTACTATCATATGACTAGAGTTTCTATAGGTTATTCTGGCAGATTTACTGTTGCTTCAGTTTAATAAGGTATTTCTCTTTTAGCACTGTTATTGTTGCTGTGGTTATAAAGGATGCACTCTATTATATTATTATATTACTCTCCCTCCAACCCCCCACTAAGTTTTATAGTGGTATTTTTCTCTTTGCTTATCTTGTAAATATATACTTTTTTAGAGCTTCCCAAAGTTTGCAAATAGAGCACTTGCAGTAGGAAGGGCAGTCTCTCCACCTAATCACAGCCCCATTGCTGACGACTCTATGATACTTTGGTGATCTCATGTGCTTTACATCTAGGATCAGATATGGCTTTCACAGCAGCCCAGTGAAAGAAGTGCTGTGAATATTCTCATCCTTATTTTACAGGTAAGAGAACAGGCTCAGGGGAATGAGGTCACAGAGCTAAGAAATGTGGGCTAGATATGGCCCTTGAATGGGGTCGACAAGAGCCCTCAGTGCACTGAAAAGTGCTGATTCTGGAATGATGGGAACTGAGTCTGAATTCTAGCTTGGCCACTTGTCACCTTGGAAAATTCTCTGAAGTCTTTTTGATCTTTAGTTTCCTCATCTGTAAAATAAGGGGGTTGGTCTAGATGATCTCTGAGAGCCCTTCTAGGTAATCATTTATGTAGTGCCTACTATGTGCTAGCTACTGTGCTGAGTACTTTTTACAAATATCTCATTTGATCCTCACAACTACCCTGGGGGGTAGGTGCTATTATGATGCCCATTTTAAAGAAACTTAGGAAAACAAAATTAAGTGACTTGTCCAGGGTCACGCAGCTAGTAAGTGTCCAAGGTCAGATTTGAACTCAGGCCTTCCTGACTCCAGGCCTAGTATTCTATTCACTAGTTTTGTAGACTTGATTCCAGACTTGGTCCTGCAATTCTCTTGCTATTTGGCATGGGTCAAATCATTTGGCCTCTTCAAATTTTCATTTCTTCATCTGAAAAATGAAAGGTTTGGATTAGGTCACTTCTAATCTGCTTTCTAACTCTGAAAATCAATTCCATTCCTTTTCTAGTATTTATTGTAACCTGCCCCATAGTGCTGTCTTCAGAGGCAGAATATTGGATTGGTTTGGAATGTGGCACTTACCCCAGTGTGGTCCTTGAGTCCTAATGTTTTATGTCTATATATGTTTGGAGGTGCTAGAATTGCTGGCCTGGGAACAATGCTCCTTGATCTTTTATATTCTAGGAGAGGATTTTTGTTTTGTTTTGTTTTTCTTTCCTCTCATCATCACTATTCCTAGCTCCAGGTGACTGTGTGATTTATCACTCACATTTTATTTTCACTCAACACTGCTATTTCTATGTGTCCAAAATCAGCAACCTGGTGTTTCACAGCTCCTGGATGGAAGAAGTAGGCTGGGATTCTGGCTTAGGAGAGGCACTGGGTACAGCATGTAAGCTGCCCTTTGCTGCCTGCAGGTGTCAGGCTGATATTATATGAAAATAAAGCAGAACCATGGCTGAAGGGAGAGATAAGAAAGTAGGAGTGCCACTCCCTATTCTTTCTGACCCTGAGTAATAAGGAGCCATTGAAGGTTACTGAGCAGGGAAGTGACAGGATCATAGTATTGATTTAGGAATCTAGCTGAGATGTGCAAGATGGATTGGATGGGGAAAAGATTGTAAGGGGCTGACTAGAGTAGACCTGTTAAAATGGGGAGTTGTTGTAGTACTCTGGGCATGAAGGGTTAGGGCTCTGGAGGACAGCATTCAATAATTGACTAGATTTTGGTGGGTGGAGAATTCAGGGTAAGAGAGGGAGGAGTTACAGATGGTTTTGAGGTTTTAAAGGCTCCATTCCTAGGAGGATGGTGGTATCATTGATACAGTTAGGAAAGCTAAGTAAGGGGAGTTGGTTTTGAGAGGAAATAGAGACTTTAGATTTAGGCCTGTTTAACTTCACTTTACATCACTGGGGTGATGGTAGGACAGCAGTCAAATATAGGAGACTAGAACATGAGAAAAAGGTCCTTCCCCCAAGTAGATGGACTTTCTTTAAGAACTAGAGATATTTTGTTTTTGTCTTTGTAGTCCAAGTTTCCTTGATCATTGTACGTACTTTATAGATGTTTGTTGAATTAAATTGAATTCAGGGCTAGAGACATAGTTCAATCAATGAGTAAACATTTATTAGCATTTACTATTTGCTGGGTACTGTGCTAGTCAGTCAATAAACATTTATTAAGTGCCTACTATTATGCTAGTCAGTCATCAATAAACATTTATTAAGTGCCTTCTATGTGCCAGGCACTGTGCTAAGCAGTGGGGATACCAAGATAGAGGGAAAAGACAGTTCCAGCTCCTTTGGATACAAAGGCAAAACCCCATCCTCAAAGAGTTTTTGTTTTAATGGGGATGCCAACATGGATGCAAAAGACACACAAAACAGATCCTAGGTAAGTAGAGTGGTGAACTTGGAGTTGGGGAAGGAGAGGGCACTTGCAGCTGGGGGAACAGGAAGGCAGGAAAGGCTTCATGAGAAGGTGGCACTTAATTTGAGTTGAAGGAGAGCTGGGCTACTGAGGAGAAGATAGGATGCCACTTCAGGCACAATGGACAGCTGATGAAAATGTATAGAGACAGGTACCATGTATGAGGGACAGCAAGAAGGCCAGTATGGTGGGACAGGATGGTGGTATGTGTAGTTGTGACATGTAATAAGCCTGGAAAAGGTAAGCTAGGGTCAGGTTGTAAAGGACTTTACATGCCAAAAATAAGAGTTTTTGTCTGTTCCCAAATTTAACAGGCACGATATGATCAGACCCATGCTTTAGGAAAAGCACTCAGGTACTGTGAGGAGGAGGGATTGAAATAGAGAGAGATTCTGATTGGTCAAGGAAATCCATTAGCAGGCTACTATAATAGGGAGAGTTGATGAAGGCTTGAGTTAGAGTGGAGATAAGGGAGATAAATCTTGGAGAAAGAAATGACAAGATTTAGCAGCTGATTGGATGCGTGAATGAGACCGAAGTATTAATGATGTGAAGCTGAGTGATTGAAAGGATGGTAATGTCCATCACAGAAATAGGAAAATTTGGAAGAGGCTGGGTTTGGTGTGGTGAAGAATCTTTTGGACATATTGAATTTGAGATGCTAACAGGATATCAATTAAAAATGTGTAAGAGATAATTGATTATGTGGGCTCTTAATAAAATGGGCATTTCCATATACTTTGTAGCATAGAAAAAAGATTGTATATGAAACTGCCTATCTCTATTATAATAACTTGCTTGTTTTTTTAAAGTGTACAATACATTCAACCTTTAGCTTTCAAAGCTATTTTGGTTGTCTGTGCCTTCTTTCTGGTTTACCTTCTTAGCACCTTCCACCCACGTTTGTTGTGAGGATCAAATGAGTACAGTATAGTACTTGGCACATAGTGGACACATTATGTGCTCCTCCCTCCCACTCTTCCTTCCTTCCTTCCTTCCTTCCTTCCTTCCTTCCTTCCTTCCTTCCTTCCTTCCTTCCTTCCTTCCTTCCTTCCTTCCTTCCTTCTTTTCTTCTCTCTGCATTAAAAAATATATGCATCAATGATTCTCTTTTATTCTTTTTTTGCTACCTTATCTCTATCTCCCTCTCCTATCTCCCCCAACATATCGGGTACAAAAGGAAAAACAAAATCTTTGGAACAAATATACATAAACAAAACTAATTCCCATATTGAATGTGTCTGAAAATATATATATCTTATTTGACATCTGGAATCTATCTCTTGGTGGGGTAAAAGATAGATTACATACTTTGTCATCAGTCTCCTGAAGTAAAGGTTGTTCATTGCATTGGGCAAGGTTTTCAAGTCTTTTCAAGGGTGTTTTTCTTCATAACACATTGCTATTGTATAAATTGTTCTGGCTCTGCTTTTAATTTTTTTTGGTATCAGTTCACAGAGTTCTTCTCAGGTTTCTCTGACACCATCTATTTTGTTATTTCATTACATTCATATACCATAATTTGTTTAGCAAGTCCCCAAAAGATAGGCACATGGTTCCATTTCCAAAATCATACATATAAGATAGTGGTGTCAAACTAAAATAGAAATGGATTCTTGTGGGCCACATATTGACTAAGAAAACTACAAATTAACGTTACATGTGTTGTATTATATTTTTATATTGTTAAATGTTACTCAATTACATTTTAATAAATTCAAGTTGCACTTAGGTGTTTTGCTGGTGGTCTGCAGGCTACAAGTTTGAAACTTCTGATATGAGACACGGATCAGGGGAGTTCCTTGAATGGCATGATGGTTACAGGGAAGTGAAGGTCATTTTGGTTTGGAATTTGATTTCATCTCCCTATGGAGTATGTGGGACATGTTCATTTATAAACTTGTTGAATGTCTTAAGGACATCTGCACATTGTGGGCATTTTAGTTGGCTTGAATAGTTGTGGGTCAGAGCCACTCTGTTTTACTAGGTCTATAAAAGGGGGTCTATTGAAAAGTTGACCCCTTTGGGGATAGATGCTGAAAGAGTTGAGCATTGATCAGAGAATTTGCCTAGGTCCTGGTAGAGGAGGCAGGGAGGAGTAGGATACTACATGGACATAAGCTCTTTAGTTGTTAATGGTAGGGTCAAGGCAAAATGCAGTTACATGTGCTCTTTCTTACTCATGTGACCAGAAAGGAGAGTGCATGGGCTCTACTTTCATGGTTCAAGCTATAGAGAGGTAACAGTATAATCTATCAAACTTAAAGATTATAGCTATGGAGAGAGGAACCACATACTTGGACAGGGCTTGGGAGGTCCTGGGCGTGCGCGCACACACACACACACACACACACACACACACACACACACATACAATGTGCATGCATACACACACATGCACACACACACACATACATATTTAATGTTCTTGTTTTTTGCTTCTCTTCCTCTAGGTCATCCTCCACTTGTATTTGCATTCACAATGTATTTGTATTACCAATTTATTGTTCTCTCTTTTGTTTTCTTTGGTGAAGTTTGCCATTGCAGATTCAAGTTTTTCCTCTTCTGCTAATTATTTTGTCATTCAGGACATAAATTCTTCTTTAATAATTATCATTTCTCTTTTAAATTACCCAGGAATGACACGTTGTGATTTCGTGCTCTCCTCAAATTCCACAGGGTCCTCTGTCTCATTGAGTGCTGTATAATTTCCCCTTTTTGGCAATATTTACTCATAGATAACTGAGCTAATTTACTACATCTCCAGGTCATTCTGTTACTGTTTTTCCTGTTAATTTATCTATTTATATTTGAAGTATTTGAGATTTCTTCTTCAGGAAATTTTTGGCATTTTCAGTCTTTTTTTCACCTGATTTTCCTTGTCACTCATTTCTTGACTCCCTCCCCTCTGATTGTGGTTTCCTTGGGGGTCAGATCTCAATGTTTTAGTCTTCTCCCATACTGTGCAACTTACCAGGCTAGGTCTTTGCTCCAACTGATATTTGAGTGGTCAGTACTGGCCCCAGCTGGATGTTATGCTCTTTTCTCAGGGTTGGTGGAAAACTGCACAGCCTTCTACATGCTCAGTAACCTGACCTGGTGACCTCTCCCAATCCCTCTCTTCTTTTGTTCTCTGGCCTGACACTGGCAGTTTTCTGTATTTTCTGTAGCACTAGTTTGCAGCCCTGCCAGGCTTGTGCTCCTAAAGGGCTATGGTCAAGCTAGCTGTCAAGTCCTGAGCAAACTTCTGCAGCCTGGAGCCAGGGTCTTCAGGACACAGGAAAGAGAGAAGGGGCCCAGGTGTGCAGATAGGTTTTTGATATAAACCTATGTTGTATCTTTGAGTCTGCTAATGTAGTTGCTAGTACGATAGGGGAAGGGGTATAGGTGCTAAAAGAGGTCAGGGTCAGTAAGCATCAGTTCTTGAGGTATTTTTTTTAGCCTTTTAAGGATTCTAGGTATCCTAGACCATGGAAACAGCTGAAGTTGATTCATCTTTCATCCATAATTTTTGTTTTGGAGAGGTTTGAGAGGTCATCAGGATAGAAGAAAATGTCTAATCTGCCATTTTATTGCTCACAAGACCCAGAAGCCAGGACCCATCCTTCTAAAGTGAGAAGGGAAGTTTCTGGGCAATGCTAGCCCCTAGGACAGAAGAGAATTGCACACATGGAGTATTTCTGGAGAAGTAACAAGGGATTGAGCCATGATAGCAGGCAGCAAAAACCTGGATTTTCCTTTCACTACAATTGTGAGTTATTCTGACGGTGTATGTCCAAATGGAAAGGGGTTGCCTCTTTAACAACCCTAATTTCATTTTACATTTGAGGGAAGGCCAAGCCTTTAGGATTGTAGCATAAGGATGGAGGATTGTATTTATCCCTAAGGTGGAAATGAGACTCATTAGAATGTCAGAGGATTGTCTCTTTAGCAAAGCCAAATTAAATTCCCTTATGAGAAGAGTCTAATCCACAGGATGGTGCTATGAGGTACTATATAAGATACTGGTGGGAAGGCTGTACTCATTGGAGTAGAAAGAGAATTGTATCTATTTTTTATGGGTTGCTGTGAACTCTTTTTATGTTTCCTGTATCTTCTGTGGGGAGAAATAAAGGCTATTCTGTACATAATATGCATTGTTACATTGAGTACTTGCACAAGAACTGGGAATCCTTTTATTCTTACCTGTTCAGAGATTGGCATGAGTTATAATCAAAATGTATTCTGAGGTTCCAAGAGAAAACTCTTGGTGAGAACAAAATGGGCCAAAGCTATATGATTAGAGAGACCAGTCCCCCAAATTGAAGTTGGTCCAAGAAATCTTAAAGCTTAAAGTCCAGGTCTATAGTTTTTATTTATCAATTCCTTTAAAAATCTTCTCCTACACAAAGGCACAGGAAAGGATTGGGTAAATACTCAATGATCTTTCTAGTTTTGATTATGTTTATTTGTGTATCTATCTTACTTTTCCTGCTAGATTCTCAGCTTCTTGAGGGCAGAAACTGTATCTTAATTTTCCTTAGAATCTACTCCAGTGCTGAAGATGTACTCTGAATAAAATAGGTACTTAATAAATGTTTGTGGAATTTTTGGATTGTTTAATCAATCAGCTAGTTTTTATAAGTGCATACTATGTTCTGGGTACTATATGAGAGGTGAGAATGAGGAGTCCAGGATAATACCTAGGCTATAAACCTGACTGACTGGGAGGGGGGTAGTATATTCTAAATAATAGGAAAATTGGGAAGAGGGAAAGACTTGGGGCGGGGCGAAGAATAATGAGTTCAGTTTAAGACATGGTGAGTTTAAGACGTATATGAAACCTCTAATTTGAGACAGGTGGAGAAGTGAGATTGGAGGTGAGAAGAGAGGTTAGAGCTGGAAAAATAAATCTGAGTCATCTGCATAGAGATGGTCATTGAAACCATAGGAACTGATGAAATCACCAAGTGAAACAGTATAGAGGGAGAAGAAAAAATGGCTCAACACAGAGCCTTGGGGGACACATTTAGGATCTCATGAAATCTGATGGTGAGATGGGGAAATAGAGACCTTTAGTAATTAATATTAATCTTACCCTCCACCTTCTATCCACTTAATTTGACTTAAAAATGAAGCTTCAGTGTTTGGAACGAACAAATAACTTTAGAGATAGATGCAAAAATTTGAAGTCCCTCCTGTTCCTGCTCAGACTTCTCTAGCTATCCTTCTCCCTGAGACAATGTCTAGCTAGGGATTATACAGTCATCAGCGATCAACTGCCCAATTTGAAAATGTTTCATGAGCTGAGGCTTTGACACCTCTCTCTCCTTCCCCCTCACCTTCCCCTATCCTTCCATCTTCCGTCTTCCATCCCTTGTCCTCTGGCTCAGGGAACAGGGCAACTATTCATCAATAGAAATTGCTACCCATGATGAATGTTTCTATCATTAGAGGAAGCCATTGGATGATGGGGAAGCTTAGCTGCAGGAAAGAAAGCTGTGTGTGTATGATGGTGGTAGAGGGGAACCGGATATATAATAAATGGTTCCAAAGAGAATTCTTTTTCTCACCCCTCACTAGGAATGGGAGACAGGGAGCAGATGAGCAAGCCAGAAGCCACAGGTTCCACACATTCTCATGTATTCCCCTTTCCTTTCTCTAGCAAAAACATACCTTTATGTAGTATTTTATACTTTTACCCACATGGACTTTAAGAAGTAGGTAGTTTAAAATTAAAGAAATAAAATTATCCCATAAAATGTCATAACATACTATAATATTTAACTCCCTTTAAGACACCAACTTTAGAGTAGCTAGGTGGCACAGTGGGTAGAGTGCTGAGCCTGGAGTCAGGAACACTCATCCTTCTGAGCTCCAATCTGGTCTCAGACACTTATTAGCTCCATGACCTTGGGCAAGTCACTTAACCCTGTTTGTCTGTTTTAACAATCTGGGTAGCAGCTTCTGTGAGGGTGTAAGATCCACCCACAGCCAGCACCCAGAAAGCTGCCAGCACCCGCCAAAGAATGGGTTCTTTTGATCTGCCTTGATAAGGAAAGCAAGGTGAAGGGGTTGGCAAGCTTACTTTAATTCAGCATACAAATATCATTCACTTAGTTCAGGGGAAAAAGCCAGCACCCTGAACTTCAGAGCAAAAT
>CM053625.1:274177763-274197436 GCA_028646595.1 Phalanger gymnotis | reverse complement strand
AGTTCTGTTCGGGACAGACCTTACCCCGAGACCATCCAGGCAGACCTGGGCTGGAGTCCTGCTTCCCTCTGCCCCTTTGTGGGTTCTGTAGTTCTAGAATTGGTTCAGAGCCATTTTTTCATAGGTTTTTGGAGGGACTTGGAGGGGAGCTCACGCCGGTTACTGCTTTCCAGTCGCCATCTTGGCTCCGCCCCCCGTAAACTTCCTTTTCAAGGGATTTAGTTACAAAGGGCAGAAGAGAAATAGGAAGATAGCAAGGATGGAAGAATCAAGTAAGGGCTTTTTTTTTTTTTTGCAGGATAAGAGAGACATAGGCACATTTGCAGGCAGTAGGAAATGAAGCCAGAAGAGGAAGAAACTGAAAACAGGTGAGAAAGTAGGGATGACAGAGGGGCAATCTGTTGGAGGAGATGGGATGGAATGAAATCACTTGAACGAGTAGAGGGGCTAGCCTTGGTAAGGAGTAAGGTCATTTCATCATGTGAGACATGGGACAAGAGAGTGGCAGAAGGCACTTGAGTGATGAGGAAGAGGGGAGAAGAGGGGTTGCATGGTCAATGGCCTCAATTTTTTTCTGTAAATGTGAAGCAGGGTTCTCAGCTGAGAGAGTGGGGAAAGGAAGAGTTATGGGGCATTTGAAGAGGGATGAAAAGGTTTGGAAGAGTTGCATAGAAGAAGGTTGTTTTGCACACTGGGTCCTACATCATTCTCACCAAAGCTGTAATTAGACCATAGTAACTGGAACTTTATCTGAAGACACTGAAATTCAGGGGCTGCTGATGGAACTTTTACTTCTTCGGCAAATAGAGACAACTGAGCTTAGCACCTACCCAACCAAAAAAAAGCTGAAATAGGAAGCAATCAATTCACCTATTTTTTTTTTTAGCCTTTTCTTCGGCTTAGCTTCTTCCCTACTTGTTCATTGCATCTCCAGCTTTGTCCTTATGGTTTTTTAGGGCCTCCGTTTATCTCTCACTCCCATGGAGTGATACTTCTGGAGTCTTTCTGTGAATAAGTCTTTAGGTTTCGAGGTCTGAGTCTTGCTTCCTTGCTACAAGTGATTTTGTCTCCAAAAAAATGTCAGGATTCTTTTGGTGCTGTTTAACCTGAGATATTTTATGGTGCTTGCCCCCAGGAGCCAGAATTGCTAAATATGGCTCTGATCCTCCCTCCTCTTCCTCCCTCATCCTTCTCCCACTGGTGTCGTCAACAAACATTTATTAAGCACCAAATAAACACCAGTTTCTGGGGCACAAAGAAAAGTATGTCTTCTTTCTGCTTTGCAGGGGTCTTGGGAGCCACTGCCTGAGAACAGCAACATTCTTTCTCAAGCAGGAGCTTTGCCTGAAGCCTGGCTGGAGATGTTCCTTCTGAGGGATCAGGGGAGGCTGCCTGGAAGCCAGTGATAAGGGAAGATGGGCTAGATAGCAAGAATCTGCTCCTTGTTAGTTTTGGAAAATGAACTGCTTAGCACAGATAACTTATCCTGTTTATTACTTGCTTAGAGTGTGACAGGGCTGGCTTTGTGTGACTCAAATTAACTCTGTATGTATGCTTATGAAAGCGGGGAGAGGTTAAAGCCCTGAGGGTCAGGGGCAGCTGGTAGCAGAAGTATGCAGGGGGCAGTTTTAGGCTTCAGTACACTTCTCCCCTTTTCAGGGTATCTCTTTTTCTAAAAGCCAAATGTCCTCTGGTATGGAGAAGGTGCTTAATAAATCCTTGCTGATTGATTGCTGATTGGCTTCTGGGAGCTCTTTATCATGATAATAATAGCAAGTACATTAAAAGAAATATACAGCCTTAATCACTAGCTAGAATTTATACAATTCTTTAACATTTGCAAAGTAGCTAGCACATTTGATCCTCACAACAACCCTGGGAGGTAGAGGCTATCATCCTCTTTTTACAGATGAGGAAACTGAGGCTGAGAGTTTTAGTGGTGATGCATCTAGACGATTTTCAAAGCCAGATTCGAATTCTGTCTTCTTGACTCTGTCCAAATCCCTAAGCAGCCTTGGAGTGTTTTTCTCACAACTAGAAGCTGGCACTATAGAAAGCCAGCTGCGCATGGAGTCAGGGAGACCCGAGTTCAAATCTAGCTTGAGATACTTCTAGTCACTTAATCTCTCTCAGCTTCAGTTTCTTTATCTGTAAAATGGGATAATAATACCACCTAAGCCCCAAAGTTGTTGTGAGGATCAAGTGAGATATTTGTAAAATGTGTAGTAAACATTTAAGTGTGCTAAAACTGTTAGCTATCATTATTTACACTGGAAGCAGCACAAGTACTTTTAATACCTATTTTACAGACACGTTAAATGAGACTCAGTGAGGCCAAGTGGCCACAAATACAGTTAAGTGTCAGAGGCGGGATCTGAATCTTAGGTGTCCTGATTTCAAGTCTGGTGCTCACTGCACGAGGCAGAGTCCTACGCTCTAGACGGATTCCTTCTCTTTTCTTTTCCCCTTCTAGAAACCTTCCTCCAAACTCTGCCCCCCTATTACCTCACTAACTCTGAGGTAGCGCATTCCATTTTGAACAGTTCTAATTATTAGTATTGTTTTCCCTTGTGTTGGGCAGAAATCTGCCTGTCAGCAGGTTTTCTTAGCTCCTAGATCTATCATATGGGGGTTAAGGGGAAGAAATCAAGTTGTTAATGAGAATGAATGATGCCTTCCAAACAGTGTTTGCATTTCAATAATAGACTGTCTAGACCCAAAGGAATAACTTTCTAATGGTAGAATATGGGGACATGATAATGGGGAGATATTCTCCCTTCTGGGAATAAGCTTCTCTGACACCCCAGAAGTCACATCATTCTGCTTGCAGGGCCTTGATCAGAGATGCAGAAGCACTGACAGGGAGCTTTGGAATGTTTCTGTCACTCTAGGCAGCAGGAAAGTAATTCCCCAGGGTTTTGCCCCTATGATTGTTCCTGGACACAATAGAAACCGAGTACTGGGGGGAAGAGGTTCTTATAATGATGCTATGTAAACCCCCACAAATCCAAATCCCCAAGTTGGATAGGAGCCAGGTTGGGCATCATAGTTTATCCTGATTCAATTACTCATACTATCCTCCTTCCTGGGAGTCATGAATTCTGTGGGGCTGGAGGAAGCTGGTGGTTTATAGTAGAAAAACGCTCTCCTCGATCAAGAGAGTTGTTTTTGCTGTTGAAGAATATTTAGCCGCTGGAAGCAACAGCTATCCTTCACCCCCGCCCCTCCTTCTTTTCCTCCATTCCCTCCACCAAGGGCTCTAATTTTGTGAATATTCTTTGACCTGGTTTATTGTAGATCAGAAGGCAATTCTTGCTTCCCCTGGTGGTGAGTGAAAGGCAAATAAGTGACGGATGGGTGTGTAGAAGAGCTCTAATGGTAGTAGAAGGCTGGGCTTCGGGGGCTGCTGGCCCAGCCACACAGCTGGAGATGAATGACCCAATAGGAAACTTCATTCTAATTGGCTGGAAGCATTTGCATGTCAGGTACAGTATTTCCAATAATTCTATATTTAGCTGTCATCTTCCACCCGCCATCACTTGAGCGGATTGCTTCTCAAAGAGGGGATACAGGAAACCGTGGCAGTGATTGATGAAACACAACAACAAAAGAGCTGGGGTTTTGAGTCAGCACATTAGGAGCATTCAAAAAGGAGCACAGTGGGGGGGCTAGCATTATATGTAGGGAGAGTAGGTGCTTGTCTACATGGTGTGATTCAAAGTGAGCCTGGCATCCATCCTTTGGAGAAAAGGATGACCTACCCTAGCCTTGCTCCCAAATATCTTCCCCATCTAGATAGATAATATAGTCCCTTAGAGTCTATTATTAGAAATTCATTCCTTTGGATGTGGCATTGCCCCTCTGGGCATCTCCTGTTTCAGATACTTATTAGTTGTGTGGCCCTGGGCAATTCACTCTAACTCAGACTCAATTTCTTCATCTGTAAAATAGAGATAATAATAGCACTTATCTTCTAGGGTTATAAGAATAAAATGAGACAATATATGTAAGACACTTTAAAAAAATTGAAGTATTATTATGGTATGATTACTATCTTTGCGCTTGACTGAAATCTCCCAAGAATAGGAAAGAAGGTATCTATTTTTTTTCTGGAACTAATACTGAATCTCCAATCTACAGCATCTTATAATTTGCCAATTTAAGTTTCATTGTGATGAAACTTCCACATTTAGGTGGACAGACCTTATGAGGAACTATGGAAATCACCTGGCGATTGTAAAAGTCTGTTTAGGGTTAAAGAAAGAGAGACATAGCTCATGCTCATGGGGAGTTCAATTTAATTCACCAGTCATTTAATAAGCTCCTACTAATGTGCCAGGCACTGTGTTAAGTGCTGGAGAAATAAAGACAAAAGTCAAATATTTCCTGACCTCAAAGAACTTACGTTATGTTGAAATTTACCTGGTTTTAAACTTATTAATATTAAAACAAAAGATACAGTAAGAATACATATGGAATTCTTTTGCCAGGCTTTGACATAGCCACGCAGTTCCCTTTCTTCCTGGTTCCAGGACATGCTATGACATGAAATTCAATCAGGACTACAAAGGGATAAGGTGGGCTCTCCTCACTCTCTTCCTCCCTTCCTCATGTACATTACTTTATTAAATTCAAGAATAAAACCAAAAAGCTGTCCCACATTTCAAATGGACCAATTTAATCAAGTCAACAAGCATTTTTAAAGTGTGTACAGATATGTTCCAGGCACTCTGCTAAGTACTGGGAATACAAGGAAAGGAAAAAAAAATCAATCCTTGCCTTCAAGGAGCTCACCACCAAATAAGGGAAGAGGACATGCAAAGAGTTGCTTACTAACAAAATATATACAAGATAAATGGGAGATAATCCCAGACAGAAGATGCTAACATTAAGAAGGATTGAGAAAGTAGGATTTTAGCTGAAGCTTGAGGAAAATCAGGGAAGCCAGGATGCAGAAGTGAGATAGAGGAGAATTCTAGGCACAGCCAAGGAACGTGCCCGAGGCTGGGAAATGGAGTGTCTTGTGGGAAGAAAGGCAAGTAGGACAGAGCCAAGGCATTGGGTGTAACAGCCCAGAATTCATGCCTTGGTTGGTAATCAATTGATAAGCATTCTCTAACCATCCCTAACCATATGCCAGGCACTGTGCTGGATGCTAAGAATAGAAACACAAGAAATGAAACAATGCCTATATTCTATGGATTTTCTTTAGATCATAGTTACAATTAACTTAGTACATAGTTCCACTTAAGGATGCTCCAGTCATTTGAGTTGTTTCTGTCAATATGTTCATCTCCTACTTGAATGAAAGGGCCTAAATTGACTAGATCATCTCAGGTCTTAATCTTCTGATGGTGAACCTCTCTGAAACGAGCTAGGTTAGTCTGATCACAGACACATTACCTATTCCAATGCTCATATTGAAAGCTTTTTGTGGCATGGTGGAAAGAGCAATGAACATGGAATTAGGCTTAGGTTCAAATCTTAGCCTGGTCATTTATTAGTGGTGGTTAGTGAAGATTATTGATCTTAAGCAAGTCAATTAACCTCAGTTTCCTCATTTGCAAAATATGAATGGGTTGGACTACATAATCTCTAAGGTCTCTTGTAGCCCAGACATTTTGTGATTCTATTCCATTGGCCCTCATGAGCTCAGAGTGATCTCCACAACACGATGACAAATCAAAGTAGGCGTGGCAAAGATGAAACTAACGTAACATATAAATGGAGAAGTTAGAAATCATTGCTATTAATTAATAATAGTTACTATTTCACATTTGTATCATATTTTAGTTAAAATTCATCCATATACATTACATCACTTATCTTTAAAGGGTTTGTATTATTCTTATTTGGCAAATGATGGAAATGAGGCCCAGAGGGGCCAAATAACTTGTGCAAAATCATGTAGCTTATTATTGGCAGAACTGGGACTAGGCTCCCGGGCACCTGACTCCCAACACTTTATGCTGCAGTATCTATACAGGTGCTTATTAAATCCAAGAGAGTGTTGCTTTTGTCAATGAAACCTCTGATCCAGACCCTCTCCCAAGACTCTGGACTCATGCACATTGGTTCCAGTACTGGGGATCACCCAAGATGCTTCATTATATCCACACCTGAAATTTATTTCAGGAAAACCTCCAAATATAGCTTGGTCATCACAGCTTGTGTATGGTTGTTCCAAAATGCAAGTAAAAGCTTTCCCTAGTTCCTCTACGGGCATTCAAGACAATAATATGGGTATGAGACAACCTTTATTTCATTGCACATAAAATAAAGAAGATACAAAAGACTCATATGAGCATATAAACAGAAATAAAACACACAAGGCACTCAAAGGACTTACAGGAGCTCATAAGCATATATAAAAATTTTATAAATCACTCAAATAGCCCATAAAGCCCTTTTGGAAGACAATCGTATTTTGGGATTGCTGAACAAGCAATGCACTTTTCCATTAGACCTGCATGCTCCCAAACCTTCTCCATGATAGCAGGGATGGTGGTAATGGCAGGACCCAGGCCCCTCATTTCCTCCAGTGATGGTTCATCTTAATTTTTGTTGAGGCTTTGTAAGTATTCTCTCTCCAGGAGGTATGTGGTTCAGGAAATCTCTTCTCTCTGGATGGCTGGGTCTCCAAACTCTTGAACTTGGGAATTCTATCCATGAGTAAATCCCTTAGTCTTACATGGTCTAGGAACTCTTCCTTTTCTGGCCAGAAGGCTAGGTTCTGGACTTTCACTGCTTAGCCTAAGCCCTAGTGGATTTCCTCCACCTTCAATCTATACAGCATGTTAGAGTTCAGGAAGTCTGTCCAAGAGATGTCACCTGACTTGGGCCGAGTGGACACGGAGTCTGTTTCTGCCATGTGCAGTCTGTTTATTCTAGGCCAGCACAAAAGGGTGGCAACTGGAATGAATATGTCCTTCTTTGTCCCAGACAGGCAACCATATTGAGGGTAGCCACAGTCTATGGGAACCAATCAGAAGTTGTGAATGGTCCTCCCTCTATGGGGCCAATATACATGTCCACACACTTTTGATAATAGGAGAGAAATACTCAAATGGATTCATTCATCCAATAAACATTTGTTGAGTGCCTAGCCCATTATATGCCAGGCACTGTGCTAAGTGCTGGAGATACAAAAAAGAGGCAAAAATCAGTCTCTGCCCTCAAGGAGCTCACAGTCCATTGGGGGTGACAACATGAAAATACATGCAAAGGAAACTACAGGAAAATAGGAAATAATTAAAAGAGGGAAAGCACTGGAATTAAGAGGGGTTAGGGAAGGCCTTCTGTAGGAAGTAGGATTTTAGTTGGGACTTAAAGTAAGCCAGGGAGGTCAGTAGTTGAAGTGCAGGAGGAAGAGCATTCCAGGCATGGGGACAGCCAGAGAAAATGTCCTGAGCTAAGAGGAGTATCTTGTTGATGTAACAGCAAGAGGCTAGTGTCAGCCAGGATTGAATAGTATGCATTGGCAGTAAGGTGTAAGAAAACAGGAAAGGCAGGAGGGGGCTAGATTATGAAGGGCTTTGAATGCCAAAAAGAGCTTTTCATATTTGCTCCTGGAGGCAATAGGAAGCCACTGGAGTTTACTGAGTAGGGAGGGCTTCAGTAATCACGCTCATCATTTCTTGTTGAACTCTAAGGAGCATATGTGTACATAGCAGCTGGTCTGGCTATGCTAGGCTGTGCTGGCTTATAGCCTGTGCATGCTCTATTCATATATATGTCCAGAATGTAGTCTTCCAGGTCATTTATGAATTCATTAAGAACAGGAAGTGAGAGAGTATGAAACATAGCATTATAATATGAAATTTTTTCAACATTTTGGATCATTTTAAAACTAAATTTCTTTTGTTCTTTAAACCTATATATGTACATATATATGTACAAATACATGCATATATACTTATATACACATATGTTACATGGGATGGTTCTCTGGGAAGGAATATGAGGTGATACAAAAATCTAGGTGATATAAAACCAAAATATATCAATGAAAATCAAGCAAAACAGTAAAAAGCAAGATGTGCTATGGAACATTGGGCAGCTAGTTGGCACAGTAGATACAGTGTCAGGCCTGGAGTCTGGAAGAACCATCTTCCATAGTTCAAATCTGGCCTCAGACGCTAGGTGTGTGACTCTTGGCAAGTCACTTCACCCTGTTTGCCTCAGTTTCCTCATCTGTAAAATGAGCTGGAGACAAAATGGCAAACCACTCCAGTATGTTTGCTGAGAAAATCCCAGATAGGGTGACAAAGAGTTGGACATGTCAGAAATGACTAAACAACAGCGACCTTATAGAGAAATCTCCACTTTTTATCCTCTTCTCCTTTTGAGCAACTTCCTGTTTGGGGCTATTATTTTAGGAAGAATCCCAGCTGTGTTTCCCTTTACTTATCCTTGGATATTCTCCCTGGCTTCCTCCTTCTTCTTGACAGATAAATTTTTACTGTGGGAAAATTATGACCTGGGGGCTTCTCCTCTTCACTGGTGACTCCCTCTCCAGGGACACATTTCAGGAAGGGTTCCAGCCATGCTTCACCTCATTCATGCTTGGACTCTATGAAAATTAAAATGATTAATTTTTTGAAAGTAGCAAACTCTTCTCTTTTTCCCTCTTTATTTATTTGGGGTTTCAATTCCCTATTAAGTATCTTTGTTTTATCCTTTCCAGTTCTCAAATCATTCTCCTTAGTAGAGAAAAAGGGAGTGAAATTGCCATTCTGACCTCTTTTTTTCATCCACACAAACAGTTGTTTAATTCCTTCTTTAATCTTCCTGTTGCCCCCAATGTAGCTTAAAAACAACAATAACAGCAAAGAAAACTCTTTTTGTTGTACATGGTATTCACCTCTAGTCTTGCTTATTCTGAATATCGGTGACACTCCGATGCTGTTCATATAGAACTGTACTCCATTGTTGTATTCGATCTCACTTGTTTTCTCTGGCAGTATTATTTATTCATGTCTTCTAAAATCTGAGTTGGTCAATGTATTTATTCCTCAAGAAGAAACATCAGTCCCTTTAGTCAATTCTTCCTGTCCCTCTTGATTAAATTAATTTCTGTTTGTGACTTCCAAATTTCCTACATGATACTTCCTCATTCCTTTATAACAGTCTGCCAACATAGAATTTTAGGTGAGAGGATACTCCCTACCTTTTCCTCTGAACCCTTGTTTTGACAATCCGGCTAGCAGCTGTTGTGGGGGGTAAAAGCCCAACAACAAGAACGCTACCAGCACACTGCAAAAGCACAGACTCTTTTGATCTGCTTAACTAAGGAAAGCTACGTTAAGGGGTTGACAAGCTTACTTTCATTCAGCACACAAATATCATTCACTTAGTTCAGGGGGAAAAAGCCAGCACTCTGAACTTCAGAACAAAATACAAAGTACAAACATCAACAGACAGAACTTGTCTGATTCAAATCCCAATACGTAGTTACCAGAGTTTGACGAAGTCCCAGCATCTGGGTTACGAGCTGGAGGGCTCCTTAGCTACAGCTGCCTGGAGTCTCTGCATGAGCACCATCAAGTGAGAGCCCTAAACAAATTACAAACAGACAGACCTAATACAATTCATAGTTACCAACATCCAGGTTCAGCCTGGGAGCTCAGAACAAAGGCTGGCCCAGAGTCACATGTGCCACCACGGCTGTGGGTAAGAGCTCCAAAGAAGAGAAGGCCAACCCCTGATTTTATATCTTTTTCAGGTCAGGGGTGAGTCACACGTGTGACTCACCCATGTGACTTAGAATTGTCACAAAGAGGAGGACTTTCCATGTGGTCTAAAAGCCTCTGCTGTCTGAGACATGTAAACTAGGCCTTCCCTGGAGTTAGCCCCACCTTGGACCCCACCTTAGTTGCCAATCCACACCTACATAGGTTTTACACCTAATAGGGGTTTGGGCCTGGGGCTTAGCACTTAGTAAGACTCAATGAAATACACTGAATTACAAAAAGCAAACAAAAGCCAAACTCTTCAAGGGCACTTGGTTGAACTAAGTGCTAAGGAGCCCATTTTGTTTGCCAACACAACCCTTTGAAGTTCACCTTTTTAAATCTTGCATGTACATATGTGTGTCAGCCTATGCCTGACTTTCCTCTCCTCTATCACAAACTCCAAATTTGCGTGGTCACTTATTGCCAAGATCCTCCTCATTTCTAGTCCAGCAACAAGCTCTTCCTTACTGACCTCAGTCACATCCAGAGTAGTGGTTCCCTTTGTTGCTTTCCATCCTTATAGAAGAATGAAATTATCATGAAAGAAGTTGAGAATTTATCAGCTACTTTTCTTTTGGCAATGGCAGAGAGAGAGCAACCTGCAGGACATGGTTTATTTGATGACCTCCATAATTACTGCATCATTCCCTTGTGCCAGATTTATGATCTGCTCCCCAAGTTCTTTCTTGGCTTTTGTCTGGCCATGGACTGTGAAGAAAGCACTGTCCTGATTATTACTCTCCTGATTATATAGACAAGACAGATCTTTTTTCGGAACTGTCCAAGACTCCTTCCCTGGCCTTCAGGCTTTAAGTTTTCAGTCATCTTCCACATCACCACAAATGCACACATGTTCTGAAGTGACTCAGTTAAGCAATTAATTTTAAAAAGATCAGTGGGGCAAGGTACTCTGCTAATGGCTATGGAGGCTACAAACATGCCCTGCCTTCAAGGATTTTACAGTGCAGTCAAAAACACCAGGTGTAAGAAGTTCAAGGCAAGCTTATGCTGCATCATGGCTTTCAAATACCGTGTCCAGAAGGTTGTAAATTTTATTTCTAAACTTTCTGCCCATATCCTACCCCCACAACCCCACTGATGCTTGCTTTGTTTGGCCCACTATTTCAGGGGCTCCCTATCCATGTTTTACTCTACTTCCTACTACCTAGCCATCTTCTCAACAGTCTTGCCAGCACAGACCATGCCATCCAGTTCAGGATCCATAATCAACTCCCCCATTTTTTTCCTGGAACAGATGTGCTAATCTCTCCTGTGGCTTAACCCACCATCCATATAACATTCCAAATTAAAATTCCCTCCTCTGGTCACTGTTCTCTTATTTGGGGCATCTCCTCCTATTAGATTGTAAATTTCTTGAAGACAGGGACTGTATTTGTTTTGGTAATCTTTTTCGCAGTGCTTGGTATATATTAAGTACTTAATACATGCCTATTCATTCATTTATTTACCGTGTCATTTCGCATACTTAGAGTGAAGGACAATGTAATGCTCTTTAGAGATGGGGGACCAGCTTCAGGACACTTTGACAATTGGGGCTAGAACAGGCCCTCTGAGACAAGGTTGGGCTCTGACAATAGATTCTCAAGCATCCTCTAGGTTTGTATTTTGCTTAAAGTAGTATAGCTTTAAGGAAGCTAGGGGGCCTGGCCTAGAGTTAAGAGGATTATCTTTGCAATTCAAATCCAGCCTCAGACACTTATTAGCCGTGTGACCCTGGGCAAGTCACTTAACCCTCTTTGCCTCAGTTCCTCATCTGTAAAACAAGCTGAAGAAGGAAATGGCAAATGACTCCGGTGTCTCTGCCAAGAAAACCCCCAATGGGGTCACAAAGAGTCAGACATGATTGAAACTACAGTATAGCTTTAGAGAAAGCAACAGAAAGGGATCTGTCCAAGGTAGATGATGCTATTTAAAACTGTCCCTGATTCTTTCCTTTTCTCCCTGCACCTCTTTGTTAATATTTACAGTTGTAGTTTGCTGCTCCTGTAGAAAATGCCAGAAGTGCTTTCAAATTGCCTCATAAAAGAAACTCAATTTAGAAGGTCTTATTCACGGAGGATTTACGAGCTCGTCACAGTCTAGGAGCTGGGAGTTTTATTTTGACTCAGAGTTAGTTATGCACCCAAACCAACTGAGTAATTCCACCCCAGAGAGGGAAGCAGTTGGAGGTAAGAGCTTCTGAGACTCCAGTGATTTTGCTCTTCAGCTAATGACATGCAGGAAGCACATCAGCAAAGGCTGAGCCAGGAGGCCCTGGGGCTTTACCCTTCTGTTAAAACTACACTGTACAGAGTCAGGAAGGAAACCTTCCCACCAAGACAGTGGAAAGCTTCTGTGGAGCAAACTCTAGTATGAAAAGGGCTGGGGTGACAAAGAGATGAGGGATTTATGGTATTTTACAAAAAAAAAAAAAACAAAGACTTGGATTGCCAGATGGGAGACCTCAAGCAGAATGCAAATATATGTTTCTTGCTTCTGAAGTAACTCAGTTAAGCAATTAATTAAACAACTTTTTTTCTGCTGTGCAAGGCACAGTGCTAGGTGCTATGTGAGATATAAAGTCATCCCTCCCTTGAAGGACCTTACAATTGAGTTGTGAAGGCAAGATATGAGGATACAAGAAGCTAAATAAAACATGAGGGAAAGAATAGTAATAACCTTGTTATCTAAATATTTAAGTATGCAAAATGTTTTCCTTACACCACTTTGGATGCAAATATTGTTGCCTCCATTTTATAGATGAGGAAACCGAAGCATTGAACATTGTGTAACTTACACACTGTAGCCAGAATTGAACTTATTTCTTCTGATTGTGATACCAGAGCCTTTTTAAAAAAATCAAACCACACTGCCTCTCAATAAAGACAAGACCGAAAAAATATATTTGTGATAAGAAGTTAAATAAATGGTACCAACAGTAAATCCTCAAGAAGAGAACATTTTGGGTTTTAGTGATCTGGTGAACTTCATTGAGAAAGAAAGAGTTAGATGGGACCTTGGTAGATGGGTAGGATTTGGTTAGGCAGAGAAAAGGGGGAAAGGCCTTCTAGGTGAGATAAAGTAATTCTCATTTTCCACTTTGGGGCCTCTAACCAGGAATGTCTCTGAGAAGGCGGGGTTGATGGGATGCATGATTATAGACCCCAAGACTACTTTAGGAATCCTGTGGTCATTTTGAGCCAAAGGAAGAGATAAGTGCTAGTAATTGAAAGCATAAAGGAATGAGAAAGACTTTTGCAAAACTGTTCTTCAAAGTTAGGAAAATAATCCAGAGCATATGTTATATGTGTATTCAATAATACTCGATTTATCTGACCTTTTTAGTTAGCCCAACCATTTGGAAAGCAATCAGAAACCTGTAAATAATTCAATTGAATTCAATAAACAGTGGTTAATGATCATGTTTTAGGCACTGAGGAAACAAGGGCAAAAAAAAGTCCTTCCTACTGGAAGTTTATTCTCTAATGGGGGAAGGGGAAACAATATGCACTTAGATAAGTAAATTAAAAATACACACAAGGTAAGCACAGACTGTGAGCTTCTTGAGAGCAGGAACTGGTTTTACTTTTCTTTGTACTCCCAGTGTATAGCATAGTGCCTGATACAGAGTAGGCGTTTCATAAATGCTTATTGATTTAGCTTGACTTGACACGGATTAGGGTAAAAAGGGTAAGATCACCAAGAGCTTCATGTAGGAAGCGCATTTGAGCTGAGCCTTAAATGAAACTAGAAATTCCACTAGGTTGATGTGAGGAAGGAAAGCTTTACAAGAACAGGAGATTGGCAAGTTTGGCAAGAACACAGGGAGCCGGAAATATAGACTAGAGTCACATTACTTAAAAGCTTTTAATGACAAATGGAAGAATTTATATTTTATCATAGAAGCAATAGGAAATAATGAAGTTTGTTGAACAGCAGAGCAACATGGTAAGACCTCTGCTTTAGAAAGATATTGGCAGCTGTGTAGAGGGAGAATTAGAGAGGGATTGCAGAGGGGGAGGACAGTTAGGAGGCTATTGGAGCAGTCTAGGCAAGAGGTGTTGAGGAGTTGAATTAATGAGTGGCTTTACTCATGTGAGTAAAGAGGAGATGGATTCAAGAACTGCTGTGGAGGTAGAATTAACACAGCTTGATAAGTAATTCTTTATGTTGGTGGGGAGGGAAAGGGAAAAGTTGAGGATAATTCTCGGGTGATGAACATGTTGTTTGTCCTTTGTTCTCAAAGAGGACCATGACATAATGGAGGTGATACCATGACTTGCAAGTGAATTGGACTTAAATGAGGGAGGGTTGTGCCAACGCACCAGCCTCACTGTGGAAATGCACCAGCCTCACTTTCTCCTCAAGAGTCGACTGGTTCCAGTGGTAAGACATAGACTAGGATGACTGCAGATGGCCTCCTGATGAATATGAGCTACTAGAGAGATGGTGGGTCCCTTGAATAATTGGGAAGTTTTTAAGGAAGGTGGGTCTTTTGGAGAAGATAACCAATCAAATTTATTTGTTGTGTTTATTAAGTGTTAACCATGTTTGTTAAGTTTATTTTCCTACGTTTATCAAATGTTAACTTACTAATTGTTAACTATGTGCTAGAAACTGTGTTTCTCTGGAATATCTAGTTCGAAATGTCCAATAGGCAATTAGTTATGTAGGGCTGAGTCTCAGGGAGAGACTGACTGGAATATATGTCTGAAACCTATGGGAGCTGATGAGGTTATGAAGAAAGAATGAGAGGATTGTGATACATGATTAATTAGGCCCTTACTTTTTAGGACCCGTATTTTATTCTAAGAAGTATTAGTCAGTTTGATAAGAGCGTGTATGGGTGGTGATTATAAGTTCTGATATTAGGCCTCAGAATTGGTAACTGCAGATTCTAAATTCACTCGCCCAATCACAGGAAGCTAACTAGAGGACCTCCACGCTTGCTTTTCCTTGTTATGATGACCAAGCCCAGTGTGGCAGGGAGGTTGTTCAATTACCCCCAGCCATTTTTGTTGCCTCTCTATCCCTTGTAAACCCTCTATTGCCCAACATGTGGAGATGACCATGAGTATTTGGCCAATGAGTGATCCTAGTTGCCAGCCTGTGGCTTGCCTTTATGCTAGCCCATTTGCCCATGTAGATGTTTTGGCATCTGTTTATCAGTTCAGCCCATGGGCATTCATATGCTTGGTAGGACCTCCTGAGAGGTCAAGATAGGTCGGTTAAGGTCTGCTCACTAGCCTGTTTGTTGAGCAATGGAATTCTGTATTTTGTGTAGACCCTTCTGGAAGGTCAAGGGTAAGGTCTATCAGCAAATGAAATTCTGTATTTTTGGTTTGCTTTACCTGTATTGTCTGGGTATGAAGCAGTGTAAAATTAGGACCCTGGAGGAAGAGGGCATCTTAGATCATGAGGAAGATCTGAGGTCCACTTCATTAAAGGGAACCACGGACCCTTTAATAAAGTGCCATTGACTCAGAGTTCTGCCTCAGTGGTTTTTCTTGCAGATTGGACAATTTTAGAAATCCCATAGGACAGAGGGGGAAGAAATGAGGCAAAACATTGGACCCTTGGAGTTCCAGACTTAAAGGGTATGATATGAAATGATGATCTAACAAAAGAAACTAAGAAGTATTCAGACAGGGAGGAGGTGAACAAGGAAAGAGTAAAATTATAAGAGAAAAGAGAGTATCCAGGAGTAGAAAGAGGGTGATCAGCAGTGTCAAATGTGGTAAATAGGTCAAAAAGGATTAAGACTGAGAAAAGACCATAATAAATTCTGTTACAGTCACAGATACTAGGCTGTGTAACCCTGAATAATTCACTTAACCGCAATGTCAAGACAACCCTCTAAGATGATAAATTGCAGAGTAGTTTCCAATTTGCATTGCAAGAGTAAGTTTCTTCATTGGGAAGTTCCTACAGGAATGGAATCAAAGGTCTAGCCCTCCCTGCCCCCCCCAAAGAAAGAAAGAGAAAGAAAGAAGGAAAATTGCCTTTTGTGGATCCTCTGCAAGTGTCTTAAATTATAAGACCTCTAAGGGCAGGTACTATCCTGTAACTTGCTGGGTTTAGCTACTTTTGCCAATAAATAAACACAATAAGTGATTTGTGATAGTGAGACGGCAAGATCTTAAAAAGACATGAAAACACTGCTTCACAGTGGAAATCAATGAGGGCAGAATGGTCTGATAGGGAAAATAAATGAGCTGATTGTAGACTGTAAAATTCCCAAGGTCAGAGGCTATCATTGCCACTGTCATCAGACATTTGTAGAGCATCTATTGTGCACAATGTCCTTTGCTGAGAGCAGCATGGAAAGTGAATTGAATATTAGACCTGATTTGAATATCATGGTTGAAATCCTTCCTCTGACTTTTACTTGGTGTATGACTGTAAATAGGTCTCAGTTTTTTTATCAGTCAAATGGAGACAATGACACCTGAGACACTTCACAGAATTGAAAGGCTTGGATAGGATAATGCATATGAAAGTGCTTCACAAAGATCACAGTACTATATAAATGTCAGTTACTGTTATGAGACACTATCCCTGCCCTAAGGAGCACATAGTCTTGTTGGAAAAATAGGACTAACAAATAGAAAAAGATTATAAATTAACGTTTGCTGTGTCAAGTGACTGATAATAATAGCAGCTCACTTTTCTATAGTGCCTTAAGGTTTACAAAACACATTCCTTCCAACATCTCTCTAATGGATGGTCTTGACTCAGGCATGAAATCAATTCATGGTGAGAAGTTGAATGAATGGTACAAATAGTGTGTCCTGAGGAAGAGAGAACATTTTGGGCTAGAATAGTCTGGAAAATTTAATTAAGTGAGAAAGATTTGGACAGGACCTCGACAGGTGGGTAGAATTTGGTTAGGCAGAGAGAAAGTGAGATAATGTGAATCTCATTTTCTACTTTAGGGCATCTGGTAGCTTAGGTTCCATGCTTAGGTAGCTTAAGCTATGGCAGCTTAGGTTCTATGTTGGAAGGAAATAAGACATTCATAGGTCAATCAATGGTTGACAAGAGGAGTTTTACTTAGCCATAGCATAGAAAGTATATTAACATCGATATTACAACACTTAGCTTGGGTAGACAAGGACTCCAAATAGAAATGCGTCTGGTCAGCAAGGCAGAGTGTGGTGACTCATGGGGTCTTGGGGCATCCTCTATACCAAAGGGTCCTAACTAAATGTTGGTATTTTTTTATTCCTTTTAGTGATCAGGAAGCCATATCATTATAGCAAAAATTGTTAAATCAGAAGAGATGGAGATGCTGGTAGACAGTGAGCCTGTTGTAATCCCCATGGAATAGGTAGTACAAATGTTATCTTTCTTCTACAGATGAAGCAGCCAATGATCTGTGAGATTAAATGACTTTCCTGTGATCACAAAGCTAGTATCTGAGGAAAGATTTAAACCTAAGTTTCTTGCCTCCAAAGACAGCAAGAGGCAGTCTCTCAGTGGTAGAGAGTGTAAATGCCACAAGAGTTCTCTGTGGCATTCAACATTTGTTGATTTAATTTATCTCCTTCAGAAACAAATCCAGTGATTGATACAGTAAACTCTTTTTGAATGAGAGGCAGTGGGGATGTAGTGAAAGGAGCACCACATTTGGAATCAGAAAATGTGGCTTCAAATGCCATCTCTACTACTCACATCCTGTGTGGTCTTGGACAAGGATCTCACCTCTGGGACTCTATTTTCCCCATCAGAAAAAGGAGGACTGTGGACTAGATTATCTCTAAGGTCTTTTCCAGTTCTAAATCATCTTATTCAATTTTTAGGTGTTTCCTATCCATCCTAAAAGGCCATCTATCATGCTGGGTAACTCCTGGAGGAGGAGGAGAAGGAAGAGGAGCTTTATGACTATGAAATGCATTGCATTGAGAATGATTAGAAGCTCTGATCTCCATGACAGTGTTGGGGAATCTGGCTGAAAGTCCTTTCAGAGGTTTGGAGATTTCCCTCAGGAGAGTATCTGGCTTGTCTCCTGTAATTAAAAAGTGAACTTCCAGCCAACTATGCTGCTCAGTTGAATCCTTTTTCTGTCCTCCACCCTTGCCTTTGGAGATCTCGCCTTGAAGACATAATCTTGTATGAGATGACATTCCAATCTGGGGCTAAGAAGGAAGCACAGAAAATGCGCAATCAAGGCCTTGGCTGGCGCTGGGGCAGGTAGGCTGCAAGAGACTCAGTGCTTTGTTGGCATGTGCATTTTTTTTCTGACAATTAACCAGTAAGAGAAATTAAATTGAAAAAAAACCCAACAATCTTTCATTCCTACCTCTTAGTATATTAAAGATACTCACTGCTGCTATTCCTTCCCCCTACATGAGAAAAGCCTTCGACTAGTCTGGGAATGGTACCAAGTTTTGGTCAGGACAGTGCTCCATAGTGGGCACAACAGAGTAATCCTCAGGACCAATGGAGAAAAACAGTTCACCTATCCAAAGCCTTCTCTTCACAACTCAAGTCCCAGCTCCATCTTGAAGCTTTCTTTGACCATTCCAGTCTCCAGTGACCTCCCTGCCTCTGATGTCCTATAGTGCTCATTGTTCCTATTAATAGTGGAACATTTATAGTATGCTAGGCACTGTGTTAAGTAACGAGGATGCAAAGAAAGGAAAAGACAATGTCTCTGCCCTCAAGGATATCACATTCTAGTGGGGAGACAAGATGTAATTAATTATGTACATATAAGTGTGACATTTAAAAAAATTCGAGAGACATAATTTCTGGGTAATTTAATCATTTTATTAATAGGGCCAATATGCTTTTTAAGAAAAGGATGGTCATTTGGTTGTCTCTCTTAGACCAAAAACCCCGCAAGGCAGTGGGCTCACAGTTTATATTCCCTCGGAAGAACAGGTGTTTCTGAGGGAGGCAATCAACTCTGATTGGCTAATAATTAATGAGAAAATGAATATTATAATAAGAGCATGGGCTATATTACAATGAGGGTCTTGAGGTATGTGAGTTGGATCACCCAAATCTTTGTCAAAGAAACTTATCAATTTCTATATCATCTGCCTGACAAAAGGAAGGAGCCACATTTTCCCAGACTTGTCTGAGCAAGGACGATGAGCAAGAATGCATCCATTATCCCAAATTTAGAATTTCTTTTTACCGTCTGATTCGATCTTGGCCTGGGTAAATCTATGAGAAAGATGTCTCACACTGGTTGACTTCTGCATGAGGAAGTAGGAAAAGGGGAAAAACCTTGGTTTTGATTCAATAATTAGTCATTAATACAGTCATTAATACAGAAGAGAAATAATCATTTCTCTCATTAGGGTAGTTGGGACTCTGGGCTACTGTCTCAAATCCCATTTAGTACTGCTTGGCTGGATTCTCAGGGGGCAGCTAGCTACTTCTATCCTAAATGTTCTAGGGGCAACCCTGTGGGGTTGGTGGGTGCTATGACACTCAAGCCCCAACCTGTGTGTTCCTTTCATTATCAGTTGATATCCATTAACCTTCCAGACTTAGTTTTTGAAACAGATATTTACTAATGGGGTATAATAACAATTAGTATGAAATATTTCTCTCTCTAAACTGTAACCATACTCTCTTGCAAGTACAAGGGAATGTGGGCTCAATCTATGAGAGCACACATGGCAAAGGAATCTTTTTCTCTTTTTAGGTTTGGTACAGCTTTCTTCTGAGGGCCTTGCAGAGTCCTGAAGCCACCTTTCCTCAGTGAGTCTAATTTGTCCTTGGCTCCTGATATAGACACTATTGGCAGTCACTACTGTTCCAGGGATACTGCTAGAATACTCATGGAAAGTATAAAAATTTTTGATTTTTTGAAGTTCATAAGGTCATTGTTTAGTCAAGGGGTAGAAGAGCCAGAAACTCTCTCTTCTTCCTCCCACACTCAAATGATTATTTCTCAGGGGACTGCCTGGAAATGCTTCTTCT
>CM053625.1:274142721-274177263 GCA_028646595.1 Phalanger gymnotis | reverse complement strand
AACTCTTCATTTTGTATCTCTAACATAGTGGCTAGCTAGGCTGAATCCATAGGAGCTGGCTACCTGTGTCAATCTCTGTCTTTTATCCGTCATCAAGGCATCAAAATTTGCCCTGGGTGCTCTAAAGTTTCTGGACTCCTCTATGGGGGAACTAGGTTCCCCAATTTTCACCTTCATTGTATCGTCACATGATCCTTGAAAGGGGAAAGAAAGGAATCATCTTATAAACAATATAAATCAGTTATGGAAAAGGTACTTTATTCCTAAACAGTAAAGGGAATGATTGAAGGATGAGAGAGAACCAGAATTTATTAAGCAAGCACTTATTATGTGATTACATGACAGGTACCATGCGAAGTACTTTACAAATATCATCTCATTTGATAAGTAGTAAAGAATCATAGACTAGAACAGAATCTAAAGGCAGCTAGGTAGTGTAATGCATGGAGCACTGAGGCTGTAATTAGAAAGTCCACATTAGGCCTAAGATACTTACTAGCTGTATGACCCTGGGAAAGTCCCTTGATTATTGCATGCCTCAGTTTCTTCATCTGTAAAATGAGGATGATAATAACATCTACTTCCCAGAGTTGTTATGAGGATAAAATAAGATGATATTTGTAAAATGCTTTGCAAACCTTAAAGTGCTGTATAAATGCTAACTTATTGCTACTAGTAGAATTAGTTTGAAGGATAATATTCAAGTCTTGTTGTGATGCCAACAGTTCCTTGGCAAGGCTGCTAATCTGCCATTTTATAGGTCACCTGTACTGAAAACTGTTTGATCAAAGACTGTAGGCACCCTTCCGGTGCTGATGCTTTCTTTGTCCCGAACTTGTTTCTTGCTGTCGTTGCTGCCTCCGCAATTGCTCTTGTCATGGGTATACAGGCCTTCTAGGATCTTTTGATGTTCACAAGGTGGGTGCTGGAGGAAGGAAAGCATAAAATTTTCCAAGGTAGCTAAGAACCTCAAATGCATCCCTGAGGAGTTGACTCCGTGCTCCATTTGGGAAATTGGGGTCTGCAGAGGAGCCCAGCCTCACTCACCTAGAGGAGGGAAGGACCTGCCTCTCCCGACTAGTCCTAACTTGTCTTCTCAATGGCTGTCTCCAAGAGATAAAACAAACCTGAAAACTAATTCTTCTTAATCCCAGGTACCATACTCTTTGTTACTAGCATTTCAAATTCAGTAACCAATGGAGCCTGGGGTTAACTCAATCCAGCGATAGTCAGCAAAAGGGTAACTTGGAATGTTAAAATTTGCATGTGGTCTAGGGTGTAGGTAGAGTCTATCTATGCATGCTCAAAGTGTGTATATGTGTGCGGGTATGTGAAGTCCATGTGCTTGATGGGAATGCCCTAAGAGGACACCTCCTTGAGGATGTTGCATTTCTATGTCCCTTCCACTGATCTTTGATGTTAAGAATAATGATCAAGTAATACTTTAAGATTCTTAATCAAAAAAGATTCAGTTTAATTTAATTCAACTTAACACGTTTATCAGCCTCCTCCTGTATACATATATATATATATATACATGATGTATATATATGTGTGTATACATATATATGCATATATACACATATAATAATATACATGTGTGTATACACATACATTATATATCTATATCTATCTATCTATATACATATACTATATATATACATATACATATATATAAATATATACGTATATATATATATATATATATATATATATATATATATATATATGGAGAGGGAGAGAAGAGAGAGCAGAGAGAGAGAATGAGAACGCACTGTGCTGGGCACTGAGGGAGGTTGTGAAGAAGTTTAGATCAGATGAAAACTGTCATTATGCAGCTTACAATATAGGTAAAAAGTATGATATACTTACAGTATAGCTGTACTTACAGAAATAGTCATAGCACATAATGATAAATACATGTGAAAGATGCAAAACCAAGCAACGTTTGATTTTTTTGTCTTTGTAAGCCTAACGTCTAGCATAGTGCTTGACACATAGTAGGTGCTTACTAAATGTGTGATTGCTAGATATATGAGGTCCTAGGAGATGGTGATTTTTGACAGAGAAGATTGCAAAATGCTTCATGAAAGAGGTTTCATTTGAGTTGAGTTTTAAAAGATAGTTAGGAATTCCTTTGACCAAGAGAGGGAGAAAGGATGTTTCAGGCATGAGAATAATAATGAGTAAAGGCATGGAGGGAAGAAAGCACAGGATATATTAAAGGTCCAGAGAATAGCTCAGTTTGTTTGGAATTTTGAGTGTCTTTTCCACAGAAGTCCTCTTCTGATGCCTTGTTGTGGTGTGCATATGACCCTGAGCTTTTACCAACACAGTATTATCTTGAGTAGGTTCAACCATGCTGGAGAGACTTCACATAAGGGCCTAGTTACAAACAGTACCTATTGTCTGTGGACCAGCCTAGATAAATATTTTAAATATTGATGTCTTTTGTAAGTTTAAATACATACTTCTATGTTTATAGGTATAGGTCTATGTCTAATCTCATATTAAAGGAATATGAGTTTCCCTGGAATGAAGTCCACTAGAAAGGACTACGGAGGCCATCTCCATACATACTCATCTATATGTGGTCATACATACGTCTTCTGATATAGCACATTTATTTTTTAAAGTCTTTTAAAAAATTATTAGCATGAACTTGTCAGACATGAACAGGCATGAACATTTCCCTACACAAAGAACAGGAAAAAAGCCTATGTATAAAAGTATAACAAATTTATTCCTGAACATATCCCTCTACCTCCCTTTCCCAGGAAGTTTCCCTTGTTATAAAGATTTTAAAGGAGATAAAACAGGATTTCAGCAAATCCAACCAACATGTTGACTGCGTCTGAGAGTAAATTCTGTCTTTTACATTCATAGTCCTCTACCTCTGCAATGAAAAGAGGGAGGCACATTTTCTCATCTCTTCTTGGGGTCAAATAGGCACTTAATAAACTTTTGTTGAAATATCCTTTCCATTTGCATTGTTGTAGTGTGTGTGGGTGTCTGTGTGTGTGTGTGTGTGTTTCTGGTTCTGCTGACTTTACTATCCATCAGTTTACCCAACTCTTTTCATGTTTCTCTGGATTCTTCATATTCATTCTTATAGTCCAGTGATATTCCATTAATTCATTTATAACAATTTCTTTGACTTCCTGAGAGTAGTGATCGTTTTTTTCCTTTTTATTTTTATTTCTAGTGCCTACTGAAGTCCTAGGCTCATAGTAAGGCCTCATGCAATGCTTGTTCATTGTATTATTTAGCCCTTTCCCAACCAATGAGGGTCTACTTTATTTCCATTTTTTCTTTTGCTACCATAAAGAGTATTCCTATGAATATTTTTGTATATACGGAAATTTTATGTATGTCTGAACTTTTCCTGTAGTTCAAAGTCTCACATACTTAGCAGTGGATATTTGGGTAAAAGTATATGAGCAAGTTAGTTACTTATTTTTTGCACAATTCCAAATTGCTTTCCAGAAGAGCCAAACCAATTCACAACTCTAGCAAGAGTGTATTAGTGTACCTGTATTCCTGCAGCCCCTCCAATATTTATTTTTGTCATCTTTCCCCATCACAAACATCCTCACTTCTTCACATACATCTGCCTGAGGCAAGTATTCCCCCTCCCTGAGTCTCTGAGTTGGCCCAGAGGTTCTCCCTTTTGGGGCTGGAATATTTCACAGGTTGTCTTCCTTTAGCCTCACAATAATTTCTGAAAAAATTGTGCTCAGACATCTAAAAATGTAGGGGTGGTTTTAAGACCAATGCTAATTTTCTTAATGATAAAGCAAGAAAATCTTTTGTTCCATCAATTCCAACTCAACGCAGGGCTCAGATTTAGGGGCAGGGTCACCTAGTTGCCTTGTCGCACTTGTAAATAGGTTATGTTCACTTTGGTTGTAATGGCAACAGAATAGTCTAGACCAGGGGTGGGGAACCTGTGGCTTCAAGGCCATGTGTAACCCTCTAGGTCCTTAAATGTGGTGCTTTGGCTAAATCCCCCTTTGACTGAATCCAAACTTCACAATTTTCTTCTGGCCTTTCCAAAGGAGCTGTCCTGTCTCATGAGTATGTGTGTGTGTATGCACATGTATGGGTATGTACATATATGTGTGTAAATATAGATATGTATGTACATGTATGGGTATACATATGTATATATAACTTTTTTAAATATTCTAAAATTCTTTTTCTTAGAAATCTTGCTCAATTTAGACAAAGAACCAAAACAAAAACCTTGATTTTCAAATATTTTAATCCCCAAGAAAACCTTGAAAAGACTTAAGCACCACTTTCTTTCTGCATCACTCTTACTTGTTGCTTATTATCAGCATCTATCCTTATATTGCCCATCTAAGCCTTTATTCTAGCCAGTTAATCTATTTAATCAGTCCCCCTCTAAGAACTTGATTGCTCTTACTGCTAGGCCATTGGAACTGAGTATAGTAATTAGTTTTGCTTTCTGTCCAACGCAGTTTCCCTATTTCAAATTTCTTTTGTCTCTGGTACCTTGTGTTAGTTAAACCCAAATCTTTGGCTTTAGACCAGAGCCATAACTAGCAGTGGAGGCTAGGAGTGTGGCCACATGTGCCAATATCTGTGAAGATTTGTTTTCTTATCCCAGAGGCATGCTTTCTTTCTCATTTCCTACCTCACAGCAGGGCTGTGCCACCTAACAGGCTGACTCTATTTCCTGTACCCCAAGATGCTTCTTCCCAGGGTTCTGTGGCCGTCATATTTCTTTCTCAGATTATGCATAACTACTTGGGTGAACTGCCTTCATGAGCTAACTGGTCTGAGGGTCCAACCATGGGGGACACCAAATATTAGTAAGGATATTTGGGTATAGGGAGTATCAATGTGAAAAGCCTTCCCCAACTATAATAAATTCAGCCTGTCCAGGTACAGGGAGAGAGGCAGCGAGAATGAGGTGATAGTACCTTATTGCCTGTAGTTACTCCATGGGAAATTTAGCCATACCCCCTCCAAACCTTATCCTCCTACTATGTTCTCCTTTTTCATACTGACGAGTGTCTTTTTTTTGTTTTTATTTATTTAAAATAGTATTTTGTTTTTTAAATTACACATAAAAACAATTTTCAACATTCATTTTTATAAGATTTTAAGTTTCAAAGTTTTCTTCTCCCCTCTCTCCTTTCCTCCTCCTTAAGAAAGCAAGCAATCTGATATAGGTTACACAAGTGCAGTCATGTAAAACATATTTCCATATTAGTCACATTGTAAAAGAAGAAACAGAACAAAAGGAAACACACACACACACACACACACAAAGAAAGTAAAAATAGCCTGCTCTGATCTGCATTCAGATTCCATCAGTTCTTTCTCTGGATGTGGTTAGCATTTTCCATCATGAGTGGAATTGACATTCGTCTTCTTGCTATCCTTCATACATGACATTCCTTCTCCTGATTCTGTGCTTTTTCATTGGCTGTCTTATGCACAGAAAGTTGTCCCTCCCCACCTCCATCTTCAAGAGGGCTTCCTTCAAGACTAACTCAAATCCCGCCTTCTGCTGGAAGCTCTTTTTTGGTTGCCCCCCAGGTTTCTGTGACCTTCTGTGACCTCCTGCTTTTTGCACTCAGACTCTGTGTCTTGCACGTATATAGTTGTTTGCACATTGTCTTCCCCATTAGAATGTGAGTTCCTTGAGAACAGGGACCATGTTTATGAATTCATAGCCCCAGAACTTAATGAATGCTTGTTAATTGATTGAAAAGAGATCCATTGTCTTCATTAATTTTCCAAAGGGGTCCATGACACAGGAAGGTTAAGAACCCTTGTGATAATCTCTAATATCCTTTTCACTTCTAAATGAACGTATCTTAAGTAGCAGAGACAAAATTCGATCTACTTCCAAAATTACGCTTCCAAATCCAAAGTTTGATCAACTATGACGGCTAGACTTTATATAGTGCTTAAAGGTTTGTAAAGCACTTTACATATATATTATCTTATTTGATCCTTGCTCTAACTCTGTGAACTAAGTGTGATTAGCATCCCCATTTTACAGATGAAGAAACCATGGCTGTGAGAGGATAAGTGACTTGCCCAGTATCATACAACTATTTAGCCAGGATTCAAACTCAGGTTTTTTTTTGACTCTGAGTCCAGAAGTCTAGCCCTTGTATCACATATATCATGCAGACCTTCAGCTTTTGTGTTGTCCTTGACTTTGAATTATATCGTTTTCTTCCTCCCCTTTGCCTACTCTATTCCTTCCTGCTCTTATTATTTTCTATCTTTCACTTCCCAAACTCCTTCATCTCTTTTATCCAGATCTTCAAGGCTGATGATAAAGGAAGAATCTTTTGTCCTATCAACTCTATAGAAGTCCTCCTCTGATGCTCATTGTGGTGTGCAGATGACCCTGAATTCTCAAGGATTAATACCAACAAAGTATTAACTTGTGTAGGTTTAAATATTCTGTAAAGATTTCATGTAAGGTCCTAGTGACAAATTATACCTATTGTCCAGCTTAGATAAGTATTTAAATATTGTTATCTTTTATAAAATCATTTGTATTGGATTTTATTCCTGAACTTCTTCATCTTTTATCTAGACCTTCAAGGCCGAAGGTGTTCTAATATGCTTTAAACATTGTCTTAATGTCATGAGCGAGGACCCTATGGATGTCTCCCTTTGTCATCACCCCCCCTTCCCCAAGCTACCAGTTATGGGGAGAGGAGGAATACAATCTATAGTGATGCTAGTCTCTTGGAGGTCCTGTGTTTGCTTGAGTGGTTGGCCAGCTTGCTTGAGCCAGGTGTTCATGGATTAAGTTCCTTTCTTACCATCACCTTTACCTTTCAGAATGTGGTTTAGGCATTTTGACAGATAGCTTTTACTCCAAACTTTGGAGATTATTCTAGAATTTTTTATTTTGTAGCATTACATCTCTTACTTTTTCAGAGTTAGGTTTGGGAGACTCCAAATATTTCTTAAAAATATGGTTGTTTGTTGTTCTTCCTTCCTTCTAGAAGAGGACCAATGACATCAGGAGGGTGATGTCTCTTGACTTGCAAGTGAACTGGATTTAGTGAGCCAGGGCTATGCAAAATCATTAGCCTCACTCTCTCCTCTAGAGTCATCAGGGTCCAGTGGCAAGACATAGGTCAGGATGACTGGCGATGGGCCTGGGTGCAGTGAGAGACCTTGGCCTTTTTTTCAGGAATATGGTCATACATTTAGAGGAAGGGAACTCAGAGGCCACCAAGTCTAATCTTTCATTTTATAGATGAGAAAAAAACTGAGGCCCAGTTTGGGGATGTGACTTATCTAAGGTAATACAGAGGGAAAGTTGGAATTATAACTAAGGTCTTCTGACCCTAAATTTAAGACCCACTACAGTATAAGAAATTACTAGCTTATGAACTCTATGAAGGCTGAGATTGGAGTCAGGTTCAAGTCTCAGTGACTATGGTAAAGTCTTTGCCTCTTTAAGCCTCAGTTTTCCCATACGTTTTTAAAGTGGAGTATGTGTTTTGCTCATATCAATTATATGTACCAATATGAGTCTGTCTAGATGTAGCTCAAGGGGAGCCATGAATAGATATTTCTAAAGTGTCCTCTACCCACCTTTAATATTAATTTAGATGAAATAATTAAATTCTAGCTGAACTCCTGATTGTTATTCCTTAAGAGGGAAGGAGTGCCCCAAGATATATATATCTAAGCCTAGACACACCAAATGTTAGTTCTTCAATGGATAGACATAGCAAATAAACCCATTTATCTAAGCCAATAGCAAACAGAAGTCAGAGAATATGAGAATATATACTAGACAACACATAGAATGAATGAGCTCTATTATTGGGAGTAGCTAGGTGGCACAGTGGATAGAATGTGGGCCCTGGAGTCAGGAGAACCTAAATTCAAATCCATCATCAGATATTTACTAGCTGTGAGGCAACTCATTTAATCCTGTTTGCCTCAGTTTCCTCATCTGTAAAATGAGTTGGAGAAGGAAACGGTAATGGTAAACCATTCCAATATCTTTGCCAAGAAACTCCAAAGTGGGTTGTGAAGAGTTGAATATGACTAACAAACTCAACCACAACAAACAACAACATCTTAGCTCAACCAAGAGAGTCTCAGATCTTATTTTAGGGGAAATTCCCCAAAGTCTCTAGTATAGCAAGTTGGGAACAGAGACTTGAGCGAGGTGCTAGGTCCTGTATGCATCACCTTCTCCCCAGGATCTTTCTCTTCCTTAAGAGACCTGAAGAGAATTTGGAACTACGAATGTTTTTTTCTTGAAGCTGGAAATCTAAAGAATCATGATCTCTCTTCCCTCAAGTTCTTGCCAGCTCTGCCTCTCTGCCCTTTACAATCTTCATCAACAGAATCTTATGCAAATAGGCTTTGAACCCTGAATTACATGTAAAAGAAAGACAATAACACTTCTAGTACTTTCCTCATAGCGCTGTTGTAAAGGTCAAATGAGACCGTGTTATGGAAAGCACTTAATGTTTTGTAAAGCACCTTTAGCACTTTATAAATATCAGTTATTGCACTCCATCTCCTGCCTCAATGACTTTTCACAGACAGGCTGCCCCCAGTACCTGACACTTCCTCCTTACCTCTGCCTTTTAGAATCCTTCAAGACTTAGCTCATTTTCTGCAGGATACCTTCCTTAATCCCTTTAGCTATTAATTTTCTCTCACTCCCCATTGCCTAGTAGAGGTGTCTGTGGATTGATACAAACAAACAAACAAAAGCCTCTTAGATTGGATAGCTATTTGTGTCTTTTAGTTACTATTTAGTGTTGTTTTGTTCATCTCATCCAACAGGCACTATGATTTGTTCCTGTCTAAACCTTTTTATGAATTTTGACTTTACCTCAAGGGTCATGGAAGTCATCAAAAAATGCACAAAGAATCTCTTCTTTTCTGTGCACCACTTATCTTTTTCTGACTTGAGATTTTATTCCCAGAACCAGGAGGAATTAGTAGAAGTTTAAAAGGGCAAATTTAGGCTTAATGTCAGAATTAGAGAATTAGAGCTTGCCAAAAGTGGAATGGACAGTCCTGAGAAGTGGTGATTCCTACTCCCTGGAGGCCAGCAAGTCAACAAATGAAGTCAACAAGAATTTATTAGCAGCTTTTTATGGACCCACAGTGCTAAGTGATAGGGATACAAAGAAATGCAAAATAAAACAATAACAATAAAACCCAAAACAAACTAACTTCTAGCTGAGGCTGGGCGACTACACTTTGTCCATGGTATGTTGGACAAGACAGCTGCTGGGATCACTTCCTGCTCTCAAATTCTTTGATTCTGTGATATTTGTCAAAAGTGGAAGCTCGCTCCTCCCTCTACTGCCTCAGCTCTTTATCAGAGTTCGCTGAGGATATGACTGGGGACGAGGCTACTATAGAGCAGGAAATGAAGCCCAAACTGCTTCCCAGCATTATGTAATTATACTAGAAATGCTATGTAGTATTTCATACTAAGAGGAAAGGAACTTAGTTGGGGACTGAAATCAAAAACTCCCTATGTTGAAACCAAGATTCAAATGAATTCAATTCAATTAGACAAATGTAACTTCAGCACCTGGGATGTGGAAGGTACTGGAGATACAGAAATGTAGCCAAGGTAGTCCCTGCTTTCAAGGTGTTTATGTTCTGCTGGATTGCTTGGACTTGAAGAGAAGGTCACCAGCTGTAACTATTTGCACAACTCTGCAGGGGCTGTTCTAGCTCTCCTGTTTGCCATGTGATCCACGGCAACCAACCATTGTTAGTTTGTCTCTAGTCAGAGAGGAATGACAGTCATATCTTTTCCGCTGTGTTTCTGTCATTACTGGCGTTGAACAGGGACAAAGTGAGTGCAGCCACATGCCAATGCTATGCTGTGAGTGGCAACATTGCACGGGCTTCCTCCCCTCCCTCACTGCAGGGCTGCCCTCCAAGTTAAAAACGTGTGGTGCTCAGTTTAGTGTTTCTTTGTATGTGAGCAGTCACTGTGGATATTTTTGGTTCCTAATATTTAAGTTTTTGCGGTGACTTTGTAAATGGGTAATAAAAATAAATGGCAGATCGAATCGGAACATGGAGTGTTTAATCCGGAGCGGACAAATAGATACTTGTTTACTTACACGAGAGACAAAATATTGCGCCTTGTTTGCTGAGAAGTAATAACCATTCTGAAGGAATACAATCTTTGTTGCCATTTCGAATCAAAACATCCTGACTTAAGCAAATTGGACACCAACGAAAAACAAATTAAAGCGTCCAAATTGCCGAAAAATCTCAGTGGGGGAAAAGCGGTTTTTCAAGAAAGTAAATGCAGAATATGGGAGGCTACTAAGGTTAATTTTCCGATTTCTAAAGAAATCGATTTCAAACATGATTTCAGAGTATGATAAACTGATTCCTGATAAGAAGTGTAATACATTCCATTAACTAAACAGTAAGAAAACCTGAAAAATGTATTAAAATCTATATTGCTTAGCAAAGTTGTTTTTTTTTTAGCATTAATGTGATTTCCTAATAAATAAAATCTTAAGTAATGAGTGTAATTAATTGATATTAATTGCAATTTCCCTTTTAAAAATATGGCTTATTTGCAAAATAGTTTAATCATTAATTATACCTTTACTTGGAAAGAGAGCTGCTAAAAATCTATCTGTGGCCTGAAGAAGTTTAGCCTATTTTAATTCTGGTCCCTACCTACTGCCAAGTTGTGGAGGTCTCATCATTGTGTTAGTAAGGGCAATTTAGCCTCCCACTTTCTGGATGAGGTTGATATGTGTGATTTATTTAGAAAACAGAATCAAGTTTATGTACTAATTAATTTAAGCCATTCATTAAATGCTAGACATATGTGATTTTCAGAGTAACCATATCAATGGGAGGCAGTATGCTACTGAACTTAGTACTGAATCTGGAATCATGGGTTGGAATGCAAATCTCTGCTCTACCACTTACAACTTCCATGACCTGGGGTGAGTCACTTCACCTGGTAATGCCTCAGTTTCCTCATTTGGAAAATGAGAAAGTTGGACTAGAAGACATCCAACGCCCCTCGAGCTCTAGAACTATGATCCCTTTCTTCTTTGATGATTGTAAGTGTTATTTATCCAAAGTACTAACTAACGTCAAACACTGGTCAATAAAAAACACAGACATTTTAAATATACAAGCTAAAGTAATAGGATTTTAAATCTTTTTTTGTAATATTATAATAGCTAGATACTGTGAGCTAGGAATTCTAAATTCACAGTCTAGAAACTATCGCTCCCCCCAGAAGATAAGTGGATCTCACCACTGGTTGCAAGAAGAAAGATTGCACACCATGCATTTGTTTGGAATATTAAAAATCAAATTGAACATTTGCTGCACATAGCAAAATGATTTTTTTTAGCGTGGTTCTCTTTTTTTCCTTTTTTTGTTTTTTTTTGAGTATTCCCAAAGTCCTATAGGCTCATCTTGAAGAAACTCAATCTCTGGCATGAGGGAATAGAATAGTCAGATTGCACAACAGGTATGAACTTGGCATCTGTTTCAAACATAGCAGGGAAAAAGAGGATTTGGTTGGTGAGGTTCAGTATTTATTGGGCTACATCATCATTTTGCAACTCCCCTCTCCACTCCAGATGCTAACTGCCTTGTAAGACATATGTTTCTATCTTGTAAAGACAAGCCTAAAATCTTTCTAGTTAGAGGGTCCAAATGTGAGCTATCATCATGCAGCTTAACCCTTTTATTTTTCAGATGAAGGAACTGAGGCCCACAAGGATAAATGCAGAACAGGTAAGAGCATTACTTTCCAAGTAACTCTCCATTTTCCACCAGCAGCTCAACTTCGTTTTGATTCCAGGGAACATCCTGCTTCTCCCAGGATAAGCTGATCCCCTGAGATCTCATCACTATGCAGAATGACTCAGTTTTTGAGACTCAAACACCTCAGCTCCCTCAATTGCTTTTTCTCCCTGATGGGAAGATGGGAACAGCAAACTTCTTCCAAAGTCTTCCTTTATAGAGGGCTCAGAACTTTCAGAATGTTCCATATAACTCTCCATTTTCTATCAATAGCTCAACTTGGTTTCAACTCCACCGAACTTCAGGCTCTTGTCCTGGGTACCACTTGGTAACCCTTTCTCCCTTTTCAGCTTTCTTTGTGTATCTTCCCTGTTGGCTTATAAACTCCTTGAGGGCAGGTACTGGTTTTTTCTTTTTCTTTTTTGTATCTCCAGTGCATAGCAAAGTGCCTGGTAAGTATCAGGCACTTAATAAATGTTCATTGAATTGCAAGACAGCACAGTGGAAAGGCCATTGAATTTGAAATCAGAAGACTTGGATTCAAATCCTTATGGTGTCCCACTAGCTACATATATCTTAACCTATTTGGGCCTTAGTGCCCTCATCTGTAGAATGAAAGAGCAAAACTTGTTCTATCCACTTTGCAGGCTTGTTGTAAGGATCAAATGACTTACTGGAATGTATTCATAAAGTGCCTTATAAATATGAGATACTAATAGGGCCACATAGCTATTTGGTGGCAGGTCCAGAAGCAGAACCCTGTAATTTGTGGTTCAGTGCTCTTTATGCCAAGCTTCCAAAAAACCTAGATTAACCATCAACATCATCCTCTCTTGTTTTCTACAGAAGTGGTAGCCAGTGAATACTGTCTACTGTTACACAAGGTGAGGGCAGCAACCTGTTTCTTGAGGGAAAAAATAAGTTTCCTGAAGAATTATTCCAAGGTCTCAGTCTAGTCAGACAAAAGGGTGTCCTGCTGCTTGTGGGATGACAGGAAAAGTAAAGAATGTCATAGTTAGCTCTCAGCAAAATTGTAACGTAGTCACTATCGCTGTCGATGTCCCAGCTACCATCTTTCCAGTTACCTTAATATTATTTTTCATTAGCTGTCATACAATCTCAGCTAAGGTTTTAGCAGAGAACAACTTTCACTGTTACACCTGTAGGATCATTTCCATGATCTCTTGGAGAACAGACAATCTTTAAGAGTTAAAAGAATGAATTTTAAGAAAATAATATTTTGTTTCTCCCATTACATGTTAAAACAATTTTCAATATTGTTTCAAGTTTTGAGTTCCAAATTTTATCCTTTCCTCACTTCCCTCACCCCTCTCTGAGATGGTAAGCAATTTGATATAGGTTACACATGTGCAATCATTTAAAAAATTTCCATGTTAGTCATTTTGTAAAAGGAGACTTGAACAAAATAAAAAGGAGAAAGAAAGAAAGAAAAAGAAGAAGAAAGAGAAAAAATAGTACGCTTCAGTCTGTATTCAGACAATATTAATTTTTTTCTCTGGAGGTGGATAGCATCATGAGTCCTTTGAAATTGTCTTGGATCATTGTATGGCTGAGAATATCTATGGAAGTCACAGTTGATCATCACACAATATTGCTGTTACTGTATAGAATGTTCTCTTGGTTTTGCTCATTTCACTTTGAATCAGTTCATTAAGTCTTCCCAGGTTTTTCTGAAACCAGTCTGCTGGTCATTTCTTATAGTGCAGTAATAAAGGAATGAATTCTTAATGATGAACATTTCAGATATTGTTCCTGCCTTCCCTTTGGAGCATCCCAGAACAAAGCATCCCCCACAACTGAAAAAACTCAAAATACTTCATTGATGGAAGATTCTTTCCATATAGAATCATAGAGTTTAGAACTGAAGGGAATCTTAGAGATTATCTAGCTAAAATATGTTAAAATTGAGGAACAAACCTAGAGATGTTAAGTGACTTGCTCTAATCATAGAGGTAGGAAGGATCAGAGATAGAATTTAAAATGAGGTTTTCTGACTTAAAATGTCTTAAAAACAACAACAGTAACATTTCTATGAAGGCCAATGAATATTAAAGAAAAAATCTGAGTTAGTTTCATCTGGCTCAACTCAGATTCTTGACCTAAATACTTACGTATGTTATACTGTGAATTCCTTTCATGTATGAGTTGGACTAGATGGCTACTGAAATCCCTCCAGGTCTCAAATTCTGTGATTCTGTGACTAAATCATAGTTGGACTCCAGTCCATATGTATCTTCCCTCCTCTGAGATCCTAATTGCTTTATTTCTTGTATACATAATATAGAGCACAATTAAATATTGCTTTCTGGCCTGTTCTGTTTCACCTGTTAGCTTTGTCTCCTTGCCCAAAGTATAAACTCATCAAAGGCAGCCTCATGTCTGCCCTTCCACCTATATCTTGCACAATGTCTAGCACAGGGTAGACACCCAGCAGGTTCTTAATAAAGACCCACTGGTTGATCGCTGTATTAATTGAATTGGATAATTTTTTCCTTCTAGAAGCAGAAGGAAGGTACGTGGACATCTATCACCACTCACTGAGTGGGTGTGCCCTTTAATTTTGCTTGCATTCTTCTATTGATCCAATTTTTGTTGCTCTCCATCTTTAAATGCAAGTATTAGAAGCTTATGTAGAACATTAGGCCTCTGAATTAGGAGCAGTTCTTAACAAAGGTTCCTTGTACACCTAGGGAGCCTAAAAGCATTTATTTATTAAAGTAAGATGTTAGCAGAGTAACAGTGCATGAGTGGTATTTAATTGTCAAATTGTTGCTGTAGCAACCCTACAAACAGCAAAGCACAATGGGTGGTAGGAAACCATGTTATAGAAAGCCATGCAAATACCTATTTTAACTAATTCCCTACTGGCCCATGTCTTGCCAGGAACAAACTGGGCAATTGTATGTCTCTGTGAATATAAACCCCAGGAAAGCTGTGAGATGGTTATAGAAAGAGCTAATGATTTAAGGATTTAACTGGGAATAGATATTCCTGTTTATGGCATATAGGCTTAAGAACATGATAATATCCATTGTCTATTATCAAATTAGACAATTGTATAGAAATTTCTGCTAGTGAAACAAAAATTTGTTTGCAGTTGGACAGATAGCCTACTGAACTAGTCCATCAGAACGCATAACAAGGGCATATAGTGTAGAGTCTGTGAGGCTGGACTCAAAATTGGATCAAAGGGAAAACAAAAACAGGCTTGCATGGAGAAACCTAGTAGTACTTCCAATTATCTCAAGGTGTTTGATAACACAAAACTCCTCTTTTTGTTACTAATATTCTTCCAGGGATATTCTATAGCTACAAAACGTGGACCCCCATAGTCTCCACAGAATCAAAATTATGGGTGATCTTCAAGGTTGAATGGTTGGTCGATTGGTTGGTTGGTTGTTGTCCTTCATTCTTGAAGAGGACATCACTATAATGATGGGATATATGTGCTATGAATATAATCTTCAGCCTATTTGCCAATGATGGATTGCATGCAAGAGGTGACAAAAAAGATTTCATCCAGAAGATCTATAACCAGAAAATGATACGGACTCATTTATAGTGGGATGAAAGGATTACCGATAGTTTGAATGTTGCCCTTAGGTGAGTGCCTACCAAATGTTAAAAGACCCAGACGAATTCCACCATGTTTGGTGGACCCATTACAGAAATTCGTGGAGAAGAGCCACATACAAGATTGTTGGGAAGATCAAATTAGATAATATTTGTAAAATGCTTTGCAAGTCTTAAAGTTCTATATAAATGCTGCTATCATTATTATTGTGTTGTATTTGATGCTATTTTAAGGAATTTCTACCTTAATGAGTTCACAGTCACAATGCTATATTAAAGGGTGTTTAAAAAGCTGTTGTCCTTTTAGTGCCTCAGCATATCAGGTAAGTTGTTTTTAAGTATATACATATTTAGATTGACCAATGATAGTAGGAATAAGATTAGAAGTAAGGGTAAGAGTAGAGTTGGAATAGGAGTAGGAGTTAAGGGTAAGAGTAGGAGTTGGAGTAGTAGGAGTAGCTATGTACCATGCACTATGTTAAGCACTTTGTAATTGCTGTCATATTTGGTCCTCACAACTATCCTGGGAGGTAGGTGCTATTTTTATCCTCGTTTTTCAGATGAGGAAGCTGAGGCAAACAGAAGTTGAGTGACTTTCCTGGGGTTACACAGCTAGTAAGTGTCTGGGGCCAGATATGAACTCGGGTCTTCCTGAATCCAGACCTAGCTAGTTCTCTAGCCGTTGTATTGCTTAGCTGCCACAGTATGGGTATTCCACTCATAATGTGGGTCTTTCTTAAATTAGTGAAAATCACAACCCATTCATGTTTCCTTATCCTGTATATTTTGCTCTTTTGTCAGTATTCTTCTGAAAAATCAATTAGAGAGGATCTGCCCAGTTCTCTGTGAACTTTCTATACATTCTATTAATTTGTAGATATCAAGGAATCACTTAGGCTGTGATCTGTTCATGAATATAAAGGGCTTTGTAAATTTTAAAGCACGATATATAAATATGGTGATATTTGTAAATATGTAGCAGCTAGGTAGCACATTGGATAGGGCACTAGGCCAGGAATCAGGTAATTCAGCCTCATACACTTACTAGCCATTTGACCCTGGGCAGGTCACTTCACCTTTGACTTCCCTAGTTTCCTTATCTGTAAAATAGGGATATCACAATAGCACCTGCTTCCCAAGATTGTTGGGAAGATCAAATTAGATAATATTTGTAAAATGCTTTGCAAGTCTTAAAGTTCTATATAAATGCTGCTATCATTATTATTGTTATAAATGTATAAATATCCATCTTTATTTAATGTAATTCGATTCAACAAGCATTTGCTTCCCTGATATATGCCATGTATTATGCTAGATGCTAAGAATACAAAACCAAAAATGAAACAGTCATTGCCCCCCAAGGAGTTTATATTCTTCTGGAAGGAATACATGTGCATGGATAAGGAAATGAAAAAAATTAAAAGCAGACCTACATTATTATTTGTCCTGTCATTCTTACCTGGTGATAGAGTTTAGTTAGGAGCAGTCCTAGGACAAGTCGCTATCCTTATTGTTACATAACAGTTCTTACCTGGGGTCTGTGGCCTTGTTTTTTGTTTTTAATATTTTGACAACTTTTAAAAAAATTCTACAAGATTAGTTTCCTTTGTATTTTATTTTATTCATTTAAAAACATTATTCTAAGAAGAGGTCCATAAATTTCACCAGACCCAAAGGGGTTCATGACATAAACAAAGTTAAGAGACCCTCCTATATCAGTGGACATGCAGGTGAATAAATGGGTGTAGCTGAATAAAGTATTAAGATATACATGTATCTTTCGCAGGATCACTAAAAACAGTCTTGATACAACTCCAATGGTGAATAGGATAAAGGGGTTTCATATACCTAATCCTTTTCTCAAAGGGTTTTGATCTCTCTCTCCCCAAATACCTGGCCTCAGAAAACTATCTGAATTAGGGTCAAAAAGTTCATTTTAATTCTTGCTGAATCTTTGTCGGTTTGCAGCTCCAACTCCACAGGAGCTATTCCAGGATTGGGACAATGAGCATCCCCTCGGATCTCATGATGCTTCCTGATTAATACCAAAATTAATCACAGGATACGAACAAAATATGAGGTAAAGCTGCTAAAGCCATCAACTTTCCTTCCTGTTCCACATTTCTGACTTTATTGTGTGAATGTTGCTGTTGCAGTCAAGTCATGTCTGACTCTTTGTGACCTCATTTAGAGTTTTCTTGGCAGAGTTACTGGAGTGATTTGCCATTTCCTCCTCCAGCTCTTTTTACAGACAAAGAAACTGAGGCAACAGGGTTAAATGACTTGCCCTGGCGTCTGAGGCCAGATTTGGAGTCACGTCTTGACTGTGGATGTAGCACTCTATCCACTGCACCACCTAGCCACCCCTTTATTATGTGTATCTACTGGCATCATAATCACTGCTCTTTGTTTTGCTTTCTGGAGAGCACAAAATACTGGTCACTTTATAGCTCTTAGTTAGCGCAAGTCTTATTATTTCTATTTTACAGATGAGAAAACTCAGACTCCAGAGAAATTAAATAATCTGTTCATGGTTACATAGGAAATTGCAGTGCTGGAGTGCCCAGACCTCAGGTCTCCTGATTCCAGGTCCAGCGGTCTTTCTATAACATTACATGGATTTTTTTCTGTCTTGGATCTTAGAGATGGATCCATTTTTTATTGGCTCTATTTTTTGCTGGTTTGTGTCCCGCAAATACTGTAGAACAATGGAAGAAGTGTTGATTTGGAGTCAAAATACCAGTGTTACCATTTCTGAACTTCTTGGTTCCTCTGATTGTCCTATACACCTCAAAGTTGTTGTGAGGATCAAACATAGTCACACACGCATAACTTTAATAACAAAGGGCTACAATCATGAACCATTAATTATTGTTATTAATAAACACTCTTTTCATTTTCTGTCTCCTATATAGCAGGTATAGGTTTGATAAATCTCTGGAAGCCTTGATGATGAAGGATCAGGGTAGGAGCGGGGAGCAGAAGGTGTGCGCCACCTCCCCACCCCCACACATCTTTTAAGGCCCTCCATAATTTGGCCACACTCTTCTCTTCATCCTCATCTTCCATTATTCCATCACATACCTTCACCTCCTCATGTCTCACACTTTCTTAATTCCATGTTTTTTTTTTCTCATGCTCTTCATTCCTTTACCTGGAATACTCTTGTCTCAGTTTCCTCATCTGTAAAATGGGGATAATACTATCTGCCTGTATATACCTCCTGGGTTAACTTAGGCTCATATAAGAGGACACATATAATGTATTTTGCCATCTTTAAAGACCTATAGAAACACCAGTTATTGTTATAATGCCCTATTCCCTCTTTTAAATGTATTCTGAATCTTTCAGGAAGTGTTGAATTACTGCATGCATGAAGATCTAGGGCCATAGGTTGACCACATTTTCTGTGACCTCTTGTTACAAAAACAGTTAACAAACAATTATATTTCTCAGAACTAAGCATTGACTCTGAAGCCTGCTGGACAAATCTCCAGGTATGCCAGGCCCCAGGGTAGAGTTGCAGGTGGGGGGGGGGGAGAAGAGGGAATCTGATCACTTTTGCTCCCTTTATTTTCCCCACGGAAAATTGCCACCAGGCAAATGCCTAATTGCTCTCTGAGGAGTAGAGCAGCTTTACCAGAGCCTGGGCATTCTGATATTTCTCTAATAGAGCCCCAGGGGGAATCTTTCTCAGCCTCTGAATTGGTACTGAAGGCCCAGTGACAACTGAAGAAAGAAGAGTTGACATCATTTCTAATCTGAGCACCTTTGACCTTGAGATTTTCTGGAGCATCTTAACCTATTACCCATTATCCTTCCCTGGGAAAACAAGAGAGAATTGTGGAATACAGGCAACTCAAATATCTGAAAAGGGGAAAGGATTAGGCAACTGCCTTGGGACATAAAGGTTTGAAAAGTGATGTGTAGGCCATGTGTGACTTTGTTTTGAACATTATCTCTTAACTACAGAGATTCATTTCCGTGAAGGATTACTCATACTACCTGGGGTAGCATGACCCTAGTGCATGTACTAGTTATAACTGGAAATTACTCTAGCTAAGCCCTAGAGAGATACTTTTATAGTTAATATTCTTTTGAAAACTCAGTGTTTTCTTAGGTCTCATTGCCTTGAAACTAAAAGGGCTGGGCTAGGAACCAGTAGACCCGAGTTCTAATCCTAATTGTGCCTAACTCAATCTCAACGAGACCCAGCTGCCTTATTTATGAATTTGATATGATAATAATATAGTTGATACAGAGGACAAATCTCTGGGCCTGGTATCAGGCTGATCTGAGGTCGACAATAGCCTCAGATTCTTGTCTAGCTGAGTGACCCTGCTCAAGTTACTTAAATCTTTGTCTGCCTCAGTTTCTTTACCTGTAAAATGAAGATAATAACCTCTGCCTCTCAGGGTTGTTATGAGGATCAAATGAGTCGATATTTGTAAATTTGTAAAGAGCTTAATACAGTGCTGGACACATAGTAGACCCTTAAGAAATGCCTGGGTCCTTCCTTCCTTCTGATAGAATCTTAGCCTTAGTGCAATCCCCTGACTGAGGGGCAGCACGATATGGCGGATAGAGTGCTGGGCTTCAATCCAGGAAGGCACAAGTTCAAATCCTACTTTTAGACGTTAGCTAGGTAGCCCTGTGCCTTGGTTTCCTCATCTGTAAAAGGAGGGGATGGGATCAATAGCATCTGAAGATCCTTCTAGCATTCACAGAAATGGGACGAGTCACTGAACTTCTCTGAGCCTCAGTTTCTTCTTCTGTAAGAAGAGGTGGCTGAATTTTTGATGATCTCTGAGGCACCTTCCAGCTCTAGTTTATGGTCCTATAATCCTGTGAATATCCTCTACAGCAACGGCTGCCCTGCTTAGTTTAGAGAGAGGCTAAGAGAAATATAGGACATAATAAGTTAGACCATTAGCTCCCTAAGAATTTTTGTTGTTATTTAGTTGTGTCTGGATCTTTCTGACCCTGTTTGGGTTTTCCTGGCAGAGATACTGGAGTGGTTTGTTATGAAGAAACCAAGGTGAACAGGGTTAAGGGACTTGCTTAGGGTCGCACAGCTAGTAAGAGTCTGAGGCTGGATTTGAACTTAGATGTTCCTGAGTCCAGGCCTGGCACTCTATCTACTGTGCATTTAGCTGCCTCTTGTAAATAGGGGCTCTGTTTTATCCTTCTTTGTATCCACAGAGCTTAGCACAGTGCCTGGGACAGTGTAGGTATTTAATAAATGCTTATTGACTAATAGATGTGAAAATGTCGTGGAAAGTTAAACATACTATATGAATATGCCTTAATATTTCAAGCACCTATGGTTTTGTTGGTGTGGGTGAAACCTCTGCTAACCTCTGCCAAATCCCTCTCTGACCTTATAGCCGGTATTCAAAATTTGTCCAAAATTTCATCATCTTTGCAAGTAACATGGTAAGCCTCTCCAAACTTAGCTGGAGTGGTCCTCAGATAGTAGGCATACTGTCTACCCCTGGGCCCAGACTCAAAGTCTTTCTATCTCATGTAGATGCCAACTTAAGCGCTTCCATTTTGAAAACTGTCCTCTATTAGGTAACAACAAGATGGTCTGATTTCCTGTGCCCAGCTCTGCAAGGAAGATTAGCTTCTGTAACCTTTAGGTAGTTCTTCTATCAGCTCCTCCTTGCTTCAGACATCACAAGAGGACTCCAAATATTAGTACTCAGAAAAGTCTGGATCCCAGAAGGGATTCTGACACTCAATGTCCCCACATGAAGTGGTTCTGTTCCCCTTTTTATGGATGCATGGCAGTATTTACAGCGTTAGAGCACTTTGAGCAGCTTTGCTGATGGTGTCTCTCTCAGACTCATCGGTTTGTATGATAAAGCTTTGAGCAATCTTCTACTTGAGAATGTGAGCATCTGGGGAGCAAAGGACTTTCTTGCTTTTTTATTTGTATTTTCAGTGCTTAGTAATGCTTTGCGCAAAATAACTGAATAATAAATGCCTCATTAATTCGTTCATTCAATCTTGCCGGCCAGGCCAGAGAAATGGTTTTTATTCTGTGACATTTGTTAGGACCTGGAAGAGCTTGAACTCACCTGGTACAACCTCTAAGAACACAGGGTGTCCTCCATGCCACAATCACACATTAGGTTAGAACTCTGTGTACAGGCTATAGAAGAAGAACTTATATGTAATAATAATTGCAAACTTATTAAATGGGGCTAAGAGATTTATACTTCAACAAAATGTCATTTTTAAATATCTTTCTTGAAATAGTTAAAGAGAGTAGTCCAGTTAAGAGAGTAAATATTTAAAATTTACTTCAAATAATAGAGTAGATCCCAATTAATTTCTGTGGAGAATTTATCTCAATTCTATTAAATAAATATTTATTAAGCTCTTAAAATATAAAATCACCGTGCTGAGTGCTAGAAGTACAACATAGAAGAACTCACAATCCTAACCTTATAGATCCTCGGAATCTAGTAATGGTCATGTACATAAATACATATCTAAATAAAAGAGTATACTATAAATTGAAAGGAAAGCAGGGTGATGCTATGTAGACAGAAATAGATTTGGAATCAGAAAACTTAGGTTCAAATCCTGGCACTGTCACTTACTATATGTGTGACCTAGGACAAATAACACAACCTTGCTGGGCCTTTATACATCGATAAAATGAGGAGGTTGGACTCGATGGTCTCTATTGTACCTTTCAAACCCACATTTTTCATCCTACGATTTATATAGAAGATGGACAACACACAATGAAAGTTTTAAGAAGAAAGATTATTTTTATCCCAGGGCACAGATAAGGATGAAGCTAAGCCTTAAAGAATGGGCATGTTTTCACCAGGTATAAAAGGATGGTGAGGAAAGGGTATAGGTGACCATTTGAAAAATGCATAAAGGCCAGAAGAGCAGGACCAGTTAGGAGAATGGCAAGTTGTCCAATTTGTTAGGATTTTAGAATAGTTGAAGGGGAGTAGTATGAGATAAGATTGGCTAGGTTGTAGAGTTTGGAAAATCTTCCATAGGCAACCAGGAGCCCTTGAAGATTTTTCAGCAGGAGAGTAAGATGTAGTGAAGATTATTCCGGCATTGGCTTGCTTGTAGGAGAGACTGCAGCAAGGAGAGAATAGAGGTAGAGAAGATGGGAAGAAGGCTATTGCAGTAATCTAGATCAGGACTTCTTAAACTTTTTCCCTTTCAACCCCTTTTTACATTTCAGAATTGTTCATTGGCATCACGTGGTGTGATGGCATGCCCAGTGCAAACTGCTCATGCTGTGTATTCAGAACCAAGGCTGTAGTGAAATTGCATGATGTAACACAGGGAGGCTCTGACAGAAACACCTGATTCATTACGTGTTTGATTTTTAATTAATTTTTGGTGGTTGTGCATTCAGAAACCTTTTACTGTTGCCAAATCTTTTGTGAACTCATATGGGGTCACAACCCTCAGTTTAAGAAATGCTGTTCTAGGTGAGATTTTATTAAGTGGAACTAGAGTGAAAGCTGTAGGAATGGGAAGGAAAAAATGGATAAGAATATTATGTATGGGGTAAGAAATAATAGAACTTGGCAACTGATTAGATGTGGGGGACAAAGGAGAGAAAAGCACCAAAGACTACTGCATGATCCTCAGGCACTGAGAGAAACGTGGTGCTATTGAAAGAATTAGGGGGACAATATATGGGGGAAGGAGATGAATTAGGTTTGATTCATAGCAAGCTTGCTATCCTGGTAGGGAATCCCTTTGGAGAAGGCCAGCTTGCAGTTGGAGATGTTGGGGTCCAGCAGAGAGGTTAAGGCTGAAGAGATACTCTTGAGAGTCTCCTGGATAGTGGTGACCTTTGATGTCAAAACAAAAAAGGAGAAAGATGAAAGATCACTCAGAGGGGGAGGACAGGGAGAAGATGAAGGCTGAGGAGAAAGTTTTGTCTTTGTTGTTGAAGGAGAGGTGATTCTTATGTTTAGGAAGTGGAAATTAGAAGGGAAGGACATGGAGAAACATCTGACAGAGTTAATAGAAAGAGGACCTTGAGAGAGAACATTGTTAAGGAAGCCAAAAAAAGAAGAGAACATCAAGAAAAGAAAGCTGTAAAGTGGCACTAAGAATTTGCTGCACTAGGGGCCTCCTTTTCTTTAGGTAACAGGCAGTATAGTATAATGGAAAGGGGGAAGGAAAGGGAGTAGACATTTATTAAATGTCAGTTTTGTGCCATGTACTGTGCTAGGCATTTTACAAATACTTCATTTGATCTGATCCTCCCAGCAACTCTGGGAGGTGGGTGCTATTATTCCTCCCACTTTTTATAGTTGAAGATACTGAGGCAAATAGAGGTTAAGTGACTTGCCTAAGGACAGGGCAGCTAGGTGGGCAGAGCACTCGGCTTGAACTCAGGAAGACTCATGTTCATGAGTTCAAATTTGACCTCAGAGACTTACTAGCTGTGTGACCCTGGGCAAGTCACTTAACCTTGTTTGCCTCAATTTTCTCAATCTGTAAAATGAGAGGAGAGAAAAGGAAATGCCAAAACCACTCCAGTATCTTTACCAAGAAAACCCCAAATGATGTCATAAAGGGCTAGACATGACTGAGACGACTCAATAACAAATACATCTTACAAGTATGGCTCCAGGCCCATCACTTTATCTACTGTACCACCTAGCTACCTCTAAAGTTATTTGACCAAGAATCAAAAGACCCAAGTTTAAGCCCTGGTTCCACATTAGTTTGCTATGGGCCCATGGGCATTTAACTTTTTCATTTCTCTGAGCTTCAGTTTCTTTGTCTGTAACATAAAGAAATGAATGTGTGACCACATCCATTTGAATGGCCCAGAGTGATGATGTGTATTCTAATCTACATATACCTACCCATCCTGACCATATTTTGTACCATAAATTAATCACAGGAAGCTTTCCTTGATTTCCACTGACATTGCAAGGATACCAAGAGAGTCCTGTGGCTGTCTCCCACTTTCTTTACATAACTATCTCATCTTCATTATCTATAAAACTTTTTCCTGATGATATCTTTTATTCTTTTTCTTCCTCCAAGTTGTTTGTTATGCATTAAACCCTCCTCCCCTTTAAATTTGTATTGCATTGTGTCTAAAAATGCATACTTCATTCTACATCTACAATCTATCATGTCTCCACCAAGAGGTAGGAGGCATGCTTCATCATCATTCTTCTGGAATTATGATTGGCCCATTGATCAGTTTTTAAGTCTGTTCTTATTTTCTATGTCGTAGGCATTGTAGTTCTGGTTCTGTGTATTTTACTCTGTAGCAATTCATGCAAGTCGTCCCAGATTTCTCTGAATCCGTCCCACGATAATATTCCATTAATATTCATGAGTCGTAATGTGTGTAGCCATTGCCCAATTCCTGGGAACCCATTATATTTCCAGTTTGTTGCTGCAATAAAGTATGGTAATGAATATTTTTGTACATGTTGGTACTTTTCCTTTCTTTGAACTCTTTCGGAGATATACTCAGTAGTCCGGGTTGTATGCACAGAATGATTAGACCAATTCATATCTCTATCAACAATGCATTCAGTGTCCTTGATGTTCTATCTCCCCTCTAGAAAGAGCCATTTTGTGTTTTTGTAATCTTGCTCATTTGATAAATGTGACCGAAACCTCAGAGTTATTTTAATGTGCATTTCTCTTATTATTGGTTTGGAAAAATTTTTTAAATGGCTGTTGATAGCTTGAACTGCCTCTTAATATCCTTTTGATCATTCATTTACTAAGGAATGGCTCTTGTTCTCATATATTTATATCAATATACTTATATAAATCCTCTGTGTATTTGGAATGCATTATTAGAAAAATTTGCTTTAAACACTTTCCCCAGCTAAGCATTTGCCTTTTGATTTTAACTATGTTGCTGTTGCTTTTAAATTTTCATATAATCAAAATTGTTTTCTTTTCTGTGATCATGTACATCCTTTGTTTAGTCAAGAATTTTATCCATCGTTATGAAAGGTATCTCTTTTTACTCTCCTTTAATTTGTTTAGGATATAAGAACTTTTATATCTAGGTCATGTCTCTATTTGGAACTTATTGTGGTCTATGATGTGAGATGTTTATCTAAGTTTCATTTCTTCTGGATTACCTTCAAATTTCCCTAGCAGTTTTTGTTGAACAGTGAATCTTTACCGCAGTAGTTTTTCTCCTTGGATTATCAGACACTATTTTAGTCTCTTCAATTGCTTTTAGCTCTTGAGAGAACTGAATCTGTTCAATTAATCAACTTTTCTATTTTGAACCGTATCAAATTGTTTAGATGATGTCTTTGTAATATAACTTGATATGTGTGTGGTACAGCCAAGACCCCTTCCTTTTCCTCTTTTTTCACCATTTCTCTTGAGATTTTTGACCTTGTGTTCATCTAGGTGAATTCTGTTGTAATCTTGTCTAGTTTGTAAAATAATTATTTGGTTCTTTGATTTGCTCGGCTTTGAATATATAAATTAATTTAGGTAGTACTTTCATTTATATGATGTTATCATTGATAAACCATGAGCAATTAATTCTCTACTCATGGAATTATTACTTTGCTGATATGAATTGTTTTGTAGTTGTATTCAGATATTTCATGTGTGTTTTAGGAAAGGGGCTATCAAATATTTTATGTAGTGTTTTTGAATGAAATTTCTCTTTTCATCTCTTTTGTGGGTAATGTGTAGAAAAGCTAACAATTTGGTAGGTTTATTTGATATCTTGCTACTTTATTAAAGTTGTAAATTATTTCTATTGTTTCAGTTGAAAGCCTAGGGTTCTCTAAATCAATTATCATATCATCTATAAAAGGTGATAATTTTCTTTCTTTTGTTGCCTGTGATTATTTCTTCAACTTATTTTTCTTGTTTTATTGCTATAGCTAGCATTTCTAGAACTATGCAATATTATAATAGTGACATAAGTCATCCTTGCTTTACCCCTGATCTTGTTTTATTCGATATTTTTGTGTTCATATTTATTAGAAATACTGGTCTATGGTTTTCTTGCTTTTTTTTTTTTGGTCTTTCTCTGAATTAGGTAGCAAGACTATATTTGAATCAATTTTCTAGGATGTAAAATTTCATAAAATTCTTCAAATTATTTGTGTAAGAATAAAGTTAATATTCTTTGAATATTTGATAGAATTCATTTGTAAATACATCTGTTTCAAGACATACTTTTTTTCCTTTGGAGTTCATTGATGGCTTTTTTGGGGTCTGAAATCAGGTTACTTAAATACTCTATTCTAAAAATTTGATTATTTTATCTTTTTACAAATATTCATTTACTCCATTTGTTATTTTTTGCTGACATAATAGAAGAAAAAATTCTTATGATTTTCCTTATTTCTTTTTTGTGAGCTCTCCTTTTTTTGTTTTTGATATGGATTGTTTGATTTTCCTTTCTTATTGTCTGATTAATAATTTATCTGTTTTGTTAATTTAAAGTTTTATTTATCAATTTAATAATTTTTGTTTTTAGTTTTCCTTTTCTCTTCTTTGATTTTTAGAATTTAGATTTTTTTTTGTTTGGTAGAGGTTTTTTGATTACTTTTTAGTGTTTTTTTTTTAATTTTGTGTCCATTTCACTGACATGTTCTTTTCTTCTTTTGTTGATAAAAGTATTTAGAGAATTTTTTCCTTTTAGGATTTCTTTGCCTGCATCCCCAAAGTATATTGTGTTACTTTTGTAATTTTCTTTGACAAAGTTATTTGTTCTTTGACCTATCATTTTTCTAGATTATTTTATTTAGTCTCCATTTAAATTTGAATCATTTCTTCAAGTGCCTTTTATTGTTTTTTTGTGTATTGTGGGAGGTAAAACATTTGTTTATTTTGGCTTTCGTGCAATTTTAGTTAGCTTTTTATGCCCCGGCACATAGAAAATTTTTGTAAAGGTGCTACCATGTGCTACTAAGATATATATGCATATTCTTTTTAATTTCTGTTTGGGAATACCCAGAAACCTAACATAAGTAACTTTTCTAAAATTCCGTTAGTATCTTTAATTTCCTTCTTATTTATCTTTTTGTCAGATTTGTATAGGTCTGAAAGGGGTCACAACGAGGTCCCCAACTATTATAGTCAAGTTATATATTTCTTCCTGCAGTTCAAAATTCTTTTCCATTAAGAACTTAGATACTATGCCACTTAGTGCATATATATGAAGTATTGATATTGTTTCATGTCTATAGTACCTGCAAGCATACATAGTTCCTCTGCTTGTCTCTTTTAATTATATCTATTTTTACTATTGTCTCATCTTATATCATGATTGCTGCCCCTGATTTTTTGAATCCCCATATATCACACTTAATTCTGCTCAATCCCCTCATTTTAAGTCAATGTGAATCTTTATGTTTCAAATGTATTTCTTATAATCAGTATATTGTTTGCTTTTTTCCTAATCCATTCTTCTGTTCTTTCATTTTATGAGTTAGTTCATCCTTTTCATGTTCACTGTTACAATTAATTGTATATTTCCCTCTCTGATACGCTCATGTTTTTTCCTCTTCATCCTGACTCCCACTTTATAAGAAGAAGTGGATGGAAAAAAAAGAGAAGAAATCTGATAAACCTTGATAATCAGTAGCTGTGGTGGTCATAGGATTATAGATTTATATCTGGAAGAGATTTTAGAGGCCATCAAGTCCAATCTCCTCATTGTACATATGAGGAACTTGAGACTCAGAGATCTTAAGTGACTTGCCCAGGGTCGCATAGCTAGTAAATTTCATAAGTAGGGTTTGTACTGACATTTTCCTGACACTGAATCCAGATCTCTATCTACTCCAGAGGTGTCTTGCTGGAGGCTCCATGCTGGAGGACCAGACAGAAACATAATTGGGAAATGTTTAGCAAAATAGGTAAACATGTAATAGGATATGAATAATGTTAATTGGTGGTTTTCAAAGACAATATGTGGCCTACAGGGATCTTTTTCTATTCGAGTTTGATATCCCTGTACTATATTACAATTTCCTTTCTTCACCAAGAACAGACCGCAGTCTCTGTTTATTATACTTTCTTTCTCTTATTTTAATCCTCCCTTTACGATTAATCTTACAAAGGTGAAATTTGTTTTGATTGTGACTTGACTCTATTCTCTCTTTCATATAGAGGTGGTCCATTAATCAACAAATATTTATTAAGGGCCAGCTATGAGCCAGACATTTTGCTGGATGCTAGGAATACAAAGACAAAAGTACAGTAATATCTTCCCTTAAGGAGGGGAAAGGGAAGAAAAGGGAATAAGCATGGACATAGTACCTACTATGTGCCAGGCACTATACTGCTTTTTTACAAATATGATCTCACTTCATCTCTGATATAATTTGATCCTTAAGTAGCTTACATTATATCTTGGAAGATAATATAAAGGTATATTCAAAATTGATACTGGGTGATTTTAAGGGGGTAGGCATTAGCAGTTAGGGAGATCAGGAAAGACCTCATGTGTTCCAGGTGGTGTTTCAGATGAACATTGAAAGAAACTAAAGATTCTAAGAATAAAGAAAAGGAGGGAGGGAATTCCAGCCAAGCGGAACATCAGTGCAAAGATATGGAACAGAGAGATGGAGTGTTTTGCATGAGGAAACATCACAAGACTACTTTGGTTTTACTGTAGAGAGCATTATGAGGAGTAATGTCTGGTAAGATTGGAAAATCAGGTTGGCCCCAATGAGATATGCCTTTTGCAAAGTCCTCCCTCTTCCCCCTGAAATGGGGCTTGGTGCGTACTTCCTCATTCATATTCCCTCCCTTCAACCAGTTGAAGACAAACTACACACATTTGGGAGACCAAGAACAGAGATTTAGTTTATAGTCATTAGACAGTTTTTCTCTCTTTGAAATTAATTGGTTCATACTTAGGTTGAATCTGCATTCTTAGACTCAATTAACTGATTGCAACCAAAACACTCTAGGTGAAATGACTTCTCTCCTGTCTCCAGTGAAACTTTGTGTTGGTAGGCTTGCTCTCACATTGTTATTTGGGTTCATATTGCTGACCGTAACCAAACACCACACTCCAAATGGAACCTGATCAGAGTCGAGTACAGTAAGAGTAACACAGAATAATTAGAATATCCTAAAGTCAAATGTGTTTTCTCAGGAGGTCGTGGATTCCTTCTGACTGGTGGTCTCCAGATGAAGACTGGATGACAAGTTGTCACAATTGTTATTAAGGGGCTTACATTTCTGGTACAAGTTGGATTAGATGGCCTCTGAGGTCTCTTTCAACTCTGAGATTATGTACATCTGTGATTCAGGGTTCACAGTTAAGCTTTGCCTGTGGCTCAGGTCCATCATGTGCCTAGGCATCCAGGCCGTTAGTTTTTTGGTTTTTTCCCCCTCTCCCTGCTGTAAGCCGTGTAACTGTGTAGCCGGTCACACTGACCCTGTGTTTGGAGGATCTGAAGGATAAATGGCATTACAGATAAGGGATAATATTTCCTGCCTTCTTTAGCCCTGTACTTAACCTCGTGACTTTGGAGATTTTTTTGCTTTTATTCACTTTTACAGAGAGACAGTAACTCCTTCTGCCTGGTACTGGAAGTAGCTAGTCAGCAGTCCCTTAGGACTGTGAGTTTTGCTTTCAGTGACTTTTGATACAGCTAGATTGTCATAGGTTCAGAGATTTAGAGAAGGGAAAGATCTTGAAGGGATTTTGTCTAAATCCCTCAATTTACATGTGGGGAAACTGAGGCATGTGACGTTAAATGACTTGCCCACAGTCTCCAACTCCACCAACTCTTTTATTTGTATCTCCAAGGAGAATCTATCAACGATTCTTCTATTTATCTTCAGCCTTTAAAGGTTCCCAGAAGGATTAAGCTAGGGATTAGGAGTTTGACACAAAAGCCAATTGTACTTTTTTTTTTTTTAAAAAAATCATGTTTTTTTTGCTGCTGTTGGCTTTTGCTTTGATTTACCAAAGTAAAAAAGATTACTGAAGTAGCCCTGTTAGAGGACCACTGCAATATAATGAAAAGAAAATGGACTGACAGGTAGGAGATGGGTGTCTGGTCTTCCTTCTACTTCTAACAAGCTTGGCAAGATCACTTCCCTGGGCCTTGGTTTCCCTTTTGGAAAAGTGAGGTTAGTATCTGCCCTATGTACTTTGAGAGGTTGATGAAAGGATCTAACAAAGAGATTTGGAAGGTGGTTTAAAAACATATGGCATTATTTATAATAATAATAAATAATAAAAAGCTAACATCTACGTAGCACTTTAAAGTATAGAAAGTACTTTACATGTGTTATTTCATTTGATCCCTATAGTAATGCTATAAGTGCCATTATCTTCACTTTACACATGAGGAGACCAAAGCATGGTAACCTTAAGTGACATGTGCCACCTAATCCATCACTACAAAGTGGATCAATGAGCTATTTTCCAGGCTACAGTTAAAACAAGTTTGTGATACCGAGGAAGTGAGAGGAGAGATAGTCAAAGAACCTATGTGGCAGTGCTTCGGTGAGGAAGTCCTCAGCAGGCATGGCCAGACAACTGGAAAAAGGAAGACAGAGAATCTTCCCATCTTGAGAGCTATTGAGAGGAGAGAATGGTGATTACAAAATGTGCCCACATAAGCTTGTCTGATCCTATAGAATCATGCAATCATAGACTAATATAGCTAGAAAGGCATCTAGTCTAACACCTTATTTAACATGTAAGAAAACTGAGGCCCACAGAGGAAAGCCATTTGTTTTTGGGAGTATCAGTCAAAAAGAAAAAAAAAACAAAAATGTTGAGGTAGACAATTCTGCAGCAAATGGGGGATTCTGTCCCTAAGCCAATGAATTTGATGAGTGAACCATAGATTTCTCAACAAAAATTTAGCCTAGGAGAGGGGAAAGACTTGCTGGGGTTTGGGCTGTATATCAGCTGTGTAAATTTTTGGAAGAAGCTTGGCAGAAGCAAAACTAGCTTAGTATTGGAGAGGCTGCTGAAAAAGTGCTAGCCTGAGAGTCAAGAGAATGCAGTCCAGGCTTTGGCATTGACCGGCTGGATGATCTTGGACAAGCTGCTTGAGTCTCTGAGCCTTAGCTTTCTCATTTCAGGCATTTTCCCCACAGGATCGCTATGAAGATCGAATGAGATGATGTATCTGAAGAACTCTCTACATGCCAGTGACTCCAGAGTGGTGAGCATTATCCTTGGTCCACCTAGCTCATGAGGTATGCTAAAGGAAGTACTTTATAAGACTTAAAATATTTTGCAAATGTGAGTCATTATTATTATTGCTACTGATAACAATTGCCAGAAGAGTAAATTGGGCACGGAGAATGGGAACTCCATTTAGTCCTCTGGGCCTCAGTTTCCTTGGTGGGAAGACCTGGGAAGCCAAGACCCAAGGATCTAGCTCTCTAGCTTTTGTAGAGGCTGGCATGGTATGGCAGTAGAAAGAATATCTATGGGAGCTCAGGCAAATCCTTGGGCCTCAGTTTCCTCATCTACAATCTGAACTGGCTATGCATACTAGATAGATAGATAGATGAAACATCTAATAAGAACTTACTATTGCCAGGCACTAGGCTAAGCTATGCCTTTAACCAATTGGGTATGCCTAGACAACTCCCAGTCATACAAGTACAAGTAAGCAAACCAGTCCAAGACGAAGGCATAATGATAATAATGATGATGGTGAGGCTGATGAGGGCTAGCATTTATTTAGTGTACTAAGGTTTGTAAAGTCTTATATGTATTTTATATCATTTGATTCTGACAACAACCCTGGAGTAGGTGCTACTATTATCCTCATTTTATAAATGAGTAAACGGAGGCTGAAATAAGTTAAGTAACTTGCTTTTAGTCACACAGTTAGTAACTATCTAAGGCAGCATTTGAACTCAGGTCTTCCTGACTCTAAGTCCAGGGCTCTTACCCACTGTGTTACCTAGCTGCCTAGATAACACAAAAGTAGTGCTAGATGGGGTTTGCTATGAACAGGTGGCATAGTGGGAATTAGTCTTGTATTCGAGTAAGAGAAGGTGAAAGTTCACCTTTTGGAGCTCAAAACATTTCTAGGTGGGGAGTCTTAGTTTCAGCTGGGGAGAAAGTAGGGATAAAGGCTGGGAGAGCATTTTCTGGATCCAGGCAAAGGAAGCCTCTGAGGTCCATGTAGCCTACATCTATGATGCTCTCTTTCCTTTCCCTTCCCTTCCTTTCCTTCAATTAAGAAATATTTATGAAGTGCTTAGTGTATGTAAGGTACCATGTGAGGCACTATACACAGAATTCTTATCTTTGATTTTGTTTGGTTCTTTAGAGTGAGAAAAAAATATTGCCTCACCTGGTCTGTCCTGGTAGTTTCTGGCCCTTGATGCAGCTGGTTTAACCCCAAATAATCGGCAGCAATCTAAAATGCCATTCCTAAAGCTTTCAGTCTCAAAGTTAGTTACTTCCCTCTTTACTTCAGATGACTTTCACTATGCCAGGGCTTAAAAATAACATCTATGAACAAAACAACTAAAGTGACCCTGTTGAAAAAAGCATTCCTTGAAGGATGGGCTTTGTTTTGCAGTTTGAATGTCCAGTATTTGTGCTAAATTAGCACCGAACAGTAGGAGGTCCAGATCAGGCTTCCTCCTTAGAAATTCTTGCTATGGATCTGGGTACGGGAGTCAGCTGAACACAGGAGCTGAGAAAGTTACGGCAAGCAGGCTTTATCTTGCAGGGCTGCCTCTGAATGGTTTCAAGCACTGCAACTGTATTAGCTCAGTAAAAGCTGCCCCCTTTTCTTGCCCAGGAGAGGACAGAAGAAACCTTCCCTTCCTTTTATATTTACCTTTATACTTCAAATGAAGCTGAGGTGGCTGTATTCCATGGTTCACATGCTTGTCTTTTTGGCTATAAAATGATTATGTTAAAGCCCCTCTTAGGAACTAAAGTTCCTGTATAGGGATAGCCAAATGGCTCTGAGCGGGTTTAAATTCTTAAAAGGGAATGGTGTGATGTTAGGAGAGTGGGGGATGGGTGGGGGCACAAAGAGTGCCGACTGGAAGAACTTCATCTTCCAAGCTCTGGAGTATTGTACCTCCCCCTCCCCTACTCCTCCACCCCCACCTCACATGTCCTCATTATCTCCTTTTTCCAGGCATTGAAAGGCCCTGAGATAATGAAGACCAGGAAGAAAAACAAATTGAAGAGGGACAAGGCCTTTTCTAGCTGTTTTTCTGAATCCTTGGTATCAGGATAAACTAAACCTGGCATATTTCCCCTACAGTGACCATAAATGACCCACTCTTCATGGTTTTATTTAACCTGTTGGTTCAGAGAGGGCTGTGTGAATGTGTGTGTGTGTGTGTGTGTGTGTGTGTGTGTGTGTGTGAGAGAGAGAGAGAGGGGGGGGGAGAGAGAGAAGGGGAAAGGGAGAGGAGATGGGGAGGAAAAGGGAGGGAAGAGAGAGAGGAGGAAGAAAGGGGGGAAGAGTTTTTAGGAAGAGACAGTATGGTATATTTCTACCACTATTTGTATGATCTTGCACATACCATTTTACCTCTTTGGGACTCAGTTGTGTCATCTATAAAATGAAGGGCTAGATTAGATGATTTCAGATGTCCCCTGCAGGCTCATGTCTATGATCTATGAGCCATTTATTTATTTGTAGCTTGGAATCAAGTCAATAAGCCTTTACTAAGTGCCTGCTAAATGCCAGGCACTGGACATACAAAGAAAGGTCTTGCTATTAAAGAGCTCATAGTCTTGTGGGGTAGACGACATGCAAACAACTACGTGCAAACAAGCTACATACAGGATAAATAGGAAATAATCTCAGAAGAAAGGCAGTAGAATGAAGGGGGATCAGAAAAGTCTCCTTGAAGGTAGGGAGATGTAATCTAGGACCTGAAAGAAACCATGGAAATACGTAGCAAGTGACAAGAGGGAGAGAATTCCAGGGCTGGGGACGGCCAACAAAAATGCAGAGTTGAGACATAGCGGGTCTTGTGTGAGGAAGAGCAAAGAGGCCAGTGCCAATAAACAGAGTGAAGGAGGAAGGTTGTGAAGGTAGGAGGGTATCGGGTTATAAAGGGCTTTAAAAACCAGATAATTTTATATTTGATCCTTGGAGTAATAGGTAGTCACAGGACTTTATTGAGTAAGGGGGTGACATAGTCAGACCTACACAAGATCAATGA
>CM053625.1:274118702-274142221 GCA_028646595.1 Phalanger gymnotis | reverse complement strand
TAGAGAAGAACCATGACCAATGGAATGACTCATGAGAAAGAAGAAACAGAACCAAAAAAAAACCCCACAACCCAACAACAAATATAAGAGAGAGAGAAAAAAAAAGTGGGGGGGGGGAGGAAAAGGCAAGTATAAAGTGTGCCTCGATTTGCATTCATACTTCATAGTTCTTTCTCTGGATGTAGATAGCCCTCTCCATCATGAGTCCTTTGGAGCTGTCTCTGCATACTGTGTTGCTGAGAAGAGAAAAATCTGTCAGGGTTAGTCATCACAGAATCAATATATCTGTGGTTGTGTATAATGTTCTTCTGGCTCTGCTCCGCTCACTCAGCATTATGTCGTGTAGGTTCTTCCAGGTTGTTATGAAGTCCGTATCAAGATTGTGAACTTCTTAAGCACAGGGATTGTCTTTTACCTTTCTTTGTCTCCTCAGTGCTTAGGACAATTCCAGGCACACAAAGGCATTTAATAAATACTTTTTGATGAACTGACTATAAAGATTTTTGAGTCAAATGGAAAGAACATTTTAAAAGTTTTTCCTGCATGATTCCAAATTATTTTTCAGAGTAGTTGGACCAAATCTTAACTCCACCAACAGTTTATTATATTAGTAGGTCTATCTTCATGCAAGCACCCTAACACCATTGTTTACCATCTTTGCCAATTTGATAAATGTGAAGCAAAAACTCATTATTAGAGATTTGGAGAGCTCCATAAAGTTTTGCTAATGAGTTTATATTCTAAACCAGTGCTTATGTTGGCTGACCTATTTCTCTACTTGGCAATGAGATCAAGTATTTACTGGCTAAGGTTGTTCCTAAGTTCTTTTGTCAATGTTAGTCCAAGTCAACCTCTGTTCTTTTATCTATTTAACATTTCTCAGGGTCAATAACTTATTTGAATAGGTCAGGTTGGAGTAATTTTAATCATATACCATATCTTTTTATATTTTTTCTTTCTCATTTTCTGTTGATTTTTTTATTTTTGCTTTAAAAGGGTGAAGGTCTTATACAGATAGCTGATTTAGAAGTGATTTACACATCAATAACTAGTTATATCTTTTTTGTTGTGATATGGTCAACTCCATTTTTTGGCTAATATTATTCAGTGCTTGTTATATCTAGCTCCTCTTTTCTTTTCCAAAGAAAATATTACTTATAGATTGGCATGAGGCTTCTATGTATTTTAGAAGCTTTGGGCATCTTTCATTTCACAGATCTGAACCACACATTCCAAGGTATATTTCATTGTTCTCCCCATGCTCACTTTTACACTGGAAACACTAAATAATAAAATCTATGATGGTTTAAGTTAGTGAATCTTATTGAGTTCTTTATAGAACTTTCTTCCTCTTCCTCCTTGGTTAATGTTGGTGCATAAACAACAATTATCATCACTGTGGTCCTTTTGCTTGTGTATTTCATGAGCCCTGTAGTGCAAAATGACCAGAATTTATGTGAAATGATGTTTTTTGTTGCCTTTAGAGGTACAATAAAATCAAATCCTGCCAATTACTTTATTTGAATCTCCAAAGAGGAGGAATTGTGAGCCATTTTTCCATTTAGCTACAATTTCCTTATATGTACTAGTTTCATGTAGAGTGAGAATGTCAATATTAATATAATTCATTTCCCCCAGTGGTGTATTGACTTGTGCATTTAACAAGGATTCTGACATTTAGTACTAACACTTAATGATTACAGATCATATTATCACAGACTTATAGATGGAAGAGACATTAGAAGCCATTAAGAACAACCTAATCATATTACAGACAAAGAAACTGAAGATGAGAGGGGTTAAATGACCTGCTTAAAGTTCCATATCCAGCAGGTATCTGAGGTGGAATTTGAACCCAAGTCTTCATGATTCCACACCCAGTACTCTATCTGCTACTCCATGTTGAGTCTAGATACTCAGAACTCCCTGTCCCTTTTTCACCATGCTGCCACCATGATTCCAAAAGTGTAGGGCAAGGGGGCTGCATAGGATTGTAAGTCATTTTTATTCTTGTTCTCTGTCTCTACATCTAGCTCTCTTTCTACTGTGACACTTTCAAACCTAGGACCCTTTCTACTATGCCACACTGTCTCTCCTTTACATGGGAGATATAAAAAACAAGAGAGAGCAATGATTTTCATAGCATTTCTCCCTTACTTCTTGGAGTTAAGAAAATATAGCCAGAAATAAAGAACTGGAAAATTCCTTGAGAGAAAACAGAAAGGAGTAGTGGGGTTTGGTGTTCTTTTCCAAGAAGAATTGATTAGATGATATAGAGGCTAAGGCAATGGGAAATTCTATGCAATAATGAGCTTATATCATGGGAAAATCTGTATTCTTGGATAAGTTCCAATGCATGTGTATATGAAGTACAGAGAGGGTTTTGGGGTACATGAATTTGGGTGATGATATGATGTTCTGGGTATTTTCCCATCATTCTTCCTTCAAAGGAGCTCAAAAGGCTTTGGCGACAGAGAAGATTCTGAAGTAGGTCTCAGAGAACGAGAATGAGCACTTTTAAAAGGGACAGTTGGTCTTGCTATTGATTATTTGAACATGAATTAATTTGGTGGTAGAGATCTCCAGGTGGATTTTGTATTTTTTAAGTACTCTTTCCCTTTTGAGATTATTATGGATATACTTTTAATTGACTTATTTGTGAAGTTGTTGAATTCCCCAAATAGAGTAAAAGCTATTTAGGGCGGGTACTGTTTCATTTCTGTCTTTTAGTCTCCAACCCCTTGTATATTTTGTGGGGTATAGGAGAGGGAGATAGGGATCAGACATATGATTTCACTGGTTTATGGAGGAAACACCCAATAATGCAGAATAGCACACATTCTGCACTATATAGTCTTAGTGATATGCCTGAGGTGGTGAGATGTCAAACACCTTGCCTAAAGTCACATACCAAGAAGTGTCATAGGTAGGGCTTGAACCCAGGTCTTCCTAATACTGAAGACAATTCTTTATCTCCTATTCCATGATGCCTAATATGTAGTGAATTTTAATAAAGCGTTTATTTGACTGAATTAACAATACATTTTCTAGCACTTCTACCACCTGTATCTCTCTTTTCTTTAATGTTTCCTCTTCCTCCTTCCATGGGTCTGCTGCTCAGTGCCTGTATGACCTTGGTCACTGAAAGGGTAATCATCGATTTTGAACTAAATCTAGAGATTTCCTTCTAAGAAAAGGAACCTTACAGAAGATGATGTCTATAATTTTGTTTGTCTTCAAATCTTATGATGATAGTGCTTTGCAAACAGCTTACTTTTTCCTATTTCCCCTCTTTTCCTTCCTTCACCCTTCCTTTTCTTGTTTCCCATCAACTTGTCTATCTTTTAAGCCTTTTAATAGCCTCCTAAAAGTGTCACTTAACCCTATTGATGGTCTTTCTGAGCCCTATTTTAGGGAAAGGAAGAACAAGAAAGCTGAAAAAAAAAGATGACTGGCTACAACCTGTAAGACAGAGACTGAATATGAATAAAGGAGATTTGGGACCTGGTCACAGAAATCCTAAGTCCCTTATCATACCCTGTTCTTTGTTTCTAATAATGAATTTGGAAAACAGGGTAGAACCTTGCTGATAGACAGAAGGAAACACAAATTCAAGCACAGTTTCTCTTTCTGCAGTTGTTTTTGAACCATAATCTTGTTTATTTAATGAGCACAGTTAACTTTTTTTTTTAAAAGCTGTAAGCACTGCTTTTGGTCTAAACTCTTCCTTTCATACTACACTATGTATGTATATCATAATTCTCTTAGAGCCTTTGAACTTTTACACACCTTCACTTTAACAACATTGCTTTGAACATGACCCACACAAAAACCTAATCAAATTGCTTTGACATTCTCCTAAATCGGAGGATAAAAGGGCTTGGCTGAGGCAGAGACTAATTTCTGGTAAGCATCCATGGGATGAACATTTAGGGACCATGGGTCCAATATGTTCTAGGTCCCAAGTTGCTACTGATAATAGATGATAATCCTTTGGAGTGAAACCTGTGAAATTTGAATTTGAATTTGAAATTTGTTTTTGACCACAATCCAGGAAGTGTTTTTTCTTCTTGAGACATGGATAAGCAGTCAAAAAATTCTAAATTATTGGCTTGTTTGAGACTAATCTTGTCTTTAACATGTGGCATGTCATAAATTGTTCCAATTCATTATTTTCATGTCTTTTTTATATTTGTTTTAAAGTCCAGACATAGATCTGCTCATTTGAACCCTATGGATAGAAACAAAGCAATTTAAACAAAGTTGCAAGAAGAAGAGAAGGAAAAAGCTTGGTTAAATGAGAGAAAATACTAGACCATGGGTCTTAACCTGGGATCTATGAACTTTTCCCCAGTATTTTTATAAATGTATTTCAAGGTAATTAGTTTCCTTTGTAATTCTATAAATTTTATCTTATGTATTTAAAAACATTATTCTGAGAAGAGGTCCAAAGGCTGGGCCGAAGTGTCAAAGAAGCCCATGATACAGGAAAAATTAACACCCCTGATACTAGCCCTTTTGGAATTAAATCAGGCTGACAGTGACACAATGCAGTGAAGTTCTTTTGGTATGAGCCAGAAAGGAATCTATCAAGATCAGATAGTAAGGAAAACATGCAGGGGTTGGGTGGAGTGGAAGAGGACAAATGTTAGAGCAGGAGTTCTAGGGAACAGAGGAATCAAGAAGCTGAAATTCTATTCCCAATTCTTCTACTTTATTACTTTACTAGTCATTTTTCCAATATGAGGCATAAAGGAGATGATGTAATTGAAAGATTACTAAATGTAAAGTTAAGAGACCTGGTCTTAAGTTAACTTAAGGTCTCTAGGCAAGGGCTCTCTATTCATTAGTCACATGACTTTGGGAAAGCCGCTCGAACCTTCACTTTCTCATTTATCCAGTCGGTTTGATTCCTGTCTTGTCTACCTTGTTAGACTGTCATGAGGGTTAGATAAGACAACATTTTTAAAAGCACTTTGTAAACTATAAAACTTCACAATCGCAATTATTACCAACAAAATGTTCAGCTCTTTTCTCACATTTGTGTTTCTGGATTTTAGGGTAAATGGTTGAGAGAGACAAGCTTATAAACAGCTGCACTATTGGTTTTGGCCACTGGAGGACACTGACCATTCCTTGGATGAGAATTGTGGACAGTAGAAGAGGTTTCTGTCCTATAAATCTGAGCCTGCATTTCACAGCAGCCAAATTTGCTCAGCAGAATGAAGAAATCCCTTCTAAAAGTTTTAGTGAAGATAGCATACAGGAAGGGGTTGGCACAGGAGTTGATGGGGTAGAACAGAACCAAAAGGATCTTTGACTTGGACACAGTGATGAGGGGCATCTTGACGGAAGCTGAGATGGCAAAGAAAGAGATGGGAGCCATGCAGAGGAAGTCAGTGAAAATGAGCATGGCCATGCGCTTGGCAATCTTGGTATCACTGGTAGAGGAGTTGATGTTTGGGTTCCTCACGGTGAAGTAGATATGGGTGTAACAAGTACAGATGACAACAAAGGCCAAGACATTGAGAACAAGGAGGGATATAACATAGAACTGGGACAAGGGGCTGTCAATGTCCATGGGCAGGCAGATGCTCACCTTCATGTAGCTGCTGACACCAAAAATAGGCAAGAGGGCAACTGAGAAGGCAAAGATCCATCCTATCAACATGATGCTGGCAGCATGGCGCAGTCGTACCTTGCGGTCCAGCTGCATGGCATATGTGATTGTGTGCCATCTCTCCAAGGTGATGGCTGTCAGTGTGTAGACTGAGAGCTCACTGGCAAAGACAGTGAAGAAACCGGCAGCATCACAGCCTGCACTAGTTTGCCAGTCAATGGCATAGTTGTGGTACTGACTCTTGGTATGGATGTCCACTGAGGCAATAAGCAGTAGATAGATACCAATGCAGAGGTCAGCAAAAGCCAAATTGCACATAAGGAACCGGGGGACAGTGAGTTTGTACGGACTGGTGATCAAGATAACCAGCACCACAATGTTCCCAGTGATGGACAGGATGCTAATAAACCATATGAGGACTCGGAGGAAGTTGTATCCCATGATGTCTTCACATGGGTTAAATACATCGGGCTTAGGAGAGCAAGCAACATCAACCACTTCATTACATAAGTCATAGTCAAATTCAGTTTCTGTTATATCAAACCCTTTGTCAAGGCTGGATACATGCTCTTCTTCCACAGATCTTCTTCTGTGTCCCCAGTCCATAGCCAGATCATCACTGTCTTGTCTCACAAAAGATTTATTACAAATTGGATGCAACTCAAAGCTAAGAAAGGAGAAAAAAAGACATAGCATCAATGGCCTGATTTCAGAATGGCAAGCACATTATTGCATTTATATGTGACAGAAATGGTGTGGTTTTTGAGTTTTCTCACCCTCTGTGCCAGCCTATAAGGCCAGTGTAAGGGTTATTATTACTTCATATTCTTACATTCTTACGCCTCCCTACTTCCCCATGTCCTCTGTATCCAATGACACAGAATCCAGGCATTTTCAGTGGCTATCCTCCATTGCTAAAACTCCCTCATCTCTGCCTTCTGGCTTCTCTGGCTTCCTTAAGGTCTCAGCTAAAGTTTTACCTACAAGAAGGCTTTTTCAGTTCTCCCTAGTCTTAGTGTCTTCACTTTGAGATGATCTCCAACTTAGTCTGTGTGTACTTAGCTGTTTGCATGTTGTCTCCCATTAGATTGTGAGCCCCTTGGTAGCAGGGACTTTTTTTTGCCTTACTTTGCATTCTCAATGCTTAGCACAGTGCATGTAGATACTTAATAAATGCTTATTTTTGTTTATGTCATGTTGTCAATTGGACAGTCCACCTCGAAGATAATCTGAGTATGGAGAGGAAGGCCACAGGGTCTATTTATACCTTTACCAAAACAGGTAACTCTCTCCTTCAGTTTGGTTGGTTGGTTTGTCCTTGAGTGAGCCTGAATTGTTCCTGACACTTACCATCTTTACCATCTTTCCACCTCTTTTCTTCCCACTATCCTATTAGTCACCATCATTCAATCTAACTTCATTTTGTAGATACAGCTGGGTGGCACAGTGGATAGAGCGCCAGGCCTGGAATCAGGAAGACATGAATTCAAATCTAGCCTCAGACACTTATTAGCTGTGTGACCGTGGACAAGTCACTTAACCCTGTTTGCCGCAGTTTCCTCATCTGTAAAGTGAACTGGAGAAGGAAATAGCAAATCACTCTAGAATCTTTGCCAAGAAAACTCCAAATGGGGTCATGGACAGTTAAACATGACCGAAATGACTGCACAATGATAACAACAGCAACATTTTGTAGAAGAGAAAACCGATGCTCAGAAATACGAAGTGATAATAAAAGGCAGAGTCAGGAATAAAACCTAGGTCTTCTGATTTTTTGGTATGTTTTCTTTTTTTATTTTTTGGCAGGGCAATTGGGGTTAAGTGACTTGCCCAAGGTCACACAGCTGGTAAGTGTATCAAGTGTCTGAGGCCGCATTTGAATTCAGGTCCTCCTGACTCCAGGGCCGGTGCTCTACTCATTGTGCCACCTAGCTGCCCCTTTTGGTATGTTTTCTAAAGTTGTTGCATACCTAAAACTAATGCATATTTTTTAGCACATTGTTTAGAAATTATTGAAATATCTATTTTCTTTTCATTGATTTTTATAAAACTACATGTTTTGTGTGTATATATGTATACATTTCCTTGGTGTTATTGTTATTTTTTTGGTGTAGGTAGGTTATTCCTAAGGAGACAATGCCCTCTGCCAATGTAGATTGGTACCTGTTCTATAATTTGTAGCAATTCAGAGAGTTGCATATTGCACATTAATATTGCCTATTGATAGAAATATTTTGTAATATGGACCTTCTGACCCATTGTAGAGTCTTTAGTCCCTTTGAACTCTGAGGATTTAGTAGTAGTATACTGTTTTTCTAGCCTTCTCACTCCCCTTCCCTACCACCTCAGCCTGCTTAGGTAAGAAAAATCATAAAAGTTGCTCCTATTAATATGACACTTTCTTTAAAACAATCTTATTACTAGGTGATAAGTGTATTGATTTATTCTTTATTCAGTTCCTTTTTTGTTCCCTCTATCCTTTCTTTCACTTTTCTGTTTCTTCTCCCTAGCCTTCCATTCCCTCCTACTTCAAAACCATAATTTCTTTCTTCTAAATAGTTGGGGTGGGGAAGGGAGTTAGTATTAAGAAGGAAAATGTAGTACCTTTGAGTGCCTGGAGACTAATCACATATAAGGAGAAGCTGGCTTATTCAGGATTCAATGTTATATTCCCTTCCAGGTGCCCACATTAATTTTCTCTGTCTTGGTTTCCATTTTCACTCCAACGTTCATGAGAATTTGTCAATGTTGAAGAGACATTTTAAGACAGATATGTATTGAAGCCAAATGATAAATACTCTAACCAGACAGATGGATGCCAAATATAGAGAATATCAAGATAATCTCTCTGTCATCAAACAGCAGGAGAACTTATAGTAAAGTCTCACATGGGAATTTCATTTGAATTCAGTAAGCTCTCTATTAGTAACCAAATACAAGATGTATGATTCACAAAAACACACCCATACATACACACTCCTCCTTGTTATCTTTTCTTTGAAGTAGAAACTACATGTGAATGTAACATCTTTATCAATCATGTCCATAATCCAGGTTACTGGTTCTCTGCTGGCTGCGATGAGGAGCATTGTAAAATACTCTGGAGACTTTCCCAGCAAGAGATTACTGAACTAGAGGTAAATGGAAGAGGTGAAGAGTTTGCATTTCGTAACACTAACCTATTTAATGTTGGTTAGTATTGGTTGGAATAGCTTCCAACCAAGTACCCCAGGGTACTTGGACTGGGTTGTCAATGAAGTACGGCCAGCTTTGAGCCAGAAGCAGGCCTGGGAGAGAATATTGCCTTCCAAAGAGTACAGAAGCAAGTCAATCTTTTCCTCTTTGCTCAAAGAGAACTACTCTTTGAGGCAGGGCCAGTCTTACCTTTATAGCACCTATGGCATGCTGGAAAAAGGAATGAACTTGGAGTCAGAAAGTCCTGGCTTCAAAGCCCACCTCAGACCCTTTGTAGCTGTGTAACCCTAGGCAAGTCACTTAACCTTTCTGAGTCTGTTTCCTCCTCTTCAAAATGGGGATCATAATAGCATTTCTCTCATAGGGCTGTTGCAAGGATCAAATGAGATAACACGTGTAAAGCATTCTCAAATCATAAAGTGCCTAATAAACATCAGCTGTTATTATCGCAAGGCATTATGGAAGACAATATGAACATATATAGTCCTTGTCCTCAAGGAGCTTATAATCTGCATAGGGAGACAAGACATAATATATATACAAAATTTAACAATATGTCAGTCAAAGTACAATAAATCTATAATAGGTATAAGAGATAATTATGGAAAATCAATAACCAATACATAATAGAAGCCAAATGTATAATAGATATGAAATGAATCTACTCATTTTAAACATATATGATAAACAAGTGCTCTAGGAATTTAAAGGGAGAGCTTATTTTGGGCTGGGAAGGTTTCATGGAACAAGAGACAACCTGGAGCTGGACCGTTTAGGTTAACAAGATGTCTAGTTCCCTGATAAGACCACAGTGCTCCTGTCTACAGCTTCTGTTGTTACGCTATATTAAGACCAGAACAGAGCAGCAAGGTGACACAGCAGATATAGTGCCAGGCCTAGAGTCAGGAAGATTAAATCTGGCCTCAGACACTTACTAGCTGTGTGACCCTGGCCATGTCATTCAACCCTATTTGCCTCAGTTTACTCATCTGTAAAATGAGCTGAAGAAGGCAATGGCAAACTACTTCAATATCTTTGCCAAGAAAACTCCAGATGGGGTCACAGAGTCAGACACAACTGAAACAACTGAGCAACAAGACCAGAATCATCCCAGCAGCAGCAATAAAATAATACACGTTTGCAGAATGTTGGCAACATTCCAGGCAGCACACTGAACATCTCTGAGCCACCTGCTCTTGTGGTGATCTTAATGTCCTTTGAGATTTCTCCTGGGGGGTTTTCAGTTTCAGGGACTTGTAGGCTAATTGGTATCTCTCTTGCCCTGGTAGGAATTTCTATTTCTAATAAGAAAAAGGCAACCTTTCTGCCTGGGCCTGGGCCCTTATGAATTCTAATTGTGGAGAGGAGTTGTGATTGGTCTTGAGTTAATCTCCAAAGAACTGGCTGACTGAGGATAGTCTCTTAATGCATACTAATGGTTCTTTTGGAAAAGCAGCCCTTTATCTGCAAATCATCTAAGTGGGCCTCAGCCTAGCTCTAAGTGGATCTCATCTTAGCTCTAAGTCATTTTAAAAACACTTTAGGACTTGAGGACGTTTCATTCATGTCTGTGCATGTATTTGCCTGGGTGTATAACTCTCTATATGTGGTTTGTTTGGGTATTTGTGTTTGGACTTTATACCAGTTCTCACAGAAATGGTGCCCAATGGTAATTAACTGGAACCCATAGCGAGAAGTCAAGCACACCGGATTTGGGATTAAAAGGATAAATCTACATCTATATAAATGCAGTATTTCCCAAATGCTAGGGACCTGAGTGATCTGGCAAAGATTTCTGGGAACTCTTACCCCCCTTTCCCATCCCATTGTTGCCTCTCTTCCTTTTTATTTTTCTAAAAGTTCCTCCTTCTCTTTCCCCCTGGCCATTGGTCAGTCTGAGCTTAGAATGGAATGAGAAGGCTGGCCTCAGTGTGTGTGTGTGTGTGTGTGTGTGTGTGTGTCTGTGTGTGTCTGTGTGTGTGTCTGTGTGTGTCTGTGTGTGTATTTGTGTATGTGGTGAGGGGTACAGTAAGAACACAGTTCAAGAGAGTGGCAAACGCAAGAGGGAAGATGAGATGACAGAAGAGTGAGATATCCTAAGTGATGGCACCAGGAAGAAAAGTTGAGTATCCGGGACAATCTGGTCATGCTTTAGGGTACGTGTCCCTAATGGACTGGCTGGGTATGTCTGTATTCCAGACATGGCCAAATAAGACTGAATGAAAAGTAAAGAAATGACTCACGCTTGCCGCCTCCAGTTTGCAAAGGCACAACAGTGGCTGGGGTAGGTGAGGTTGGCTTCCACTAGCTCAGCAAACTTTTCCAAATTGGGGAGGGTTTTAAAGTTGTAAGCTGACCTGGCTTTCAATTTCTTAAGATTTTTCAAGCCATCGCTGGGGAGGGAACGGATCCTTGTTCTGGAAATATCCCTTTAGGCAGAAGCAGGGAAGGAGAAAAGCCTGGTTAGCAGAAAGATCTTAGAATTTCTTGCTTAGAGAATGAAAGGCCAGAAATGCTAGTGAAATGTTGACATGAAGCACAGGGGGCTTTCTTGGCTGATTCTCTCACCCTGGGTTGTGTTGTACACAGTCATCTTCCTAAAGTACTGCTTTCTCATTGTCAGCTTTCCCCTCTGAAATTTTAGTTATTTCCCATTGCCTACAGGCTAAAGGCCAAACTTTACAGCCCAATCCTATATAATCTATTCAAGCTTATCTCCCATTCTTTCTAATACAGACTATCCAGTTTATATCAGCTTCTATGGTTTATTAATGGCATATAAACTCACCTGAGGGATAGAAGATGCCAAAGAGATATATACCTTGCCCATCTTCCTCCTATCCCTACACTCCCTATCCTCCTCATCCTCCCCCCTCTCCTATCCTACAGTACTAGTTCTGACACTGTTTTATATTCAGTAGGACAAAAGACTGTATAACCCTTTACATATGCATCAATCTAGGACCAAAAAAGCCCAGGTCGGTTTTTAATACACTAATTATGAATAAGCTAGAATTGATAATATTCTTCTAGTGTTCTAGGGTTATATTTATAAATTTAGTCATCTTAGCTCCACTTTAGTACTCTGCTTTCCCCATCCCAAGGGAAGGAGCCTGAGTCTGACCAGTTTCCTGGAACATACTTTGTACATTCTTTTCTCTATGACTTTGATAAAGCTCTTGTCTTTGTCTAGACTATCTCCTCTGCTTTGTACCTCTCCATACCCTATTTTTCCTTTGAGCCAGCTCTCACTTCTATAGGCCCTGCCTTCAGGGAGCATTTGATCTCATGGGGCAGTGGAGGGAGGACATTCTATTTGACAAATTTTTATTGTGTATTTACTATACACAATTAAATGAAGTGATATTTGTAGTGTGCTTTGTAAACCTAGAAGTCAAATACAAATGCAATTATCTATCTGTCTGTCTGTCTATCTATCTATCTATCTATCTATCTATCTATCTATCTATCTATCTATCTATCTATTATCTATCTCAGTGTTCAAGGAGGACCAGCACCTCTAGTGTGAGGGCTTGCTGAGTCCTTTTCAGGGTTGCTCATTAACCTTTGGTGTACATCTGGCACTCAACTCTCACTTGTTGTTCCAAGAAGCTATAGCATACACAGTGGCCACACCCTGGTAAACCATCTTGGCAGATGGGGTAAACCAGGCTGAGGGTAACTGATGGGCCACAAACCCATCTGTGAGTTGGGGGAGGTGTTTATCCCAAGCATGTGAGGACTTCTGCCTCTGAAATGGATAGATGACAACAATTTTTTCCAAAGGCCATGAAGGCAGTTGAAGCAGATACTGTGAAGTACTTAGAGCTTGGTCAGATACAGAAGATACCAAAGTTATCCAATGCATCCCAAGCCATTACCAGTCATCCTGATTTTTGTCTTCCCATTGGCCTTAGATGACTCTGGAAGGGAGAGTGAGTCTGACGACTTTGTGCAACTCTGCCTTGCTGAATTCCAATTCATGCACGAGTCAAGACATCACCTTGTGATGTCATTGGGCTTCTTCAAAAATGAAGAACAAAGCAACAATATCTATCATTCAAGTAACTAGAACTGGGGATACAAAGGTAAATACAGACCTTGACCTCAGGAGGCAAAATCCTGTTCTTTAGGGGCTTTATAATTCTATTTTTATTGATATCTTTTGATTTTACATGACCTTTATTTCCAAATATATGCTTCCCCTCTCTCCTAAACAGAGAACTATTCTTATAATAAAAAACAAAAAAGAAAAAAGGAGAAAAAAGAATTCAGAAAAACAAACTGGTGTATCAAGTCTGACAATCTATGCTATGTTCTACAGGTACAGTTCTCCATGTCTCCAATGAAAAAGGTGGATACTTTTTCTTATCTTTTCTTCGAAGTCAAGCTGAGTCATTTAAGTTGATAGCTTTCAGTTTTTTTGTTTTGGTTTTATTTTTTCCATTTCCATTGCTATATCCAAAAAGTCATTGTGCTTATAGTTTTTCCTGGTACTACTTACTTTATTTTGTAAGAGTTGATATGTTTTCCAATACCTTTTTGTATTCTTCTTGTTCATCCTTTTTATAACATAGTGATATTCATTTACATTCATTTACCACAATTTATTTTGCTAATCTCTAATCAATGGGCATCTTTCTCCCTATTCTTTATAATTACTAAAAGTCATGCTATACCTATTTTTTGTGTATGAGGGCTTTTTCTTCTATCATTGACATCATTAGAGTATATAGCTAGCAGGGGAATATCTGGCTCAGAAAGTTATAGGCATCTAAAATCACTTTCTTATTGTAATTACAAACTGTTTTTCAGCATGATTTCACATCAAGTCCGTCATTTCAATTAAACATTTATTAAACCTCTTAGATTTTCAAGGCACAGTGTTTGGTTCTAGGAATGTAAACATAAAAAAGAAACAATCCTTTTAACCCAGAACCAAAAAAATGTTCCTTTCTAATGTGGAGATATGATATGGATTATAATATATGTATACAAAGCAGGTGATGAAAGGGGCAAAAGAGATATTAGAAATAGTGTTCTAGAAATATTTGAGAATTAAGAGATAACTAACAACTGGGAAGGTTTCACTGAGGAGGTGGCAGCTGAACTGAGACTTGAAGTAGGATAAGAATTCTGATGAAGATGAAGAGTGAGCATATTATAGGTCTAGAGCATGGCTAGTACAAATCTACAGAAGCAGACCGTAGAATGTTGGTGAGAAGATGGACTGCATGAAAGGAAGTAATGTAAAATGACTTGAATTCAAGTTAATGTTAAATTATAGAGAGCCTTAAAAGCCAGGTTAAGGAATTTATATTTTTAGCTTAAGGTTAATAGGGAGCCACTGAAAGTTTTTGATCAGGAACCTGATGTGGACAAACCTGTTGATTGTAGACTCCTTGAAGGCAGAGACTGTCTTTTGCCTCTTTTAGTATCTCCAAAGCTTAGCATGGTGCCTGGAGCATAGTAGGTACTTAATAAATATTTACTGATTGCCTGTCTTCTTCACCATGACTGAGAAACTGCTTTATCCTGCAGGATCACTTCAGCCCTGGAATTCACACCTCAGAGGTATCCTCCACCTGGGGTGTCCCTCCCTCTGACTGAAGGATTTCTTTAGACATAGGTTCCCAAAGTGGGTGATACTGCCCCCTGGGAGGCACTGGAATGATCCAGAGGGGTGGTAGTAGCCTTAGGTGTAATTGGGGGGGGCATCGAATAAAAATAAGGGAGCAATGGAAGCATAAGGAAAGAAAAGAAAATTTTGAAAAACCCTTAGTACATGTTTCATCTGTTGTGTAACAGAGTTAAAGTTGTAGCAATTACAATATTTTCCAAATAAACACACAAAATGCAAGTTATGAGGGATCAGTGGTCAAGTGTATTGACAGGTCTTAAGAAGCAAGTGTTGGCAGGTGAGGGTGTAGCACATTAGTTCAGCATGTATCAGCAGGAAATGTGCGTGTAATGATGTGTTTACATATGAAATGGTTACATGACACAATGTTGGGTCATCATAATTTCAATGCAAGAAAAACCCCACAAATTTACAATAAATTGTTAAATTTAAGAAACATCATTAAAAATATTTTTTTGAAAGGACGCAAATTAAAGGGCCAAAGAAAGTAGATTTCCAGGGGAGTGCTATGTAATTTTTTTTTTTTTGCAAAGGGGGTGGTAGGCCAAATAAGTTTGGGAACCTCGCTCTAGCACTCCTATTTAAGGAAAGTGAGCAGACCCAGCTATGCTCCATTTCCCATCATGCTGCATACCCCCAGACTTCTCCATCATGTCCCTGTACTGAATACCTTCTCACCCCATTTTCAGCTTTCTTTGATGTGTTGTTTTTCCCATGAGAATGTAAGCTCCTTGAGGGATGTCTTTGTTTTTGCTTACATTTGTAGTCCTAATGCTTAGAACAGCGCCTGACAAATAGTATATGTTTTTTAAATGCTTGTTGACTGACTTCTCTGAAGCTTTTGACCCTGTCACTATCCTTTTATCCTATATCTAGTTCTTTGGCTTCTGTGACAATTTTAGTTAAGAAGAAAATGGGGAGTTGTCAGAATAGATGTGCAGGAAATTAATTGAACAATTTATATATATATATATACGCATATATATTATATATGTATATATATGTATGTATTTAAAAATGTACAGAAGATGGAAGAAAGGGGATGGAAGGAAGAATAAATACAAAAGTATGTCTCAAGTCAGTAAGAGTAGGATTTAGACTCATGACTACTTTGGATAAGCTGAGGCTTGTAAAGACAACTGAGGACAGTAAAACAGGCATCTGTTTGTTTTGGCTTTATTGGGGAGAAAGAAAAGGATCAAAGAATAGATTGAATCATTGCTTGAAACAATGATTATCAATAACAGAGAAAAGGTAGAGTGGGTCAACTCATCTTGCTTCTATTTTCTCTGCTGAGAATGATCTTTGGTCTACAAAGAACAGGACAAAAATGAGGAATAGGAAATAGAAATCCAAGACAAATGGAAGAGAGTAAGAGACGTCCTAACTGCCATGGATGAGTTCAAGTCATCAGGTCTAGAGGGCACTGAACAAAACAAAATACTAAACTAACAGACGTGATGACTGAGCTGATGTCAATTATTTTTGAAAGATCAAAGAGAATAAGAGAGGTGCACTAGGAGTGGAAAGGAGTAATTGTTTATATTTTCAAAGGGGGAAGAAGAATGGGCTTAAAAGTCATAAACCAGTAAATTTGATTTCAATTCCTGGTGAAATCTGAGCCTCCATTGTATTGAGTAAATATCTAGAAAAGGAGCAATCACAGAGAGCTAGCAAGGCTTAATTAAGAAAAGATTTTTGCCAGATTCATCATATCGTTATCTTTTATAGGTTTAGCATACTGGTAAATCAGGAGACTTCTACAGATTTGGTTTACCAAACTTTTAACAAAGTCTTTTCATAAGGTCTTCCATGCTCTTCCTGCAAACAAGTTGGAGAGATATGGGTTAGACATTATAGAGGTAAGTCATACGTGTAACTAGTTGAATGCCTGGATATAAAGATAATGATTAAAGGTTTCATGTCAACTTGGAAAGATGTCTAGTGGGGTTTGTGATTAATCTCATATGATTTGACATTTTTCTTTTTTTTCTAGCTCAATGAAATTTTTTTTTGTAATTTAATTGGGATGATGTTGAATAAGTGCGTTAATTTAGGTAGAAATGACATTTTTATTATATTGGCTCTCATCACCCAAGAACAATTAATATTTTTTCCAATTGTTTAAATATTACTTTATTTTATAAAAAGTGTTTTATAATTGTGTTCATGCCATTCCTGGGTTTATTGGCAGGTATGCTCCCAAGTATTTTATACCATGATTATTTTAAATGGGGTATCTCTTATTATTTCTTCTTGCAGTGTTTTGTTGACGATACATAGACATGTTAATGATTTATGGGGGTTAATTTTATATCCTACTACTTTGATAAATTTTTATTTGTTTCAACTAATTGTTTAGCTGAATCTCAAGGATTTTCCAAGTATATCATCATAGCATCTGCAAAAATAAATCATTTTATTACCTCATTGCCTATTCCGATTCCTTCAATTATTTTCTCATTGCTATTGCTAGCATTTCTAATATGATATTGAATAATATTGGTGATAATGGACATCTTTGTTTCACTCCTGATCTTACTGGGAAGTCTTCTAACTCTTCCCCATTACAAATAATGCTGGTTAATCATTTTAGGTAGAAGATCCTTGTTATTTTAAAGAAAAATCCATTTATACCTATTCTTTCAAGTGTTTTTAATCAGAATGAGTGTTTTATCTTGTCAAAAGCTTTTTCTGCATCTATTGATATAATAATATGATTTTTGTTACTTTTGTTATTAATATGATCAATTATGTTAGTAGTTTCCTTATGTTAAACCATCCCTGCATTGCTGGAATAAATCCTACTTGGTCACAATGTATAATTTTCTAAGAGTTATTCAATCCCCTTGCCTACCTATTTCTCTGTAAGTTAAGAAGACTTTTATACCCCCTTATTTATATATGTTATTCCTTCTTTAACCCAGTTCTCATGAGAATAAGGTTCCAGTACTATCAGCTATCTACCTGCTCCTGTCCTCCACTGTAACAGTTCTTCCATTTGTGCCTTGTTTGTATGAGATAATTCTCCATTTTACCTCTTTCTACCCAGTTTTATTTTTTAGGATATCCCATCACAATCAACTCAACCCCAAGCCTTCTGTCTATTCATGCTCTTTCAAACTACCTTAGTAATGATAACATTCTTAAGAGTTAGAGATAACATTTTCTCATATAAGAAGCAAACAGTTTGACCTTATTAAATCCCTTATAATTGGTCTTTCAAGTTTACTTTCTTATGTTTCTCCTGATTCTTATAGGTCAAATTTTCTGTTCAGTTCTGGTCTTTCCTCAAAAATACTTGAAAGTCTTTTAATTCATTAAATATCCATTTTTTCCCTTGAAGGATTATACTCAGTTTTGCTGGATAAGTTGTTGTTGGTTGCCTATTTAACATTTTTATCAAATATTTAGCTGAAGGCAGAGGTGGCATATTTATAAAATTTGTAGATGACACTTGGTTAATAGGGATTGCTGAAAACATTGAGTGCCAGAAATCTAGGTGGGCTAGTTGACTGAGTTGAAATATAATAAGATGAAATTTAATAGTGAAAATGTGAAATATTCACATGGGTTAAAATAACTTTCAAAATCACAAGATGAGGGAGGCACAGATAAATTTGGGCCTGAACCATGCAGCAAGTTCAATAGAAGTAAACATTATGATATAGTAGCCAAAAAAGCTAATGTGATCTTAAGGTTCTTTAAAGGAGGCATAGTTCCCAGGACTCAGGAGGTGATAGTTCAGCTGTGCTCATTCCTTTCTATATTTTAAGAGGGAGTTGATCAATTAGAGAGTATCCAGAAGAGGATGACCAGGACGGTGAAGTGCCTTGAGCTTATACTTTATCGGTTAAGGGAACTGGGGCAGTTTAACCTCAAGAAGAAAAGGCTTTTGGAAGCCCTAATAACTGTGTTCAAGTACTTGAAGGGCCATCATGTAGAAGAAGGCTAGATGTATTCTGCATGGCCAAAAGTTATAAAGGGACAAATTTAGCCTTGATGCCAGGAAAAAACTTTACATTCTATACAACATCCTCTGTGTGTAAATGACTGCCTCAAGAAATAATATATTCACCATTATTAGAATTATTTAAGAAAATCTCAGGTGACCACTTTTCAGGAATATTACAGCTAGGATCTTTGTTCAGGTGTGGGTTGGACTAGATGGCCTCTGTGGTCCCCATTAGCCAGTGATATCATGGTCTTTCCATTTTGTTTTTTTAAAAATTCAATGATATAAATTTCTATATATTTCTCCAAACAGAAGAGCAGACCAGTGAAGCTGGAAAAGTGTACAAGTGCAATTTCAAGAGACCTAGAAGACACCAAAAGCATCTCTTATAATTGTCCAGGTAGATTTCAAGAAGGATAAAAGACTTTTTGCAAAAGGAATATCCTTTTTCAAACCACACATTCTTCTTAACTTTTGTTTTAGAGAATGTGGTGGTAGCATTTACAATCTTTAAATCTCTTTGGCTTGTGATTTATGATACTCACAAACAATGTGAGACCTCAGAATTCTTAAATGGATGGTTTGTTGTCTCTATTCCTAGTTCCCTCTAAGACCCTCTGCTCCTAGGTGTCCAGCCAGTCATTCTTTTCTCCGACCAGTCAAGTTCATGTCCATGTTCTATGTTCTGGAATTCTTTCTATTCTTCCCATCCTCATCAAAACTAGGACTCAGCAAACTGTCATGTTGGGAAAGAGTTTGAATCCTTCTTTGGCTGCTGATGGAGCTTTAAATACCGGGACAAGTATATTCAGGAGCGATGAGGTTAGGGCATAGATTTTTAGTCAGAGGGACCCTTAAGCACTCTTTGAATCATACCATATGGGTGACTACTTGCTCCCCTTATTCATAAGGCCAAATTTTTCCTATTTTTCCCAAATTCAGTTGACTCTTTTTCTTATACATGAGGCCTTGAAGTTCAACATGTCCAAAGAGCACCAAGAGACCCTTTGGAAACTTAGATTCTATAATTGGTTCCCATGGCTAATAACAACCAGAGGTTCCCCTGAGTTAACATTAAGGAAACACTGTTAGAAAGTCTTGAAATTCAGATTTTCATCTCTAAGAAGTCTCTGCTGGTGCTAATAGCTTATGTTGTCCTGTTTCTTAAGAGAATGTGCATATCTTTCCTAAAAACTCCTTAAGTCTTTGAACATCTGCTCCCCAAGTACTTGATCATTCCTTACCATGCCATGAAACTGCAGACCTATTCAGATGAGGTGACTAATGAAACCCGTTCTTGTCCATGTACTTTCAAGCTGAGATATGAGGAAATATTGACATTTTATTGACCAGAGAGTAGAACGGTGCTGAAGAGGCTTTCTATTTATAAGCATGCTGAAATGCCCAGGTGTTACTTTACATTTAAGTTAATCCACCCAACAAGTAAGTCTGTTTACTTCCTAATGTGTATTTCTCTTGTTGCCAGGTATATGGGATGCTTCTCTGCTTGTTACCTTTGATGGTCTCTGCCACATGTAATTGCCTTCTACATAAACATATTTCCTTCTCCTGAGCTCCCTTTAAGCTAAGATTTTTGTCAGCTGGCTTTCCACCTAATTCCCCTTTGCAAAGTTTTGTTTCAGTCTCTCATTTGGCTTGAAATTTCCCCACATCTGTCAATTATCAGCAAATATTTAGTGAGTGTGCAGCCCATTGTTGCTACAAGGGATATAACACAAATGGTCTCTTCTCTTAAGTAGTTTAGGATTACCGAGTATTAACTGACACATACATATAAAAAGTTAAATACTAGTTAATAGTACAAGAATGTCTGTGGAAGACAACAGGGATATAGGCAGATCAGAATTCAGGGCCAAATTAATGAGGCAGAGGATAAGCTCTGCTGTGCTAGGGAAGGAGAGACCCTATAGGAACTCAGGCCCAAGATCTGGAGAGGGATTTTAGAGATAACTGTGTCCAAACCCTTATTTTACAAATGAAGAAAAAGTGCCAGAAAGTTTAATTGACTTGCTCAAAGTAATTCCACAATGGGTCACTTCCTTGGTCTATCCCTATTCTTAAATGTACATTTTTTTCAATAGAGATGGTATAATTTGTCCTCGAGAGTTTGCTTCCTTTGCTGCTTTTACTTGACTGGTACTTTGAGTTGGTCCAATCAAGGCAGTGTTTGCTGCCTTTGCACTCTGTACTACCACAAGCTCTGCTGAATGGGCTTCTCTCATTTCCCTCTCTGGAGTTGTAATAAACCTAATGGCTTCCACTAGCATGCTGTTCAGTTGTTTCAATTATGTCCCACTCTTCATGACACCATTTGTGGTTTTCTTGGCAAAGAAACTGGAGTGGTTTGCCATTTCCTTCTTCAGCTCATTTTACAGATAATGAACCGACGCAAACAGGGTCAAGTGATTTGCCTAGGGTCACACAGCAAGTGTCTGAGACTGGATTTGAAATCGTGAAGAGGAGTCATTTTGGTTCCGAGCCCAGTGCACTGCGCCACCTAGCGCCTGCTAGCTGTAGTGCCATGATGTAGAATGCTACATTAGGAAATAGAAAGTCTGTAGTAACTGTACAAGGCATCTCATCTCTCTGACCCCTGTTTCCTCATCTGTAAAATAAGGAGGTTGTACCTGATGTCTTTAAGACCCATTCTAGTTCTCAGTTTGTGACTGTTATGGGTATTCCCGCCACGGGTGCAGTTCATAACCCCTTCATACTTTCATATTCTGTCATTCTTTTCTCTCTCCTTCCACAAATCCTCCATATAGTATCTACCTCACAGGCTAGATTCCTTCCTATGGATCTCTGAAAATACTTCTTGAAATGTTAAACGGGAATAATGCTATTTGCACTACCCGTATCACAGGGTTGTTGTTAAGAAAGCTATAAACTGCAAAGGGCTATATAAATGTGAGCTGTTATCATTCTCTTCACTCTCTCTGAGCCCTTCATATATTCACCTTGTAGGGAATCCTTGAGCCATTTGAGATAATGCACATAAACTGCCTTTCAAACCTTACGGTACTATATAAGTGTGAGCTATTATTATTGTTATTTCATACAGATATACTACTCCCCAACCCATCAGCAGATTTTCTATGGAGGACAGCTATTCTGTCTGTTAAAGTCTTTCCTTATTCAGGTTAGACATCTCTAATTTCTTTAACCAGTACTCAGATGCAACCACTTCCAGAAGTTTCACCATTCTGATTGCTGTTCTCTGGACAACATCAAGCTCATTAACGTTCTTTCTAAAATATGGCACCTATATCCACACCTACTCCCCCCCTCCCTTTATCCCTAGAAAGAGCAATCACTATTAGCTGCCTCCGTTTCATGTCCAATACACTCCTGAGCTCTACCCTTTGCAATCTGCCTGCTTGAGCCTAAAACTCTATTGAAACTAATCTCTCAAAGGTCACCAAGACTTCTTAATCACAAAATCTGATTGATTCCCTGCCCCCGGTTTCATCCTCTTTGAAATTCCTGCAGTTTTTTCACACTGTCGACCACATACTCCTCCTGGACACTCCTTCCTCATTTGGCATCTTGACACTGCTTTCTTTTGCATCCCTTTCTACTTGTCTGACTACAAATCAATCAATAGCCATTTAATAGAAGGACCAGGTATGTAAATTGATGCGATCATTTAAAAATAATTTTTAAAAATAATTTTACCATAAATTACTCTAACTGTATCTATCTGTAGAAAACGCACTTTAGATACAAAAATCACTTGCAAGTATTATACTTTTTCTTTGAAATGAAAATTTTCATCTTAATTTTTCTAGTATGTGTCAATGCACTGAATCAAATGCTGTCATCAAGGTATTCTTAAATTCTGGTCCTTCTAGTATGCCACATTAAGTACTCAGGATACAAAGGCAAAAATGGAACAGTCAATGTCCTCAAGGAGCTTTTATTCTATCTGGGATAAACATGTTAACAAATTATGCATAGATAAAATATGCAAAAGATAAAATTTGGATGTGGAAAGAGCTGGCAGCTTGAGAGATCAAGAAAAGCTTTATGTAGAAGGAGTCCTAGAGAAGTGTTTTAAAGGAAACAAAGGAATCTAGGAGACAGAAGTGAAGGCGAGAGAACATTCCGGACATAGGAAGCAGCCAGTGCAGAGGAGCAGAGGTGGCAGCTGGAGTGTCCTATTTAAAGAACAGCAAGGAGGCCAGTTTGGCTGGTCCATGGTATTCAGGGAGTATTATATAATGAGCCTGGAAAATTAAACTGGGCCCAGGTTGGGAAGAGATTTAAAAGCCAAACAGAGGAATTTATATTGGTGAGCCATTTTAGTTAAATAAGTACAAGAATAACATGGTCAGATAGTCACTTTAGGAAAATTTTTTTGGCAGCTCTGTGTGGGCTGCATTGGAGAAGGAATGGATTTGATGCAATGACACTAATTTTTTAGCTATTTAAATAGGTCAGGTGAGAGTTGACAAGGGCCTGAATTAGGATGGGGGCCATGTGGGTAGAGAGAAGAGGACAGCTCCAAGAAGTGGCAAGAAGGGAGAAATGACAAAAGATGGAAATTGATTATTTAATATGGGATGAGTGATAGTGAAGAATCAACTGTGACTGGAAGGGTAGTACCCTTGACAGGAATGGGAAAGTTGAGAAGATGGGTGGATTTTGGCAAAAGATAATAAGGTATGTTTTGGACACATTGAGTTCGAAATTCCTATGAGGCATCCAGTCTGAAATATTCAGTAGGCAGTTGGAGATGCATGGTGAGGTCAGGAAAGCAACTAGGGCAGGATATATAGATCTTGGAGTCAACTGCAAATAAGTCATAATTGAATCCTTGGAAAATAAAGAGATCACCCAATGAATTAATGGGGAGAGAGAAAGAGAGAGAGAGAGAGAGAGACAGAGAGAGACAGAGACAGAGAGAGACAGAGAGACAGAGAGAAAGAGAATGAGAACACAAATGAACAGGGCTCAGTCGGGAAACATGATATAGATTGATGAACCAGAAGAAGACACTGAGAAGTAGTCAGACTTCCTTCCTTCCTTCCTTCCTTCCTTCCTTCCTTCCTTCCTTCCTTCCTTCCTTCCTTCCTTCCTTCCTTCCT
>CM053625.1:274092288-274118202 GCA_028646595.1 Phalanger gymnotis | reverse complement strand
CCTTCCTTCCTTCCTTCCTTCCTTCCTTCCTTCCTTCCTTCCTTCATTCCTTCCTTCTTTCCATTTGTTCACGTGTAAGTAGGAACAGGAGAGGTAGATATTGGGATTCATCTGGGGCTGATATATGACAAATCAAAAGTGTCAAATAGGACAAAGGTACAACGGATTTGAGAATAGAGGGCAACATAGAATTAGAAAGTCTGATTGTGAAAGGAAGAAAGTGAGGTAAGAACAGAGGTCTTGGTAAATACTGAGGGATGGAGAAATCAATCAACAAACCTACTCAATACCTACTATGTATCAGGCACTGTGTTAAGTAAGAGGGATACAAATACCAAAAATGACAGTCCTGGGCCTCAAGGAGCTTACAGTTTAATGACAGAAGACAACAAAGAAAAGGAACCTGAAAAGCATGTGTGTGTGTGTGTGTGTGTGTGTGTGTGTGTGTGTGTGTGTGTGTGTGATTAGATTGGGACATCTGGTGAGAATTAAGAAAATGTTTGGAGGAGTAAGACACAATGAGAGGCTAAGCTCTAATTTCTGAGTTTTCAATTGTTGAAATAAAAAAAAAACTTGCTGGTGATGGTGAGGTCAAGGCAGTGACTATCCTTGTGTGTGACTGAGGTTGACATCAAGGAAGATGAGAGGACTGAGCTATTGCAAGAATATAGTGGTTGAGGGGATATTAAAATATAAGCTAAAGATTCCTATGATATGGACAGGAGTTCAAATGGAGAGGAAGCCTGTGAGACAGGTTCTAGTTTTTCTAAGTGTCCTTTGCTGGTTCGGCATTTTCTTATGGTGACACCAGGGTGGTCCAAGGTCTTCCTTTTCTCTTCCCTTCAAATGAATTGAAGGAAGACAATTGGGATTTATTCAGGGACTGTGGAGATTATCTCAAGCATGAAGAGATATATTCTGAATACCTGAAGGTGCCTCATTCCAGAAAGCATCATCTTCCAGAGATTACATAATTCAATGAATGCCGGAGATTAAATACAGCCCAGAGACCAAAGGCTGTTGATGATCATAGGGTGACAAGAGAGTGAGATAAGGAATAGCACTAAAGGTCAGACGACTATCTCCTTATCTCAGAATTTTCTCTTCTCTAGAACAAAGAAGTATATTTATGGATGACCACAGAGATAGTTATGAGTAAAACCTATTCATTGGATAGTATGGAGACCATTCTCAGTAGAGGAAGGGATGCCTGCTGAGAAATGGAGAAAGATCAATTGATAGGGCAGAGCTGGATTGTAGTAGGCTTTAAAATCTAGGCAGTCCAGACTTGGTTAGGTAATGGAAAGTTTTTGAAGGTTTCTGAGTAGGGAAATGATATGATAAAAGCAATATTTTAGGGAGGTTAATCTGTCAAGTTTGATTTGAGGAAGGGGAAAGAGACCAAGGACATAAAGATACATAGGGCCCTATTGTAGTAGCATAGGTTTGAAGTGATAAGGGCTTTTTAAAAATATTTATATCTTTCCCTAAAATCTATAAAATTAACTTACCATTGACCTATATATCACTAAATTAAGAAGCATTTGTGGGACTTCTGCTGGCCTCTATGGGGAGACAAAGATGAATAAAACTGGTTTCTTGCTCAGAACAAATTTCCTTGGAGAGAGAAGCTAAAACATGGGAAAACAATAACTAAAATAAAACAGTAAATACGAAGTAAAAATTAGGGGTAAAAATCATAGCTAGCATTTATATAGTGCTTTATGGTTTGCAAAGCACTCTGTAAGTATTATTTCACTTTATCCTCACAACAACCCTAGGTGGTAGATTTAATCTCCATTTTATAGAGGATGAAAGTAGCAGAGATTAAGTGACTTGTCTAGCTTTATACAACTAGTAAATTTCTGAGGTGAAATTTGAACTCAGGCTGTCTTCCAGGTTCCATGCTAAATCCACAGGGCCAACTATCTGTTCAAGTAGAGTACATTTACTGTAAAACTCCTAGTGTTCAGAGAAGGTAGACAGATCAGGGTTTATTGGTATGTTCAATAAAATAGAAAACTTTGTGGAAGAGGTAAGACTGAGGTATGGACTATGGGAGTAATAGGATTCACATATACAGAAAGGCATTTGAAAGGAAGGGAACAATATAAGTCATGGTGGAGGTCATAATTATGGTGTATTCAGGGGATAATGAACAGATCAGTCTTAGCGCAGGTCTGAATTTGTTTAGGTAAAAGGAAACTAAATTGGATTGAGATTGGGATGCTAGGGTGAGGTGCTTTCTTTGGTTGTATCTTGGTTTACTATATCTCTTCTACTGCATGTACTTATCATAACCATCTCTGTCTTGGTGTGTTCTCATGGGGTAGGAGGTGGAGTCTGTGTAGTTCTATTTATATACTGTTTAACACTCTGCTGGATATGTGTAATTAGGCCTTTAATTAATAAACACCATTTGATGATTTTATTAATGACTTAGATAATGTTCTAATTACATTTGTGGGTGAAGCTACATTGGTTTGGATTGCTAAAACTTTAGAAAAGAGGGCTAGAATTAAGAGAACTCATAGAGTAGAACACAATGCATATGCAAAGGAAATAATTGGTCTAGTCTCCTGGATACTCTCTCCTGTTTTTATCACTGCTCTTTCTTGGTTCTCCTCCTACCTGGCAGACTACTCCTTCTCAGTTTCCTTTGTTGGATATTCCTTTGGTTGTGCCCTTTAACTATGGGTATCCCCTAAGGTCTCTCTTCTCTCTCTTCTCATTAGTTATTCTCATCAGCTCCCACAAGTCTAATTATCATCTCTATATAAATGGCTCCCAGATTCCAATCTCTAGTTTGTCTCCTCAGCTCCAGGTTCTCATTACCAATCAGGAACTGGATATTCCACAGCCATCTCAAACTACAATTACTCATTATCTTTTTTTTCTGAATCCCCCAGTCTTCCTAACTTTCATATTACTATTGGGGGCTGTTCTGTCACTATTCTATCCTCTCAGTCACCTAGATGAAAACCTTGATGTTATCTTCAACTCAACTTATATTCACTTCACATATCCAATCTGTTGTCAGGTCTTGGCATTTTGCTTTCATATACATTTCCCTTTCTCCACTTAAACAGCCACCTCAGTAAAGGCCCTCATTATCTCTTGCCTAAAATATTGAAATAGTCGTCTAATTAATCTCAATGCCTCAAATCTCTTCCCTCTCCAATTTATCCGCTACTTAGCTGCCAAAATGGTATTCCCAAAGCACAGGGCTGACCACATCACCCCCTTACTCAATAAATTATAGGGCTTCCTATTACCTCCAAGATCAAACATAATGTGCATTCCTTAGCATTTCAAACCCTTCATGACCTGGTCCTTTACTATTTTTTTCAGTCTTCTTACACCTTACTTCCCCTCACACATCCTTGATTAATCTACACAGGCCTAACTATATTTCTGAGTTCATAATACTCCATCTCTTAACTCTATGACTTTGAACTGACTATGAACTTTGAACTCTATTCCTAGAATACTTTGCCCCACCCCTTTTCTTCCAAGTTACCCTGTGTTCTCCTCAAGAGTCAGCTCATACTTACCATCTACCTTACATATACGTATGTCTGTATATGATATACATATATATATATAAATATACATTATATATATATACATATATCTTAAAAAAAACTTGTGGAATAACACAAGAATTTCCATAACATAGAATAAAAAAAGATGATTGCACACAAAACTACAAATCTATTATGTTTGATTCGCTATTCCTATTAAATATACAAGGTTATCATCTATAATGTAACTTTCTTTTTTCTCTTTTTTTTTCTTCCCTCCTCTCCTCTCTCCCTAGAGATGGCTACCATGAGACACAAATATGTGTATATATGTGTGTATATATATATATATATACATATATATATGTAAAATCATTCTATATGTACTTCTATTTATCAGTTCCTTCTCTGGATGCAGATAGCATCTTCCTTCACAGATCCTTGTAGTTAATTTGGGTTTTTATAATAGTAACATTTGCTCAAAGTTTTTCTTAAAACGATATTGCTCTTGCTGTATGCAATGTTCTCTTGGTTCTGCACATTTTGTTCTTTGTTATTTTGTGCAAGTCAATCCATGTTTTCCTACATACTTTGTATATAGTTATTTACATATTATTTTTTCCATTAAAATGTGAGCTCCTTGAGGTCAGGGACCGTATTTTTGTCTTTCTTTGTATCCCTGTCACTTAGCAAAATGCCTGTTACATATCAAACACTTAAAAAAGAATTGATATTGAAAATAAAGATGAAATTTAACAGAAAAAAATTCTGGAAGTAGTTAATATAAAAGTACAGAAGCACAAAATAAGAAAATAGTAGCTATGTGTAAATATAATATAAATATAACCAAGATGAGGACTGGTTTTATGGTCCTGGTTTGTCTACCTGCTTATTTATTTTATGAATTATTATTGGATTTTATGAGTTATTATTATTGTTACCAGGAGTGATACATCCAAGAGTCAGGAAATAGAGGTTCCAGTATGCTTGGTACAGTCAATCTCTGACTTGAGTATAGTAATTTGATTTTAAGAAGGATATAGAGAACTGCATTAAAAAGTTAGAGAGATGGAAACTAGGTGACTTATGGGACCAATAAATTAATAAGCTTTTATTTTTTTGCATTAAAAATAATTTAACAATTAATTTTCTTATATCTTCCCTTTAGAATGTGATGAATAACATGGGGGAAAATAGCTAAGTCTGGCTCCGGGACATCTTCTCAAGCATGGACCCCAGAACCCAAGCAAAAGATCCTTCTGATTATTCATACTCAGGGGCAAGAACCTACCAAATACTTGATGATAGGCTAAATAGCAGACAAGACTGTTTCATTTGGAGTAACCATAGATTGAGACCTTTGATTGACTGGGCCCAGAAATCAAAACCATTTGAGGCAAACTTACCACCAGCAGAAATGGCCAAAGTAGTGGTTATTATACCTGCAGCCTAGATAACATGATAGGCTGGGGAGAGGGGGAACTTTCATTCCACTGATGAGATTGAAATTACGTATCGTTACTTTCCAGAAAAAATCAGAGGACTCAAACAAGATTATCCCCATTGGATTGTGAACTTCTTGAGAAAAGGAATTGACTTTTGCCTTTCTTTTTGTCCCCAGTGCTTTTGTCGCTGTGCCTAGCACACAGTAGTCACTTAATAAATGCTTGTTGACTGACTGTCCATTTCAAATGATGAAGGGGAACTAAACTTAGAGGCAATGCCATTTTATTCTTTACATTCAAACTGATTTACTATTTCTAGCAGCTCATCAAATTTCACAGCTTCTTTCAATAACCAAGACCAATTAGGTAACTTCTTTTCATACCTAAGACTAATTAAATATATTTTCAATTATCAGAAATATGCTATACACACACATTATAAGTATACTCTATGTATATATACATACACACACACACACACACACACACACATATATGAAGTATACTATACACCAGCACACTTGCTACAGTCTAGTGACATCTTCTTCCTCAGATTCTAGAGTCCACTAAATTTACAAACTTAAATGGTTTTCTCCCTTTTCACTGAATGGTCACCTCACTGGATTTAGCATATGTTGGATGCATTGTCCCACCACCACCAAAATATCTTTCAAGTCTCAGAATCCTTGCCAGGCTCCTTTAAGATCTGTGTTTTTCAGAATGCGTAGTTCCAAAGGCTGAGTTTTTAAGACTTTCTAGAAGTCTACCTCTATTTTCCGCTTTGGGTACTAGTTCATGCTATATAGTATGTTAGTTATATTTTGGACACAGATATTCCATGTTTTTCTCCTAATGCGACATGGGTCCTTCCTTCCTTGCTGCCTTCCTTCCTTGCTGCATTCTTTCCTTCTTGCCTTTCTTCTTTCCTTCCTTCCTCCCTTCCTTCCTCTTTCTCTCTCTCTTTCTTTCTTCCTCTCTCTCTTTTTCTCTCTCTCTTCTTCCTTTCTTCCTTTTTTCCTTTCTTTCTTTCTTTCTTTCTTTCTTTCTTTCTTTCTTTCTTTCTTTCTTTCTTTCTTTCTTTCTTCCTTTCTGTCTGTCTGTCTGTCTGTCTGTCTTTCTTCCTCCCTCCCTCCCTTTCTTTCTTTCTTTCTTTCTTTCTTTCTTTCTTTCTTTCTTTCTTTCTTTCTTTCTTTCTTTCTTTCTACATTAGTCCTTTATGAAAACAATCCTAACCTGGACTTTTGGACATGCTGAGGTGTAATACCATCTGTTACAGAGTGGTGAGGCCTATTAGCATCTATGGCTGTTTCCAGTACTTCAGATGATTTTTTTTCTTCCAAGTTAGTGCTCATGTTTTATCTCTAGATATACATTTATCCACACCCTGTGACCCTTATGCAATATTTTCTCATCCTCTGTGAGAGGCCTATTGGTTAGGCTCTAAATTACTTCTGAAACTCTCATCTTACTAGGAAACAAAGTTTTATCTTTCTCTTCATACCACTTTGTGAGTACCTCACATAGCTAATAAGTGTCTGAGGCTGGATTTGAACTCTGGTCTTCCTGACTACAGGACCAGTAGCTCACCCAACTGCTTCTATGGAAGCCAAGAAATACATATTTTATACAGAGTAAATAGAAAGAAATAAATACAAAGTAGTTTAAAGTGCTTTGTATTTATCTCTTTATATTTGTGAATATATAGTTTATACTTGTGAAGGAAGTCACTAGCTTTTGTGGGATGTGAAAAGCTTCATGTAGACGACAATACTTGAGTTTCATCTTGAATCAAGAGAGGTATTCTTTGAGGACGAAGTGAGAAGGAGGTGCTTTTCAGGCATTGCAGTTGAACTAGTGCAAAGACACAGAGAAGATAGATGGAGTGTGATATGTGAGGAGTAGGGAAAGTCAGTTTGGCTGGATCATTGAATAGGAGAAGGGGAGTGATGTATAATGAAGATGGTAAACTACTTTGGGACAATGGTATGAAATGCTATTACATTGGCGAATATCTCAACATAAGGGAAATTATGGCAGCAACTGCTTTTGAGAATTTGAAAGGATACACCCCTCATTGCACATTCTGGAGATTTTGAAACACTCTGTTAACATCATATTAGCTCACGGAGAGCCTCTTGGTTCTGAGATGGAAAATAGAATAGGAGACAGTAGCTGATTAAGGGATGTTTGCCTTGCTGGGTCAGGAGAGGCAAGAGTTAAAATTTATTCCCCATCTCATTTAATAAACTATGTTATAGTCAGTACCACAAATTGGATTTGAACAATTTCTGTTTCTCCCAGCAAAGATGTTATTACAGGTCAATCATTTCCATAAGTGAAAGCACATTTCTGGTGTACACTACACCGACAGATGGTTAGAAGACCTTTCTTTCATGATCCCGGTTGGGATAAAAAGGCAATTTACTATCTATAGAACTGTGGGTAATGGAACAGAATCATTCTCATACAAATAACTCAATGTTTGAATCTGAACTATCAAATGAATCTGAGCTATAGCCAAATCAATTTGATAAACCATCAGAATAGGATCGTATTGGCTCCAGCTCAGCAAGGCAATGTATTAAATTTTCCCCACAGAGATCAGTTTCCCAAGGAAACAACAATTGCTCCATTGCTAAGAAAGACTTCAGGATGCAGAAGTCACGAAAACAAAAAAAGTCAAAGCTGGGGACAGAGACTGATTGTCAAGGTCAAGACCTATGGGGCTAACCAGTTGTCAGCCTAGTATGAATGAGGCAGGTGAAATTTGTCATCTGGGCCCCCAGCCCCACTTTTCTGGAACTTGTTCTTTCGGTGGCACTGCTTAGCTGCTATGTCCCCAAGTAGTGTGTTCTCTCTCTCAGATTCTCTTCCCTGCCCCCAAGAAAAACCTACTTTGAGGAAAGGTTCTATTAAACTAATTTTTAGCATATTTCCCCAAGCTGCTGTTGTTGTTATGTTGAATGGCTGTCAGAAATGCTAGACCTGAAACTAGCAAAGGGTGATCAGGCCTTTGACCCAGGGTGGGAGAGTTAAAGACCAGAAAACTGACAAGCTTCAGCAGAATAGGCATAAAGAAGGGAAATTTTAGTTCAGATACTGGCCAAAGAATCCAGAAAAGGAAGTTTTAATTCGAGGAGGCTGTGAGGAGAAGAGCCTGCTGTCTTTTCATTCCCTCCTTTTCCTTCATCCCCTAGAGAAACCCCCCCCAATTTTCTGTACCCCGTCCCTTTCCCAGGGCTTGCTCTTTCTCATTTTCCTTTTTAAGCAGAACAGTCTCTCTCCACAAGCTTTACCTAAAGTCTTGAGCCTGCAGAGGTGTTAATTAACTTGGGTCTATTTGAAGAAAAACATATCAAAAATAAGCCACCTGGGTCAGTGGAAACTCACTTCTGCAAGTGTTGGGTGAAAGAGCAAGTGTGAAGAACTAGGAGAGATCTTGTGATAGTGAACTGATCTAGGCAGTTGTCAGAAATTCTTGGTTGCCTTTCCTGTTAGGTTTGTTTTCTGTGCCCTGCTACTGGGCTCTTTGATAGGAGGGGACATCCAGAGAGTTGTCACGTGTATGTCCTCCTGGAGCAGCTTTATCTGTCTATGACCAAGAATCACAGGATTTCAATGTCTAAAGTGATGCAAGAGGGCATCTCATCCAACTTTGTGCCTAAGAATTCCTTCTAAGACATGTCCACCAAGTGGTCACTCAGCCTCCACTTGAATCATCTCCAGTTAGGGAGAACTCACTAGATCCTGACATAGCCCATTTCACTTTGGGGCAATTCTAACTGGGAGGAAGTTTTTTCCTGACATTGAGCCCATATCTGCTTCTCGACAACTTCTACCCACTGGTCCTTCTTCCTCTGGTGCTCAGCCAGAATAAGTGGGTAATGCTTCCAGATTTGATCATGCCACCCCCTGTCCCCACTCAATAAACTCCAATGACTTCATATTGCCTCCAACAGCAAACACAAAATTTTCTGTCCGGCATTCAAGGCACATCATAGTGTAGCCCCATACTATCTTTCCAGTCTTTTTACATCTTTACCTCTGACAAGTACTCTTGGATCTAGTGACACTGGCCTCCTGGTTGTTCCATGAAGAAAATATTCCATCTCTCTTCTCTGGGCATTATTTCTGGCTTTCCTCCATGCCCAGAATGCTCTACATCCTCCACTCCAACTGTTGACCATTTCAGCTTTCTTTAAGTACAGGAAGCCTTCCCCAACCTTTCTTAATTCTAGTGCCTTCTCTGTTAATGATTTCCTATTTATCCTGTGTATAGCTTGCTTTGCATATATTCGTTTGCATGTTGTCTCCTCCATTAGATTGTAAGCTCCTTGAGGGTAAAAACTGTCTTTTGCCTCTTTTTGTATCTCCAGGGCTTAGCATGATGTCTGACACATAGTGGGCATTTAATGCTTGTTGATTGATTCTAGATGATGCCCTTCAGATACTTAAAGACAACCCATCAAGTCCCTTGGTCTTCTTACAGTTAAACACGTCTGGTTTCTTCATTTGAACCTCTTATGCAGGACATTTCCGGGCTCATCATCATCCTGGAAGATTAGATCAGCTTTAGTACTCACACTCCATCAGTTTCCTCAGTATGCTTCTTTGTCTTCGTCTTCTGTTTTCTGATAGTAAGACTGGAGGGTAGAGCAGAAAACTTCTCCCAAAAGTGTCCTTTTACAATTCACAGTACAATTCTTTCCTACCAGCTACATTTCTGGATTTGACTCCACCCTAATCATCACCACCCCCTCCCCCATCTCTGCACCTCTTCTTCTTCCCCATTCACCTTGTAAACTTTCTTTTGTGAATTATTTTTCTCCATTTGATTATAAGCTTCTTGAGGGCATAGACTGCTTCTTATCTGTATCCCCAGTGCTTAGCAGAGTGCCTGGCACATAGGCATTTAATAAATGTTTATTGAATTGAATTATACCATGATAGCTAGTCCTCCCATCATCTTAATTGCCTTCCTCTCGATGTGCTCTAGTTTAAGGGGTGCTAAAATGTGGTGCTTAGTATTTCCTTATGCTATGATGAAAATAAAGTATGAAAGTAATTATCATAATAATAATAATCAGAGGCAGCTAGGTAGCACCAAGGATAGATCACTGGGTCTGGAGTCAGGCAGACCTGAGATGAATCCAGTCTCAGATAACTTACTAATTACTAAATTACTACATAATAATCACACTCTAATGTGTGATCCTGAGCAAGTCACTTAACCTCTCTGTTCTAGTTTTCTCATCTGTAAAAGAGACAATGATAACACCTACTTTCTAGTGTTGTGAGGAGAAAATAAGATAATATTTTTAAGTCATTCCGCAAACCTTAAATCACTATATCAATGCTAGCTATTATTGTCATTGTGTAGCATGTTGAATTTTGTAAGCCCAATCTTTAAAAATATTATCTCATTTTACTCCTCACAACAACCATCACCAATAGCCTCATCGCCTCCCTTATTTGGACATTATGATTTTCAATGCAGCCTAGGAGAGTATTTGCCTTCTTAACTATCATACACTGTTTATTGCTATTAAATATATAACCAATTAAAACACAAGACCTTTTTCCCCCCTCACATGACCTATGATCTCTTGCTGCCTCTCTATCCTGCATTTGTGAAGCTGATGTTTTTAAACTTATGTGTAGCGTTTCTTCATATTTGTCCCTATGAGGCTTTATCATTGTTCTAAGTTAGAGATCCATCTCGATACTGATTTTGTCATTGAGTGTATGAACTGTCCCTCCCAGCTTTTAACATCTTTAAACAGCTCCAAAATTTGGGCAAAGAAAACACTAAAGGAAAATCATGCAATGACACTATGAATGCCCACAGGTTTATCTAATTGCTGTTCACTTGGGGCTTCCTGCCCTGTCCATCCTCTTTTCCAACTCTGACAACCTGCTAATCCTAAACAAGGCCATATTTATTTCAGGCACAAAGGAAGGCACTGACTGATATTGGCCTTGGACTTTGAGGTCTATCTGACTTACTGACCCATAGCTCTTTGTCTACTGACTAGAGATTTTATTGTCATTCCTGAGTTTGGGTCTATATCACCTTTCTTATTTTAGGTGAAAGGAGATTTTGAACTTTCATCACCAGAGTTTAATTTTAATGGTCCCGTTTTTGTTGCCACAGGCAAATTGTGAGGCCCCTGGGCTCACACATGAATTTAAACATCTAAGTAATAAATGACATATTTAATAAATTGTAATTTGTCTAGGCTTTAATCTCTGGGTTTGTTATTTCCATTTCCTGAAATAAGTCTGGAGCTTTTCTTCTTTAAAATGCCCATGAATATTTCTGCCACCCTGACCTTTTTGGTTATGAAGTTAGATATTTTCTAATGCTTAATGGACAGATGGTGTTTAAGGCAATCTTTGAACATTATTTCAAATGTACCTCCAATCTCTGACATTTACATTCTGAAAGGCTTAAGGAGGTTAAAAACCAACAGAAAAACAGAAATTCCAAACTTTTCTTTTTCATTTGATTAGTACTCCTTAGGCCTGGCCAGTTCCAGAGGATGAATGAATGAATGAATAGAAAAGCACTTATTAAACCTGTACTATGTGCAATGCACTGTACTAATCATTGGGGATTCAAATGGAAAATAAAGACAGTTGCTGCTCCCAAGGAGCTCACATTCTCATAGGGGGTGATGCATATAAAGGAGGTTTCAGCGCAGTCAGATGTAAAAGCCCTGTGATCCTAAGGGGAGAATGACTGAGTAGATGATAATCAATCTTCTTTGATATTATTGTCCTTGATAAAACCATGTCCATTTCAAATGTTGAACCATTTGACAATGTTAAAGACTTTGGAGCAAAGCATGTCCTTTGCTGACTCTTCAGTAGCTATGGATGTTGAAGAGGTGGGGGCTGTATCATTTGTGGAGGTAGTTGTCAGGTCACATTTCCATGAAGACTGCTTTCTGGGATGATGATTGTAGGATCCAGCCAGGAGGCAGGGCTGGTGGCCTAGGGGATGCTGTTATTCATGGGACTCTTGGGCTCAGGATACTTGACTATCTCCACCTGGTTTTGAGGGCTGGTGTTAGTCATAGTTTAACATTCCTGGACCACACTGCTTCCTGTTTCCCTTTCAGGGTACCTTGCTACTTCAGCTATGCTGGTTACTTGCCCTGTCAGTATTTGGTATGGATTATGGGAAGGATGTAAAGCCCTTTCTTCAGAGGGGCTATTGTCCCAGAATGATGACTATAAGGTTTAGCCCGGAAGGAGAACTGATAGTCCTAGCAGGACTCTTTTGGTGGCTCTTAGGTTGGGGGTACTGGACTGTTTTTGCAAAGGTTTGAGGGTAGTTAATGGTCAAGGTAGTAGCAGTGGTTGGTACCGCCAGGCATATGGCACCTTTTGTCCTTTCTCGGAGTGCCTCATAGTTTCAGCTAGGTTGACTTTACCCCATTGGTGAAAGTTGAACTGGGTTGGCAGCCCAAGAACCTACTGTCCTAGGATCCATTGACAGGTCATAACTGAATACCTAGTATTACGAATCATCTGAGAAAACAATACCTTAGCTTTCCATTACTACCAAATACCCAGATAGGTGGGAATTATCTCTGTACTTTTATCTATGTCTTCCTTTATGAGTGAGAAGGATATAATTTGTGAAGACTTCACGGGGTAAGAATATAGGGGCTACTCTCTTCTCATATTTCTGGAATGGGGATTGCCTGAAGGAGTAGGAGAGGCTTGGAATTTAACCTTATAGTGACTTACCTAACTTCTAGAAAGTCAGGGCCTGAAGCTGTACGTACCCCTCCCTTTCCCCCTCTCAGTGCTAGCACAAGAATTTTACCAAATAGGGAGATAATGGACTAACTGTGAGCTGTTTGTTCTCTGCTCCAGGAAGGTCCCCCTCTCCTTCCTCATTTCTTCTCTTTAACCATATCATGGCCACATCAGTAGCCAAATAAGGAAAGTATGTATGGATTGGCTCTGTATTTTCGTGCCTAGATTGTAAGCCCGCCTCCCAGACAACAGTGAAAAGGGATGGAGGTGGGTGGGAATCTTTGCCTTAAGAGTATATCCTTTGATGCATTTCCTTTGAACCTTGCCTCCCTTCACTAGTTCATCCTAGTGGAGGTGATGCCCAAATCTTGCGAGGTTTGTAAAATAAATTCACTTTGCTTCTGCCTAAAGATGCCTCTCCAATTATTTGATTTTTCTGTCTAATACATTTATCATTACTGGACCTGAGAAGACAGGGTTCCAATGCTGGCCTCCTCTGGGAGGGAGTTTGGAGGTCTATTCAACCCGGAATCTACTGCAACATTTGAAAGGAGCTCCTGTGCTCTAGGGCACAGAGTTATCTGAGACAAATGAGAACACCTCCGAACCATCTATCACACAGGTGCCAGTTTCCTTGCCCATACGATGTTATACACAACTCTCTTTTCTCAGCAAGTTCAGTGCTCTGCCCATAGCCTTTCTCTCTTTCTCAATCACTGCCTCTCTCACACCTGGATTAAGATATGTGCTGATGTCCCCTTGAACATCTTGTTTTCTCATCAGCTTCTTCAACTCTTGTGACCTAGAGCTTCACTCCATCTACCTCTGCCACCCAAAGGGATTACCATACTTTAAATCTTAGCAATATACATTACAGCGCTACCACCATGATTTTAAACTCAGAGGTCACAATCTCCCTTCAGGTGCGGTATAGTCAAAAGAGTGCTTTATTTAGAGATTAAAGACCTGGGTTTCAATACCAGCCTATGTAGTTGATAGCTTTGTGACATTGGGCAAGTCACATAGCTTCCCTAGACTTCAATTTACTTAAGGTTCCTTTCAGATCTGAGTTTACAATCTTATCTGTATAATCCTAGGATCTGTCTACATTTCCCTCTCTCTTCACCTAAACCAGTTATAGTATCATAAATCTAGGACTAGAAGGGACCTCAGACAGCATCTAATATATTTTGCAGTTGAGGAAACTGTTAAATGACTTATTTGCCCAAGGTAACATAGGTAGTAGATGGAAGAGCCAGGATTTGGACTCAGTCATGTGACTCCGTGTTCAGCATTCTCTGTTGAACCATGCCACTGCATTACTCTGTATTCTCTCAGACCATTACCCAGTACTGCTCCGGACTCACTTTCATCTCTTTACAATCTTAACTCTGTATTAGGCCAGTTCTACTATAAGCTCTCTTCTACCGTTGATCCCTTACTCTCTCTTCCAACTGCCTGGTGTTCACAACATGCCAGTCTTCAAGTCTAATTTACCCCTACTGTCTGCCTTCTCTCTTCATACTCCTAAGCTGCTAAACATTTATGCAGAGTCCCACCATGCAGCCTGGCCCCCTGATTGCTACGTAAAAAAGCTTTTATTCCTCTTTGATTAGCTTCCTATCCCATTGTCCTCTGTGACTTTTCCAAACATTCCTTTCTCTCTTCAAAGCCCCCATTGCCTTTTCGCCCATTCTATTCGTTAGATACAGTTGTCTCCTGTTCTGCTCAAGAAACAAAGGCCATCAATGGTGAACTCCTTCTTTTTCTCCATTCCATACCTCAAAATGTCTCTAAAGCTTGTCTTTCCCTCCTATTTTACTCTTGTTGGTTAAGAATGTGTCCCTACTGCTTACTAATGCCAACACTTACACTCATGCCCTCAATCTCCTCTTCTCCCATCTTTCTAGATGCTAGATCTGGTGATCAGTCCATCTGTCCCCCATATTCAGTCTGTCCCTGCTGACGGACTCTTTCCTTGCTGCATATAAACTTGTTTAGGTCTATCTCACTTGACCTTGACATCTCTTTGAGTGATTGCCCTATATCTGTCTTCCCTTTCATTTTGTATATATTTGTATTTATTCACTTTGTATTTATGCTATTGTTGTTGTTCAGTCATTTAGTCATGCCCAACTCTTCATGACCCCATGCACCAAAAACCATGGGGTTTTCTCACAAAGATGGAGTGGTTTGCTGTTTCCTTCTCTAGTTTTATGCAGGCTGCAGTTAAATGCCCGGGGTCACATAGTAGGTAAGTGCCTGAGATCAGATTTGAATTCTGGTCTTTCTGACTCCAGGCCCAATGCCCTGTCCACTGTGCTACCTAGCTGACTCAATTTATTCTATATCTATATCTATCTATCTATCTATATCTGTATCTATCTATCTATCTATCTATATCTGTATCTATCTATCTATCTGTCTGTCTATCTATCTATCATTGATCTCTCTCCTCATCAGAAACAAACTCCTTATAATTAGGGATTGTCTCATTACTTGTACTTTTAACGCTAGCGCTGAGCATAGTCTATGGCATAAAGTAAGCATTTAATAATAATAATAGCTTACAGTTATATAGCACTTGCTATGTGTGGCACTGGACTAAGCATTTTAAAGTTATTATCTTATAACAAGCCTGGGAGTTGGTGCTCTTACTATCACCACTATACATATGAAGCAAACAAAGGTTAAGTGACTTGCCAGGGTCATACAAGCTAGTAAGTGTCTGAGACTGGATTTGAACTCAGGTCTTCCTGACCCCAGACCTGATGCTTTATCCACTATGCCACCTAGCTGTCCTCCAAACATAAAAGATAATAACAATATAGTAACAATAACAATGAGTTCAAAACTAGCCTCAGACACTTAACTAGGTGTGTGACTCTGGATAAATCACTTAATCACTAAATGCCTCAGTTTCTTCAATTGTAAAGTGGTGCTAATAATAGTAACTATCTCATAGGGTTGTTATGACAATCAAATGAAATCAAATAAGATAATATTTGCAAAGTGCCTAACACAGTGCTGGAATGCTATCTCTTTCCCTCATCTTACTAAGGGACAGATCTGACCATGACCATATTATTCCCCTGTCCAATAATGTTCAGTGGCCATTGCCTTCAGGATGAAATGGAAACTAGTTGGCTTGGAATTTTTATATTACCCTCTCCCCAAGCCCCAACCAGCCTCCTACCTATTTTTTTTTGCCTTTCCCAGTCTTGACCCTAACCCTATTTTTACTCTCATGAGCTTTATGTTCCAGCCAAATTTGACTACTAGCTATTTCCCGTATTTGATAATCCATTTTTACCTCTGGGGTCACACAAGCTATCTTCTAAGCCTAGCAAATCACTTAACCTCTGTTTGCCTTGGTTTGCTCATCTCTAAAATGGGGGTAATAAGAGCCCCTACCTCTCAGGGTTGTCATAAATGAAATGAGATATTTAATTTTAAGGTGCTTAGTCCAATGCCTGGCACATAGCATCTCTGCCTTTCACAAATCCTTATCTTTCAAGTCTCGACTCAAATGCCATCTCCCCTGTAAAGTCTTCCCTGATCATTGCAGTCAATATTTTCTTCCTCCTTAATTTTCTTTGTACTATACATGTTTGTTCACATGTTGTGTTTCCCCAGATGAATGTAAGTTCTTTGAGGGCAGGGCCTGTTTTTTTTTTCTTTATGTCTCTAGCTCCAAGTACAGTGCCTTGCATATTGTAGGTATTTAAGAAATGGTTGTTGAATTGAATTAATTTTCATTCACATTAAGGTGTATATAGATAGCTGGTGAGGCTTACTGAAATATCTTTCTGGGGAATGAGCATTTTAGCTCCTTTCTGAAAGGCTGAATCTCTAATATTATCCAGAGAGGCTTTAGTCGTATTTAATGCAGTCTCTTGCAGACCCTTTGGGGACTTTCTTCTCTTCTGGCCATGCCCAAAGCTCTGGTTACAATCCTTTCCTCATCCCACTGCCCACCTTGGAAATGTCAGGAGAGACAGTTTCTATCCTAGCGTCCTTGTCTTGCTGTCCCCATCTACCCTTTCCACCTTCCCACCCTTCGGTATCTCAGGTTAAGCCATATTCCCTTTGGTAAGTTAAAATCAGTTGACTACCTGGTTGAATTCTTCTGCAAAGCCCTATAACATCCTCCCCTCCCCCAACACCTGCCACTGCTTCTTATTGGGAAAGAAGGCTATTCAAAGCCATTAGGACCATGGTCAACTCTGATCCTCAGATCAGATCTACACAGAATTAACAAACTGCTCCTTTAATAGGAACAAAATAAGCTGCCTTTTTCTGTCTTTGAAAGTCATGAAGGATAAGCTCTTGAAGTCTGACTGCCTCGTAAGTGATTTCTAATAGATTAATTGTCTTGTTTATTCTGCCTAGTTCAAGGCAGACTCTGTGTCCAATACATTTACACTGTGACACTCAACTTCTGTTAAATGTTTTCAAATTGAGGTGTATAGATATACTTATTAGAGCAGTTCAGAGGAGAAAGTGATCACTGAGGTCTAGATCAATCAATCAGTCAGCAAGAATTTATTCAGCACTAGCTAAGTGGCACAGGGAAGAGAGTGCTGGTCTTGGAATCAGGAAGACCTGAGTTCAAGTCCTACCTCAGACGACTTCTCTCAGTCTCAGTTTCTTACTCTGTAAAGTGGGGATAACAATACTACCTTCCTCAAAGCGTTGTGGTGAAGATTAAATGAGCCTCCTTCCTGTTCCTTACTCCCCCACGCCTGAAATGCTCTCCCTCTTCACCCCTGCCTCCTACCTCCCCTTAAATCTCATTCTGTAAGAAGCCATTCTAGTGCTCCTTAATGAAAATGCCTCGCCTCTTAGACTACCCCTAACTTATTCTGTATATATCACCTTTGTACATAGTAGTTTCCATGTCGTTTCCTTGAGGAGTGATTGGTTTTTGTTTTTCTGTTTCTATGTATCTATAGCACTTAGCACAGGGCCTGCTAGATAGTAAGTGTGCACAGGGTGTTATGCTTAATAAATGCTAGCTGACTGACTGAAAGTGCTTTGTCAACCTTAAAGTGTAAATAAATGCTCGAAGTCATCACCATCGTTATCACCATCATCATCACCATTATTGTTAACTATTATGTGCCAGGCACTCAAGAAAGGCTGCCTAGAAAAGGTGAGACTGAGGTTGGCCCTTGAAGGAAAGGCCTTTGAACTTTCAAGATGATCCTGCTACTTTTAAACAGATATACCTACATTTTCCCAAAAAGGGCACGCGTCTGCAGAGGGGCCACAGTATTTACACCATCACGATCAACAAAAATCTATTGAATACCTAGTAGGCACAGAACACCAGGCCATAAAGGCACATAGAAATACAAAACACTGGCCATTCTTTGGAGGGGATCATATTCTAGTTGGTAAGACATCCTATAAGCGTGATAATAATTCATATTTATGTAGCAAATCATTGTCCTAATTACCTAGTGAAGTAGGTAGGACAATTTTTATTATTCTCATTTTACAGATTGGGAAGCTGAGTACATGAGGGGTTCACTTACTTGCCCATAATCACAGAACCAGTGAGATCAGAGGCAGGGTTTGAAGTTACATTTCCTGACGAACTCCAGCACTCTCTATTAAATGTGATAAAATTGAGTAGTATGGATAAGACTTGTTATAGGAATTGAGAAGAGAAAGTGATCACTGAGGATCGAGGTCAATCAATCAATTAACAAACACTTATTAAATACTATGAAACTGGTATTCAAAGAAGGCTTCGTAGAGAAGGTGGAGCTTTGTCAACAACAAGAAAGGAAGGGTAGTACTTAGATAAGTGAAGAGGAAAAAAGTAAGCATTTCAGGTGAGAAAGCTAAGCACGATCAGAGGTATGGAAACAGGACTGTGTTACATGCTGAGGCACTGATGAGTAATTGGTTGGAATGTAGCATATCTGTAGGGCAACAAGGAAATGGGTATGAGATCTAGGAAGGGTCCTGTGTGTGGAAGACCAGGAATGACAGGCTAAAGGGTTTGGACTCTATTGAGTCCAATGAGGGTTCAAAGGTCAGTGCATTTGTGTGTTAGGTAATTAGAGGGAATATGTAGAGTTTCAAGGTTGGTCAGAGTAAGGTGTGTGGATGGAGAACAGCATTCAACCTCCTCTTCTTGAAGGGTGGTTATCTGTAATAATAATAGCAATAGCAGCTCTTCCTTCCTTCCTTCCTTCCTTCCTTCCTTCCTTCCTTCCTTCCTTCCTTCCTTCCTTCCTTCCTTCCTTCCTTCCTTCCTTCCTTCCTTCTTTTCATCCATCCGTCCATCCGTCCATCTATCCATCCATCCATTTTCTCCCTCTGCCCTCATAGAATATCATACCCTTACTTGCAGGTGCTCTGCCCAAAGGAATAGAAATTTGGTTGCTGAAATCTCACATGATCTCTTGGGGTTTACAGGCTGGATTTTTTTCTTAAGGACCATGCCTGAAACCCATATATGCTATTGTACACATCTATATGGATATCTACATATGTTTATATCTAAGTGCTATATACGTATATGGGCAAGTAAGTAGCTCAGCAGATAATGTGCTGAACCCAGAGTCAGGAAGACTCATCTTCCATCTGGCATCAGACACTTGCTAGCTGTGTGACTCTGGGCAAGTCACTTAATCCTGTTTACCTCAGTTTCTTCATTTGTAAAACGAGCTAGAGAAGGAAATGACAAATCACTCCAGTATCTTTGCCAAGAAAACCCCAAATGGGATAACAAAGAATTGGACATGACTGAAAAAACAACTGACCACCACCAACAGTATATGTATATTTGTGTGTATGTGTGTGTCTCTCTATCACAAATCTATATGTGTGTAAAATACACATATATATGAGTACTATACTCATGCACATAGTACATTAGGACTTGCACAAGATTTGGGACAGACTCAAATTATTCCCAGAAGCCTTTGCAGAGGCTTTGTGCTGCACAGTAAACATTGACCTTTGATGGTGTTCTCCATCTCAGAACTAACGAACGAGGGTGAAAGGATAGTTACTTACAGAATGACTGGTCCATTGGCTCCTTGGAAAATGTCATTAGGTAAGTCTTCCAGGTTAATATTGTCACTAAGGTTCCTGCAGACGGTTAAGCAGAGAAAATGGGGATCAGATGAATATCAATAAATAACATTGCCTGAAGAACTATTTTCCTCTAAGTGATCTGCAAGACCGGGTAAGCCTACTCACAGCTCATCCAGTTGGGTTCCATTGAATGCCTGGTTCTGTATTTCTTGAATCCCATTCTTATTCAGCCATCTGCAATAAAGCAAGCATTTAAAAACCAATAATGAGATTCCTCCTATTCACAGGCCTTTCAAGTGAGACAGAGGCTTCAGACTTGGAAGCATCAGGGGCAAGATCAGGCTGCTGCAATTAGGAGGCATAAATAAAAAGACGCCCTCAGGTGCAGCAACATCAGAAGAGCAGATGGCATTCATAAGGTGGTGGGCACTGTTGTTGTGGCTCTATTGTATTATACATGCAGCGAGTGTCCCTGCCATGTGAGGTGCTGAGAGACATCCTTGTCAGTCCTGTGGTGCTTACATCACATAGACATTGACTTAGAGCATTGAGGAAATGATGAAAAATTATTTTGCTTCTATTTTCCCTCACTGCCTCATTCTTCTCATTCATGACAAAGCCATGCAACAGGCCTATCTGTGGGGAAAAGGAGGAATAATTTAATTAAACTCTCAGACAAGCTGTAAGCATCACCCTTCCTCCTTACTCCCCAGTCCTCAGCTAAAGGCCCTGTCCAAGTGACCGGCTTGTTAGGGGTCTGAAGTAGAGACTCTGGATTAAGCCAAGAGAAGAAATGAAATCAATTTATATGATAAGGTAGAGTGAAGCGTCGATGTTTTGAGGGGAGGAAGAGGAGAGGTAGGAACACACTGACTGTGCTAACAAGATGAGCCTGAGTTTTGGAGACAAGGGTGACTAAGGGTGTCTGGGCCACCTTCACCATACCTGTCCACATCTAGGCTGTTCTGAAAATGAGCTGGAAATACCATATAATAGGACATAGATTAATCTGAATGTCCTCTTTGTACCTATTCCCCTTGTTCAGTCATCAGTTCCTTCTCACAGTCATGCTTTCTTGATCAATAAAATTAAGTGTCTAAAGCAGGGTCATCTAAAATGTGGCCTGAGGGCCTCAGGTGACCTCAGTGCGATTTATGTGGCCAGCCTACAAACATAGGAATTGACATAAATGCTTTAGTAAATGAATCAGAGCTACCACAGAGCTCTCACTAAAATGGCAAATCAAAATATGTTGTCTATTGTTTCAATAAAAATCCAAGGTTGGACGGCCCTGGTCTAAAGGATGACCCTCAAGAAGCACATTTGTTTTCAAGGGGTTGCCTTCTACTTGGGCTACTCTGAGCAGTCCAAAATGCTGAAAATCAGTGTGACCCTAGGCAAGTCACTTAACCCAGATTGCCTCCCCCTTCCCCTGAAAAGAAGAAAAGAAGAAATGCTGACAATCAAGGGAATTCCTCTACTGGGCCAATTAAGAGATATAGCATGCTGTGGTAGCAACAATCATAGATTCAGTACTGAATAGTGCAGCCCCCACTAGCTTCCTAAGATGACATTTTTGATGAGGGCACAGTCTTTGGGAACCCCTTGAACCCTTGAACTCTCCTTGAATCTTCCCACTTGTTCTGGCCTGAGGCTATAACCATTAGGCCCAAATGCCTACCTTGCCTAGCCCTCCATTGTCCAGCCCTTTCCCACCCTTAATCCTGATCAAAATATCTATACCCTAGCTGTGTTACCCCAGCCCTCTATTGTCTGTAGGTCTCCATGTAGCCTTCAGCTATTTCCCACCCTGAAGTCTGACCTCATCTCAGTCATCAAGCTCCTCCTTAGACTCCTCCTCAAGTCCCTCCCTAAACCCCTCCTCTAGTCACCCCAGACCACCCCTCAATCCCTTCCACAATCTTTGTGTATATAATCTCCATCTTGCCTCCATGAAGGTGCTCAGATTCAATCTAATTCAGTAGGTTGAATCTGATCCGCTTGTGGAAACAGGCATCACAAAGGATGGAATTTCTTAAGACAACCCATTATGGTGAATCCTTGATAAACTTTGTCTTTTCCCTTGGCTGAGAAGGTTTGAGTGGAATTCTTTTGGCAGGACCCGGTGTGTCGGTATTTTGGGGTCTCGAACACCCCTAGAAACCTATGGTTTCCTACCATATTCATTTTGATTAAACCTCTTCATTTTCACATGGAGCATTTTAGGGAGCTTTTTCCAGGAAAATTTTGTTGATTGGAGCACATTCGGACATTCTGTAGCTGGTTCCATGGTCTACCATGTTGGGAGTCTTGTTCCATTGGATGCATATCTGAAACTGTGGTTTTCAAAAGGGCCTGAAGCAGCATTGGCTATGTTTCTCTTTGCTGTTTTCACCTCTGGGGAAGGAGATTGCACCTTCATTCACAGGGTCTGGCAAGACCCATCAATTAAGAGGAAGAGCCATGACCTTTCTCTAAGCTACATGTGCCACCCCCTCAAACAAAACCCCAACAACAAAGAACAAAAAAACTAAAGAAACTAAAGGACCTTGGATTTTTCTCAATTCTTTTCTGTCCTAGTTTCAGAGAGTAGAGTTTCAAAGACTGGGAATGTGAGACGCAAGAATCCAGAAATCCAGTAATCTAGATTGAGTTTTTCAGTTAGCCCTTCACCAATGCCTTGAGAAACAAGGAGCAATCCTCTGGAATGAAATTTGGGAATCCAACCCAGAAGAGGACGGTAGCCTACCTTTGGTCATGAACTTTGTAGGATCAATGCTTTGTAGGATTTGACTTAGGTTTCAAATGGGATCCATTCCCCTTCCCAGAGAATGAGGATATGTAGGGGAAGATTATGCCCCTGAGGTGTTGGAGAACATGTATACATGTCTATTATTAATATATCTTTGAAATAAATATTCCTTTGAAAAAATTGTCTGAGGTTAAACACACAAGTGGAATTGAGGTACTAGTCACTAGTGGGGGAACGTGGCTGATGATGGCCCAAGCCCTTCAGGGTATAGAGGGAGATCTAATAGGTCAGACCCTGACAGAGTAGAGCCAGAATGTACTATGTCACATACAGATGAGGAGACTGAGGCCTAGGTCATGACAGAGGGAGAACTTTGACCCAAGTCCTTACATCTTAAACCCAGGACATTTTCCACTGTATTATGGTACATCTATACTGAACTGGAAGGAGAGCTGCTTATTGCTCATTACATATAATTTCCTTTCTCTAGGCTTCAATTCTCTCCTCTGTAAAATGAGGGAGTTAGACTAGATTTCTAAAGCCTATCATTCCTGATCTAAATTATACTATTGTCATTAGGGTCCTTGGTGGGGGTGTTAGAGTCCGTTTACTTGTGAATGGAAAGAGTCCAAGGACTACAGGAGTTGGCAATCATATAGAGCTCTTTTATTACTGGATACATCCAGGGACTCCATCCTAAAGATGAGAGACCTCGACTCTAGGTTTAAGGCAGATTTTATAGGGTACAGAAACAAAGAGGTAGTTAGTTAGGGTACAGGGCAGTTAATGCACACACAGCTAAGTCAATATTCAGTTCCTGGGGTCTGGATCTTGTCAGTCTGGGGGTCGGACATCCCGACGCCTCACTTTTATCTTCTTCTTATCTGTAGCACACTAATCTTCTTCTTATCTGTAGAGACCGACCTCACCTGGAGGTAGTTAATCCTGTAGGGTCCCACCTGGAGGTAATAACTCTTATTGGGGCAATTAGACCCTCTCGGGGAGTAGTAAATCTTAAGGGTCTTATCCCGAATTTTCAACTATTTTCTTGTTAGAGCTATTAACCCTTTCCTAGGTTCCTACAGGGGCAGTGAAAAGAGAATTAGATTTGGAATCAGAGGGACAGAGTTCAAATTCTGACCCTACCACTTACTACTTATGTGACCTTGGGCAAATTGTTTTACCTCCTTTGGCCTCAGTTTCTTCTTCAGTAAAATGAAAGAGTTAGATAAAATGACCTTTGAAAGCCCCTTCTAGTTATAAACTGACTATCCTTTGATCCTGATGAGTAAGGTGAAGGTAAGTGGAACCTAAAAAGAAACTGGTTAACTAAGATTTTTAGGGAAACTTTGAACATTTTGAAAGTAAATTATTGAGTTCATCAGTATCACTCGCTCCCTCCTAAAAGACAGAAAAATCAGAAGCAGGGTGCAAGTTACTTTCTGAGATATTCTGGCAAATTAGCCAGTTTGCCCCTCGAAAGGGAGCCAGATATTCCCTAGAGTGTAAATTAGTCATTAGCTCTTTCAAACTACTAGAGCAGAAAAGCAATAACTTGCTAAAATGTACCCCCGTGACCTAAGAGAGTTAAAACCAGAGAGCGTTCTATGGCTCAGGAGACTCTGAATTAGTGGCCTATACCAAGTCTTTGTTGCTGCATGGCTGTCATTGACCCAACGGTATGGCAGTAATTTTTTTTTAATGAGATGTTGCTCTCTAAAGGCACCTACCTTTACCTAAGATGAGATTGTTTTACTGGAAAACCAGCCTTATGGTATCTGTTAGGGATGGAGGTGATCTGGAAAGTAGACTGACAGTGAGACCAATCTGCTAGGAAAATGTCCTGGATACTTTTTCTAATCCCTAGAGACTGTTCCTGGGAGGACTTAAGTCACTTAGCTCAGCATTCCTTGGGACTCTGTGGGCTAATCTTCACCTTTTCCCATACAGGATCTGTCAATGTAAGAGAGGAAAAAAAAACCCTCTTCCTTCTAGTTCTTATCTCCCATTAGTTTCTTCTCTTACCAAACTGGGATGAAAAACAACTGTGATTGTATTTATGGCCAGGCTGGTCTTGTCAAAGGTCTATAACACAATAAATACCATTAAAGAAAAGGAAGAAGTTTTAGGCATGCAAGGATGGAAACATTCAGGACCCTTCAAGGAAATTATAATCCAATAGGAAGGATAGGATAGGTACACAAATTATAACTAAAAGTCAGATGTGACGAGAGTAAAGGAGAGGTCTTGTCAAAGTGCTATGAAGAGATTTCTCTCAATAGACTGGGTGGGGGGAGACTCAGAAAGGCTCAGTTGAAAAGGTGGTACCTCACCTGAAGAGAGAAAAGAATTTGAATGGGAAGTTGAAGAAACTGAGGCAGACAGAATTTAAGTGATTTTCCTAGGATTACCCAGCTAGTGAGTGTCTGAGGACAAATTTGAACTCAGGTCTTCGCTGTCTGCTCAAAGGCATGATTATATGATGAAAGGTGGAGTTTAAGGAACTGTAAGTAGGTCAGTTTGTTTGGAAGACAGTGCGAGAGAGGGGCTGAGGACTAATATGGAGGTTTAAAAAGCTGGATGAGAGACATTGTGAAAGGATTTAAATGTCAGGTTGACAAGGTTGTATTTATTTTATCCCTGAAGTAATAGAGAGCCATTGAAGATTTTAGAGGATATATTTAGTCCTATGTCTTTTGAATAAAAATCTGTCAGTTTGGAAAATGGATTAGATGGGGCAGCAATTGGGAAACAGAGAGCCCAATCAGCTACTCCCTACTGCAATAGTCCAGGCTAAGGTCAACTGCCTACCCCCTAGTTCTATTTTATTGTTATTTTTCTAAAAGTCACTAGAACCTTGAGTTTTAAAAGAGAGATAGAAAATAGCTTCCTCGTTAGTATAATTGCAAAGTCCATACTTTTTCTGATCATACTTTTTTAGATAACCTTATCATTCTCCCAAATATCCTCCCTGAGCTCCTAGGAGAGCCTCTTCCTTGCTTAGATTTCAAGGATTCTAGAGTCTGCTTAGGTTACAGCTGCTCCATGGCCCCAAAGGATCCATAAGGAGCAGGTTATTTACAAATTTGGCCCCCGGCATAGCAGATTAGGAGGCAGCTTGTTATTAACACCGTAGGAAAGACAACACATTTTTAAAACTAAACCAAAAAAAAAAATCAGAGAATGGAGCCAGCTCATTCAAAAACATGATTGTTCCATGAAAAGAAGTTGCTTTTGTTCTCAGCAAGAAGGCCCAACAGTAGCTGGCCTGCTTTATTGTGAGAACATATTGCCATATCTTTCCAGACCAGCCTTTCACCCAGTTTTCCTATCCAGACCATAAACATCTTTCCCTGCAATGGCTGGC
>CM053625.1:274043082-274091788 GCA_028646595.1 Phalanger gymnotis | reverse complement strand
GCTGGGCTCAGCTCCGCTCCCCTCGGCTGGGGGCTGGGAGGTCCGTGTGGGACAGACCTTACCCAGAGACCATCCAGGCTGTCCTGGGTTGAGGCCCTGCTTCCCTCTGCCACTTTGTGGGTTCTGCAGCTCTAGAATTGGTTCAGAGCCATTGTTTTATAGGTTTTTGGAGGAACTTGGTGGGGAGTTCACGCCAGTCACTGCTTCCCAGCCGCCATCTTGGCTCCGCCCTCAAGGCAGAACAATTTCATCCACAGACAGAAGCTTCTGAAAGACCTTGCCATCCATGGGGAATCTGTCTTCAACTTTGCTTTAGATCTTCTCTCTTATAAATGTGTTATGAACACATTTGATGATCATACATCTCTATGTATATATCCATGTATTACATCTAATATTTGTGATCATACAATTGTTGCACAGAGATGTTTCTGTTATTATATCCCCCAAGGAATCTTGAATGATTTTAATGTAGAAATGGGAAACACCTTATTGAAAAAGAGCCTGTAAGGCAGTCATTTTTTTCTACTGAATCAAACGCTTTTTCCATAATAGATAGACAATAAACTAAGCAGAGTCTTTGATTCTCTATATCTTTAATTTAGCTATGAAATGGTAAAGTTGTGATCCATTGTTGAACATCCCTCTCAAATGTCAATTCTCTATTCCTTCAAAAAGATGTCCTGCATTCATGTCTAGATAAATCTCATGAAGATTTTGTGTAAATGGAACAGTAGATATCTAGGTAGGTAGATATTCATGTTTCTTATTTCCTTCCACCTTTTTTTAAAGTATTAATGAAGTCTGAGCTCCCCTCCACGACTTTAGTATATTCCCTTCCTTCGAATACTTTGAATATTAGTCCCTCAACACCTTTAAAGTGATGTCACTTCCTGCACCAATTACCTCTTTCTCTCTTTGTTTCAATTTGACTTTTCCCATCTTTGTCATTTTTACTCCCCCTTATAAGCACTTCATGAACTGTTAGCATCTAAGTATGGCTGGTCCAAGTCTACTATCTGCTGATAGAGAAAAGTTCATTATTATAAATATATAATGTATATGCATACATATAACACATACATGTATGTACATGTATATATACACACACATATAGATATATATTTACAAAAATTTTCCATTTCTCTTTTGTTTGTTATCCTTTTAAATTTTTGTCATTAGATGCCCCTTGAAATGGCTATGCTTAGTTGGATGTCTTACCAAGTTTTCTTTAAGATGGTTTTTACCATCCAGTGCTTCTCTCTGCCTTATTCAGTGATGGTACTTATATTCATCAGAATTCTTTGTAAGATTTTTACAAACTATTTCAGAGTCTAATCTGGTATTGTATTTGCCAGTCATCTCTCTGTTTGGCAACTAAGTCAGATAATTGCTCACTAGCACACTATCTGGACTCTTGTTCTTGTTGCTGTGGGCAGTTAATTTACATTGGTTAAATGTCTTCATAAAAATATTATAATTTATACTTATGTCATTTCTATTGTCCATTTGCTATTTTGAATTGTCAGTTATTCAATTAAATAGTTTAGGATTGAATTGTTTCAGTTGTAGGGAATTTGTTTTTCTCATTATTATTCTTTCTTGCTTTATATCAATTCTGGTCTTAGCTTAACAAGTGAGTGTTCTGACTACACAGAAAGCTGATTCATGGATTACTCCCACATCAGTAACAGGTCGTTTTCTGCCTATCAAAATTAATCTATTTCTTTTTTATTCTTTTGCAATTTTATTTGGTAATTGCCATGACCAGAAAATACTAATTCTTTTCTCAAGAAAGAAGTTTATTATGTAAAGACACGAGGTTTCTTTATAATCTCCAAGTCTTTGGCCCTTCTCTCTCCTTTTTTTTAAACTTCATTTTACAGTGTTTTTCCTCCCATTCTCACTTTTTCTACCTTTAAATTAAAGTCATCAAGCATCAAAATGTACGTTGATTTAGTCTGGGAGATTTCATCAAGTTCTTCATAGAATTTCTCTATATCTTCATCCTTGCAACCAAACTCAGTTTAGACTTGCAATGGTGGGGAACCAACGGCCTTGAGGCCACATGTGGCCCTCTAAGTCCTCAATTCAGCCTTTTGACTGCATCCAAACTTCACAGAACAAATCACCTTAATAAAAGAATTTGTTTTGTAAAACTTGGACTCAGTCAAAAGGCTGCACTCAAGGACCTAGAAGGCCACACGTGGCCTTGAGGCCACAGGTTCTCCATTCCTGACTGCTTCAGTTATTTTTATGGTGGTCTTTAGGCAAATATTAATACTAGTACTGCAGTATGAGATGATACAATATTCCTTGAAATAATGTTTTTGTTACTTTTGGGCACATGACAAAACTCACTTTGCCAACTCCTCTTCTGCTTCTCTTGAAGTACCTGTGAGCCAGCCTTTAATTTAGCAGAATGTGTGAGGGTTGGGGGCAGCAAGTGGAGATTGGAATGGTGCATAGCAAGTAGCATGTACAAATTGCCCTTACTATTTAGAGTAATAAGTAGATACCATTCTTCTTACTTACATTTCATGTAACTTTGGTAAGTTGGAGAACACATCAGCTTCTATTACTTCCAAAGCATCATTTTGAGAGATCTCTCTGTGGACAAAAAAGCTGCTTGATTAAATTAAATTTTATGAATCTTTATTGAAAATCTGTTAGATATCTACCTCTGTACTTTGTATTTTGGGAGGAATACATAGGCATAAAAGATATAGTTCCTGTCCCTAAGAAACTTACAGTTTAGGTGGAGAGATGAGACACAGAAGTAATGAGATGCCTCATTGTGTGGGAGGTGCAATTAGAAAATAATTCTAAACAGTACATAAGCAAATGAAAGATCAAAGAATCACTGAATCTTAGATATGGAAAGAATATTAGCTAGTATCCAGTCTGGCCCCATGTTTTTACAAATGAGGAAACTGAGACCCAGAGAAGTAAAGTAAGCTTGAAGATCACAAAGCTGCTTAATAATAGAACCAGGCCTAGAATACAAGGCTTAGCATTCTCATGCCAGGAATCCTTTCTGTAGTACAGAGGAATCTATTATGGACAACTTTTTAGAGATGCGTTTTTGACCTGAGCTTTGAAGGGTGAGTAGGATTTGGACATAAAAGATGGGGAAGATATTTCAGGCAGAAGGAAGAGCATGAACAAAACAAGAAAGTATGGCTTACTGTGGTATGTATTTGTTTCAGGGTGAAGGGAGAGGAAGCAATAGAAGACAATATTTGAATTGGACTAAAGACATTATTATGAAATATTGAAACTGATCCTTTGGGGACAGTTCAATAGACAAGTAGATAAGAGGAGATATCAGTGTGGGGATTGGAGCCTGCCTTCTTCATGACCAGCAATTCCTGACCAACTCTCACCAATAGGCAGAAAGGTACAAGAATTGAAGAAGTGGCAGCACCTCCCAGACCAGTGGTCCTGCCTCCATCCTAGGCTCTGGGGGAGCAACTCCTGTGGAGAAGACACTAGCCATCCCCAGCAACTGCCAACCACCTGACATTCACAGGGTAGGTGAGCCAGCCTAGATGAAGCAACAAGGAGAAACTGGAGGTAGCACATACCATCTAACCACTACCACCATCTTGATCACTATGTCCTCTTAGATCTTGATGGAAACAGCCCAAGACCCTGGACCCAAGAGCTTTGTAAATACCAATATAGTGTCTTCAACAATTTTGAGAAGCAGTTACTATGGAGAGAGCCTAGAAACTGCTCCTGAAGGTACTGCAACCACAGCTCCTGAAGGCTCAACAAAGAAAAGTCTTTCCAAAAAAGTTCTTAGCTCTATTAAAAGTTCAACATCAGAAACCTATACCATCTTTTTTTTCCAGTGGAAATTATTTTAGAGAAGAGGTATAACCATCTACTTTGTCACTGGACCCTAAGGATCATGGGACCTTTCCATCTGACTTTTAGCTGAGACCTGCTGTTTTATCTCTACTATTGGAATGTCAACTCTTTGTGAGCAGGGTCTATCTTACTTTTCTATTTGTCTTCCCATTGTTTAGCATAGTGCTTTGCACTAACACATGCTTAATAAATGCTTCATTTGTTCATTCATTGATGTAATTTATTTTATTGGCTTCTAGTATTCTGATTACAATTATAAACTATATGTCCTTGAATTAGAGATGAATCAATGTTGAACAAAGCAAATGGCATAACAAAGGGGGAAGAGCTTTTCTAGTAGGATGGGAGCTGTTAGTCATTTTCTGATTGGGTAACCCACATCAAGAAAATAAATTGTACAGTGGACAGAGTGCTGGGCCTAGAGTCAGAAAAATCTTATTTCAAATCTGGTCTTACTAGCTGCGTGACTCTGGTCAAATCACTTAACTTCCATCTACTTCAGTTTTTTCAATTGCCCTCTTGTATCGAGTGGTGTGCATCAAAGGTAAGGCAAGGGCCTAATTGACAACATAGTCTCTCTTCCTTATTACTCAATGCATTTTACACATCTACAATGCCCCTGGTATCTCAGAGGGATGAGTTCAAATAGTATGTGTTATATCCTTATTCCTATATCACTACAGCCTCTAGCAAATTATTGCTTGTACTTTTTGTGTGCTTTCAAAAACTGTATTATTGATTTATTTTAAACATTCTTTTTACATTTTCAGTGTCAAATTCTCTCCCTCCCTTCTACACTTCCCCCATCCACTGACAAGGCAAACAGTATAATATCAACTATACATGTGAAATTATATAAAACATATTTCCATATTAGCCATATTACAAAAAATAAAGTGAGAAAATTATACTTTAATTTGCATTCAGACTTCATCGTCTCTCTCTGGCTGTGAATAGCATTTTTTCATCAAGAATTCTTTGGAATTGTTTGGATTATTGTATTGATCAGAGTACAGAAATATTTCGCAGCTGGTCATGATTACAACATTGCTGTTACTATGCACAATGATCTTTCAATTCTTCTCACTTTGCCTTGTATCAGTTCATACATGTTTTGTCATGTTTTTCTAAAACCTCCCCTCATCATTTCTTAAAGCACTATAGTACTCCATCACAATCATATGTAACAGCTTGTTCAACCATTCCCCAATTGGTGAGCACCGCCTTGATATCCAGTTCTTTGCCAACACAAAACAGCTGGTATAAATGTTTTTGTACACATAGGTCCTCTTTCTTTTTCTTTAGTCTCTTTGAGATACAGACCTAGTAGCAGTAATGTTGGATCAATGGGTATGCACAGCTTTGTAGCCCTTTGGGCATAGTTCCAAATTGTTCTCCAGAATGGTGGGACAAGTTTGTTACTGCCCCAACAATTCATTAGTGTACCTCTTTTTCCTCATCACCTCCAACATTTGTCCTTTCTGCTAGGTATGAGGTGGTATTTAAGAGTTGTTTTAATTTGCATTTCTCTGATCAATAGTGATTTAGAGCATTTTTTCATGTGATTATACTTTTGATTTCTTCTTCTGAAAACTGCCTGTTCATATCCTTTGACTATTTATCAACTGGGGAATGACTCTTTTTTTTTTTTTATAAATTTGACTCAATTGTCTATAAATTTGAGAAATGAGACTTATCAGAGAAATTTTGCTGTAATTTTTTTATATTACTTCATTCTCTAGGGCAAAATAGAGTTTTCCCAATTATCTCTTTTAATTAGGTCTATTTTTGCTTTTGCTTTGTCTCAGATTATGACTATCCCTGAAGCAGCTGAAGCACATTAGATTCTATTCCAATCCTTTAACTCTCTGTGTGTCCATGTGCTTCAAGTGTGTCTCTTTTAAACAACAAATTGTTGGATTCTGTTTTCTAATCTAATCTGCTATTCTCTTCCATTTTATGGGCCAGCTCATCTCATTCACATTTACAGTTGTGACTAATAACTGTATATCTCCTTCCATCTCATTTTCTTGTTTCATTGTCTTTCTTTCTTTTTATCTTGTCCCTCCTCAAAAGTCCACTTTGCGTCTAACCCCTGCCTCCTTTAATCTACTCTCCCTTTTATCATCCCCCCCACCTTTCTCTTATCTTCATCTCTTTCCATTTCCCTACTGGGTAAGATAGATTTCTATACAAAACTGAGTATGCATGTATACATACATATGTATACGTGTACATATATATACATACACATATAAGTATATATACACGCACACACACATATACATGTATTGTATATGTGTGCATGTATATATACATATATGTATATATGTGTATATATGTATACACACGTATGTATATATGTGTATATATATGTATATATGTAATTGCCTGTAATTTAAAAGTAATGAACTCTGTGATGCTTTGGGTCAGGTCTTAGGAAAGGATGATCAAAGCTCTCTCCTAGCTTTTCCACTGACTCATTTTCTTTCTGCCATTTTACTTCTTTTACCCTTTATTCTTCTTGTGGGAACCCAGAGCCTGGAGAAAATACTTATCTCCTTCAATTCCAGTCTGATCCTTCTTATGGATCCTTATTCTAAGCCCATGGGTGGGGAATTTGGAGAGTCTTGGACTGCTCTTTCCAAGGTGAGAGACTCTTTTATATGTAACTTCATGAATTACCTCTTCTTTAGGCTTCAAACCTTGTGCCTCCCTCATCCTTCTTGGAAGGTGGAAAGGTACAAGCTCTCTGATATTCTCTGTCTCACTTTCTCTTACTCTGTTTTTCTTTCCCCTTTTTTCTTTAACCTATCCTATCTATTCCTGGTTGGTTTGCCTGAAGCAAATTCCTCTGACTGACTTGTTGTACCAAGGGGTCTTCAATATAAAAACAGCCTCTTTAATTCATTGCCCTGAACTGGTATTGGTCTCTGGGGCTAAAGACCAATGACCAAAGCCTTCCCAATCTTCCTTCCTAAGCCTGGTTCTCTCAGAATGCTCCCAGCATGGGATCTCCCTCTAGATTCCTCTTCTATGAATCTTAATAGTCATTCTTAATTGTCCTCTCCTTGGCCAAGATGAGCTATGAGATTCATTTAAGGGCCAATAACCTCTGGATGACTTTTCTATGCTTTATGTCCCTCTTCTTTCATCTCCAGAGAAGCATCTCCAAAGGGAGTGGCTATTTCATGAACTCTACATTTCACAATAACTGAAAAAAAAATTTTGGTACATGTAGTATGTGATCTTAGCAAATTTTCCCTCCTCTAATAGTCAGAGGAATCATCACTACAACCAGAAAGAGTTAACATATCACTGCAGGGCCCTCATTTTTCCCTAGGGAGTAGCTTGGATAAGGAGAAGAGAGTCCACTACTCAGAGGCACAGACCTCATGAGGAGACCCGGCAACTTAATTAGTTAATGTTTATAAAGTGACTTGGAAATGAAAAGTGCTATTATTAGGTATATTGGGGAAGGAGCCCATGCAGTTTTAATGCAGCAGCTGAGAGTGTCTCAGGAAATCTTACAGGCAGAATTAATTTAAATTGGCTTAGAAAGGAGCACTGTCACCCAGACTGGAAAATAGCTGAAGTGCTGAGAAGAAAGTCTAATGGCCAAGGGAATGTGCTGAAGGGAGAGGAAGAGAAGAGGTCCAGTGAGAGCTCTAAAAGTACCTAACATCTGCCTCAGTGGTATGGGCATTCTAAGTGTTGCTTTTGAATTCAATAGTTTAGCGAAGCTGCCAGAGTTTGGGGTCGAAATACCCATGGGATTAGATGAAAAATGCTCAAAAAGACAGGCTAGCTGTTTCCCTCCCTCTGTGATTATTTTTGGTGTGTTTGCCTCCATTTTAAGTATGTTGTCAGAGAGACATATGGTTGGAAAAGGAGGTGGGCTGATTATGTAGTGATAATGAAATAAGGCTTGTGGATGGCTCCTGTATTCCACTGGTATCCTTGCGAGTGTTAAGAGTTCTAGAGATGGCCCCAAGCATGCTGAATGGCTCCTCTGAGGAGGACTTATAGGAAAAGATGGACAAGAGTTGCAATGGATGTAAAGGCAGGATTAGGTTGAAATTTGCAGAGTTGAAGGGATTACCTAGGTTAGTGAGATCACAGAACCAAGAAAGTATGGAAGCTGGATTCCAGGAGACATTAGCCTGCTGTTTGAACCCTGCTCCTAGTAGAAGATCTGATGATTTGCATCTATCAAAGGCCACGAAAATTCTGCAGAATAGTTTAGATATGAAGAGAAATGTGTTTGAATTTTTAAAGGAGTAGTAGTGAAGAACAGAAAAAGGGTAAGTAAAATCAGAGAGAGGTCTTTGAAGGTTATTTTGAGTGATGCCAATAGATATGGCTTATCCTTGGTCATTTTCTAGCACATAGTTATACAGTTATAGTTTATTCCAGGCTTACTACTTGGGTTTATGGACTGAATACTATATGCATTCATCTTTTAAAAGTATCTTTACTTGATGTTAATTTGGCAAATCATTACCAAAAAGGGACCCAACTAGGAAAAGCCAAATGTTGCTGAAAAGGAAGGCAAGTATCTGCAAATGAAATTCCTCTAGAAAGATTCTCTGTTCTGTATTCTTTACCATGAAGTACAATGAGAATATTAGGATACATATAGAACTGGGAGTTCTCTGACCAGGTTTCTAGCTGTAACTCTGCTGCTAGCTGTGTGATGCCCTCTCTGAGGCTCAGATACCTAGCCATTGCATTTTACCATTGTAAAGGATCTTAGAGATCATTTAGTCAATACCTGCCGCTCCATGTATAAATCTACCTTGCAGTATCCCTGACATAAGTATCTCTCTCTCTCTCTCTCTCTCTCTCTGTATATATATACACATATGTATGTATATATATATATATATATATATATATATATATATATATATATATATATACACATATACACATATGTAACATGGGGGAAGTCACAGCAATTGGGGTTAAGTGACTTGCCCAAGGTCACACAGCTAGTAAGTGTGTCAAGTGTCTGAGGCCGGATTTGAACTCAGATCCTCCTGACTCCAGGGCTGGTGTTCTACTCACTGCGCCACCCAGCTGCCCCTATCTCTTTATATCTATATGTATCCGTATCTCTTTCTTGAATTCTTACAATAACAGGGAACTTAATACCTTACAGTCAATGAGGTACTTACTTATTCCATTTTGGGAGATCTTTAATTCGGGAAATTCTTCCTTACGCTGACCTGAAATCCATCTCCCTGTCATTTTTTACTCCTTTTATCCTAATTCTCTGTGGCTCTTTGGAGCCACAAACAATATCTAATCCTCCTTCCACATGAGAACACCAGTTAAAAACGGCATCATTTCTTTTTCCAGCCATGTCTTCCCTTAACCAGGTTATATCCCCCATCTGCCCACACACATACTTTCTCTTCTATAAAATGAAAGAGATGAATAAAGTAATCTCTACACTTCTAACACCATCCTTCTGTTCTATATTTCTAAAGTTTAGAATATATCACTTCTGGGAACTCTCCAACAGATGGCACTGGTAAACCGAAAAACCATTAGCCTCTCCACCAAAGACCCGGAATTTTGGGGGTGAGGAGGAAGAGGGCATTGCTTATGGATTTATTCATTTTTCAAAAGATAGAAATACCCCCACCCCGAAAAGCCACAACTTATTTATTAAACGTCAGATGTGTACTTTGGATGGTTTGGGAAGCCAAACGTTTATTATCCTAGGAAGAAAGAGCTTTGCAGTGTATTAACTAGGAAGACTGTCATACTGTTCCAGCAGAGATGGTGGAAAGAAGAGAGAAACCCTCTTCTCTTATTAAGTCCACATGAGTGGTTGTCAAATCCACCCCAAGCCCCACATGAAATACACAATAAAATTGCTCTTTTTCTGGTGCTGGCTAAATCAATGGGGGCTAGTCCTCTAGAATGAAAGGAAAATTCCCTCCAAGTATTCCCCAAAAGGCCGTCAATCTGTAATGGGCTGAAAGCCCCTGGTGAGTTATGCCTAGATCTGCAGGAAGAGGTTTGGAGCCCTTTTATAATCACCCAAGCAGTCAGCAATGGTAATTGAGACACAGGGTTATAAAAATAACTTTGCTTATCGGAATATTTGTACCACTTTTAAGTGCAACATCATAAAATCAATATAACTTGAAACAGGCGTTCCCATGTTGTTATTAGCAAGGGATTTTCCACTTTCAGCTAATTTGAGGGTGATCTTCTTGAAATAAAAAGGTAGACTCGACTCTTTAAAGTACATACTCATGGAGAGTGTAGAACATCCATAAGCTTGTACCTGCTCATGACCTTAGTATCCAATAGCCTTGTCTTTTCAAGGTAACAAAGACTGAGATGGCTATTGCAAGGCAAAGGCCCATTTCAGGTTGATGAAGGCAAAGATTTAAAGCCCTTTTCCTCAAATTATTTTGCTATTCCTCCCTGTTTGTGAATGAGAAAGGCTTTCTAACTATATGTAACAGGGAAGAAGAAGTCCAATGAAGAAAGAAGTCCAAATGAAGAGAATCAACAAGAGGGCTCAGGATGATTATATCTAGCATGTAATAATGGAAGAGTATCAGCCTGGGGGTTAGGAGACCTAAATTTTATTCTCAGTACTACCACCAATTAGCCTTGCAACCTTGGGCAAGTTATTTGACATCTCTAGGCCTCAGATTCTTCTGAGAATCTATTCTAATAAATGGATTAGACAACCTTGGACCTGAATCTAAGAGTAGTGCACCAGGACAAGGAGTGATTGTGGGGATGAGGCCGTGTGCTGGACAAGAAGCAGGAAGAGAAGTGAGCAACAGAGGCTGTGTGGCTCTGACCCTGTTGTGAATTATCTGCTCAGCGCCCAGCCTAGTCTTAAGCCTTGTACCTTAATAACCAGGGTGAGGAGCTCAGATCAATGGTGAGGTTGGAGTTCTGAACCTTCAAACCTTTCAAGCTCCTTGACAACATTTAGGGCCAAAAGCAGTTTACTAGATCTCTAAACACAGGCAAGCTCATGGTTGTGTTATCCAGACCCAAAACCAGATGGGATGCTTACAGATCTTGGCTCAGGAGTGTAGTGATCAGACTTCACTTGAGGTCAGACAGCTTGAGAGGCCATTGGAAAAATGCACTAATAGTCTGAGCTTCCCCTGAAATCTTACAGTAACCTAGCACTCAAGACCAAGGAAAGTAGTAGCAGGACCAAAAGAACACAAAATAGGATGAAACGAGGTGCATACATTCCCTCTAAAAATGCCCTGAGCTTGACACTAACAGGAAGTACCAGTTCGGGAAGTAAGGTTGGAAGAATAAAGAAAGAATTTTACCATTAAGAGCTGTTATGGTGATAGAGACACAATAGACACAAATCTAGAAGAAAAACACAGCTTGGATACAAGTTCAACTAGAATTCCTGAAAGAAATGAAACAAGAATTTTTTTAAAAAGGTTAAACATAACCTTATAGATGAAGTGAAAGAACAAGAGAAAAAAATTAGAAAAGGAATGAGTTATAAAGGAAAGATTTGGAAGGAGAATTGATAACTTAAAAATAGAGTGGTGGATCAGTGGAATAGTTTAGGTACACAATACACAATATCAAATGATCATAATAATCTATTCTGATAAACCTAAAAAGCCAAATTTGGGGATTAAAAACTCACCATTTGACAAAAATTGCTGGGAAAATAGGAAAGCAGTTTGGCAGAAACAAGGCATAGACCAACATCTCACACCATATACCAAGATAAAGTCAAAATGGATAAAATGATTTGAACATAAAGAGTGATATTATAAGTAAATTAGAGGAGCATGGAAAAATGTAGCTGTAAGACCTATGAAGAAGAGAAGAGTTTATGACTAAGCAAGAGATAGAGAGAATCATGGGTAGCAAAAGGGACAATTTTGATTACATGCAATTAAAAAGGTTTTTCAATAGCATAACTAATGTAGTGAAAATTAGAAGTTAAATAAGAAACTGGGAAAAAATTTATAGCAAGCTTCTATGATAAAGGCCTTATTTCTCTAACATGTAGGAAACCGAAACCAAATTAATAAAAATAAGAACCATTCTATAATCGATAAATGGTCAAAGGATATGAACAGGCAGTTTTCCGAAGAAGAAATCAAAACTAACTATAGTCACATAAAAAAAAAATACTTTACGCCACTATTGATTAGGGCCATACAAATTAAAACAGATCTGAGATACCACCTCACACCTATCAGATTGGCTAATATGACACAAAAGGAAAATGACTGCTGGAGGGGATGTGGAAAAATTGGAACACTAATGCTTTGTTGGTGGATTTTTGACTTAGTCCAACCATTCTGGAGAACAATTTGGAACTGCCCAAAGGGCTATAAAACTATGCATACCCTTTAACTCAACAACTCTACTACTAGGTTTGTATCTCAAAGAGACTGGGGAAAAGGGAAAAGCATTTATATGTATGAAAAATATTTAGAACAGCTCTTTTTTGTTGGCAAAGAATGGGAAACTGAGGGGATGCCTATCAATTGGGGGATAGCTAAACAAATTGTGGTATACGATTGTGATGGAATAATACTATTGTGCCCTAAGAAATGATGACAGTGATGGTTTCAGAAAATCTGGGAAGATTTATGTGAACTGATGCAAAGTGTAGTGAACAGAACCAGGACATCATTGTACACAGCAACAGCAATATTGTAAGGATGATCAATTGTAAAAGATTTAGCTATTTTGATCAAGACAATTATAATTCCAAAGGACCCATGATGAAAAATGCTATCTTCTTCCAGAGAGAGATTTAATGAACTCTTCAGACTGAAGCGCACTCTTTTTTCTTTATTTTTATTGTTTCATTTTGTCTGTGTTTTCTTTCACAACATGGCTAATATGGAAATATGTTTTGCATGACTTCGCATGTATGAGTGATATTGTATTGCTTGCCTTCTCAATCAGTGGGGGAATGGCAGGAGGTGGTGAGAGAATTTTTTTATTTGTAAATTTTAAAAAATTTAAACTTAAAAACAAAAGAAGAAAAAAGATATAAAAAATTAAAATAACACAAAATAAGAAAAACAATTGCCATGTGCATAGCAGAGAATGTGAGAGAGGATCCAAAATATACAGCTATGAATTTCCATTTCAAGAAAGTCTATATAATAAATACTATGCATTATATTGAGAGCTGTCCATCTTTTCTTTGCTTCCTATATACCTATACACATGTGCATATGTATGCACGTGTATACATGTATATACATACCTATATATACACATACATATAAATATTCACTCAAAAATATACATACATAAACACATATATACCCATGCATAATATACTTAGATATCAGTAATCATAGTTATATGTAAACACATACATTCATATGCAACCATGTAAGACAATACTATGCTTATTCATCCTCAGTTTCTTGGAGGGTGGATAACATCTTCCTTTATAAGTCCAAGCCTTTCCATATTTTTCCAAATCTACCAACTCGTCATTTCCTACACCAGAGCAAGATTCCCATCTTATACTGTCTAGTTATTTTAAATAGTCCTAAACAATGTTGATAAATATGGCTGACACAGTATCGTCTTCCTATTTTTCTCTTTTGATGAAATCTATTTTAGCCTTAACTTTGTCTGAGATCACAAGTACCACCCCGTTCCTTTTCCCCTAACAGATTCCATTCCTGATATTTATTTTACATTTGTGTGTATCTCTTATTTCCTTTCCCTCCTCACGCCTCTACTTTATTTCTACCCACTACCTTGACCTCCTATTACTTGACCTACATCCCCCTCCACAGATCCTTCTCTTATTTTCCCATTCCATTAATCTAAACATCCTTCTATATTCCCCTTTAACCAATCTCCTCACCCTCCCCTTTAAATATCCCTTCCATCTCCACTCCCCTCTCCCTATCTCCTTAGTATTTTATTTCTTTCTGAATTTAGAAGACTTTTATACTCTTCTAGATACATATGTATTGTTCCCTCTTGAACCTATTCCCAATGAAAGTAAGTTTCTAGAACTACCAGCCCTCCATCCCCATCTAATTCCTCTGTGTCAGTCCTTCATCTCACACCTCATTTGTACAAGATAATTTGTATAATTTTTAGCTGTTCCTAAATGGTTTTACTTTTTAAAATCATTATCATACTCAGGTCTACCATAATCTTTCTTATGAACTATCCAATTAATAATAACAATCTTAGACATACATTTCACACATGTAAAAGGTAAACTGTCTTCATTGAGGCCCTCATAATTAGTCTTTGGGATGTATCTTATATTTCTCTTGGCTCTTCTTTGTCAAATCCTCTATTAAGTTCATTTTTTAAAACAAAATCCTGAAAGTCTGACAATTCATTAAATATCCATTTTTTTCCTATTCAGGATTATGCTTAGCTTTGCTGGGTATGACTTTTTCTGCCAGAATACCAGTTCTTTTGCTCTTTGAAATATAGTATTCCAAAACCTGCAGTCTTTTAGTATTGCCTCTGCTAGGTCTTGTGTGATTCTAATTGTTGTACCACGGTATTTAATTTGTTTTGTTCTTATTGCTCATAATATTTTATCCTTGAGCTGGGGGTTTCAGAATTGGAATGATATTCCTGTGGGTTTTCGTTGTAGGATCTCTTTCAGGTGGTGTTTGGTGGATTTTTTCTATTTCTACTTTCCCCTCTTATTCTAATCTACAGGATAATTTTCTTTAATTATTTCCTATGTTAATTGTATCAAGATTCTTTTTGTCATCATAGCTTTCAGGTAGTCTAATTATTCTTATGTTTTTTCTTCTTGATCTGTTCTCCAGATCAGTTATTTTTCTTATGAGATATTTCACATTCTCTTATATTTTTTCATTCTTTTTATTTTATTTTATTATAGCTCAATCTCTTATAATTTTGCTGGCTTCCCCTTGCCTGATTCTGATTTTCAAGGAGTGATTTTCTTCCTTAAGATTCTGGATCTCCTTTTCTAATTGGTTGACTTTCTTTTCATAATCTTGTTTTTCTTGGACTTTTTTTTTTAGTTTTTCCTCAGTCTCATTTGATTTTTAAAGTCTTTTTAAAGTTTTTCTATGAATTCTTCTTGGGCAGGTGACCATTTGATATTTTTCTTTGGGGTAGAAGAGGATTTCTTTGCTCCAGTATTCTCCTCTGAAGATGAACCCTGGTATTCTGTATTTCCATAGTAATTCTCTATGGAATTTCTCATTTGCCTGTTCATTTTTTTTTTATTTGTAGCAGCTCAGTTTTTGTAATCACTTCTAGTCCTGGGGTATGGGGGATGGTGCCTTTGGCCTCAGATCCTCCTTCAGTTCTCCCTTCTGGCCTGGAACTGAAACCAAGATGTCCAGACTCTTGTAAGTGCCCACAGCCAGTGGTACCTCCATCTCACTGCTTTTGCACTCACTGGGCATATGCTGGTTCCTTCTTGCGCCTGGCTACATCTCCACAGCCCAGCTGTGTCTGGCATTCCTTGTAAGCAGAGGTTCCCTTGATCTTCCCTGGCTCAGATGCCCAACTACCCTCTCTGTCCCAGGAATAAAAGTTACTGTAGCTGGGGCTGAGGCATCCTCCCAGCCCAGTAACCCCAGGGCTTGCCCCTTGTTGTTTAAGTGGACCTAACCTGGAGGTGTTTACTTTTTACAGATACCAAACCTCTCGGTGAGATTATCCTTCAAATCCCCAATTGTCCCAGGAAGACCCCTGTTCTGCCCCTACTTGTATTTATTTTTACCACCCTGTGTTTGCCCTGAAGTGCTATTATTTTGTTTGTGGGGGAAATCTGGAGAGCTTGGAATTTTCTTACCTACTCTGTCATCTTCCTAGAACCCTCACTCCAAAGAGAATTTGGAACTCCAATTAAAAAAAAATGAATGCTAAAATTTTTTACATGCAATTGATTATATTTAACTATATATACATATATATATATATGTATCTACATATACATATACATATATATATATATTTAAAAAAAAGAATTAGCTGCTTAACACAAGAGGAACAAAACCTTAACCAGATGACAGATCCCTTGAAAAGAAAAATGAACTGGATGACTGCTAGAATCTTTTCCAAACCTAACATTCTATAGCATAGTACAGTACAAAGAATCTCATAATCTACCTTTTGATATATGGATGAAATGTCAAAACCTGTCAGTAGCACAAGAATCTTTATGTAAAAGGGTTTCTAGGTATGTCTCATTTGGTGAATCACTGGCCCCATGGTTCGGGTTGGCCTGCCATAAAACTAAATAAAGGAAAATAACTGAAAAGAGCCAGAAGCCAGGTGTTTAAATGGTATATTCACTAGACAGTTTAGAATGGCTCGAGGAGTTATTCCATGTGCTTGGGTTGCTCTTGGGCTCTGTTCCACTGATTCACTGTCGATCAATATCGTGATCAATCAGCAATGATTCTGCTTTGGGGGCTCTTTCCCCAGTACCCCAGCTGTTGCCATTTCTTGGGCCTGTATAGCCCCCTCTCAAGCCTTTGTTCTTTTATCTATTCAAAGAAATCTGTGGGAAGTACATGTAACTCCTTGCCTAAGTCAGTTATTAATGGTTGTTGGGGGATGGGTAAGGACTGTCCATATGTACATGTCTTTTGCTCTCTGGTCTGTTCTCTGAAATAAAAAAAAGATGAAAGACAGTTAACCACCCTGTTGGATCACTGTTATAGGCCAGAATAAAGAGATGACTCCTCCCACAAGATTCCATCTTCCCCAAAGTTCCTGCTAGCCAACCACTAATCATCTTGGATGCTGTTTCAGTTGCCAAAAGCCAATTATTTGTTGGTTTTGTCTTCTTAACATAATCTAGAATGGAAAAGTGTAAACATGAAGTAAGATAGGATAAACACTGTACTGTAATTTCATTAATATAGGGACATCTCAATGAGGAAACTCCCTCTATCAGGGCAGATTAGGATATTCTCTACAACTTATAGTCTTAGAGAGTTGTCTAGAGCACTAAGAGGTTGTGACTTATCTAAAGTCATGCAACCAGCATATGTCAGAGGTGGGAAGTGGATCTAGGTCTTTCTGCCTTCAAGTTCATCTCTAATGCTCATAAAATGGATCTCCTCTCATCAACCCCTTCTCATAGATCCAATACAGTAAAGTATCATTGTTGGTAAGGTTTTTAAAATGCTCAAACCATCTTTCTTGCCTTAGGAAACATTGGATCTCCATTCTTGTCCAATTATTACTTATCCTTAGGATAAGAGTCCAATGGATCTTTATTCAAAATGGAGTCATATGTAGTTTCCTAGGCCAAGGTTTTTCAGGGAGAAAGAGATTTTATATATTTTATGAAGCTTCTTAACAAGGCTTATGGAAGTGAATGTTGAAACCTAAAAATTAACAAATTAATTTAAAAAAAAGATTCTCAATAAGAACTGAATCAGAAAGGGATTTCCATTCGTCCAGCACACTCCAACAACGTGAAATCCTCATTTCGTAAAGCTTTAGCTTGGGAGTGAAGTCACATCTGGGAATATGAGTGAAGTGACAGGAGCAGTTTTGGCAGCACAGCCTGGCAGTCCTGTCAAGGATTCCAGGATTTCCCCTTGTAGAAAATCAGTTGCCTGCATTACTGCAATAAATTGTCCTATTTAATCTGACAAGCACTTGATCCTGAGAGATGAGCTTTCCAACAAAGTCCCTGGATTTAAAGCATTAGCCTTGTTTCTGTACACAGAAATGTTCTAGTCAGTGGCTCGCAGTGATGTCTAACACATGTCTACATGCAGTACGCTCAGAAGGTGTGTTTTCTGTTTGCTACATAAAGGTCAGTGGATCTCAGATGCTCAAAAATGCTGATGATCTCCTTGAGTTAGGGAAGTCACAGAACCTGCCACAGCAGGCTGGTAATTCAAAGGGAAGGTGAGATTATAATACTAACACCAATCTTCAGGTGTGGGACCAGCCTTCAGCAAAATAGCAAAGGAGCTGGGAGTGTGTCTTTGGTGGCTTCTTGCTCCTGTTTCTAGAGATAGTTGTGAAAAGCTCATGGGACCACAGATTTTTGGACTATATAGGTCCAACTCTCTCACCTTATGGATGAAGAAAATGAGATCCAGGGAGGTAAAGCAAACTCAACATGTCCAAAACTGAACTCATTATCTTTCCCCCCAAACCCTGCTCCCTAATTTTGACATTCTGTTGAGGGCACCATCATTCTCTAAGTTACCCAGGCTTATGGCCTTGGTGTCATCCTCAACTCCTCACTCTCTCACTTCCCCCATATCCAATCAATTGCTTAGTCCTGCCATTTCTACCTTTGCAACATCTCTCATATTCACTCTCCTTGTTTTCCTCTGGCACTGCCACCACTGTGACACAGGCCTTCATCATCTCACACCTGGATTATTGCAGTAGCCGGCTGGTTGGTCTCACTGCCTCAAACATCTTCCCATTCCAGTCCATCCTTCACTGATTTATCAAAGCGATCTTCCTAAAGCTCAGGTCTTACTATATCATCACCTTATTCAATTACCTTCGCTGGCTCCCTATTGCCTCCAAGATCAAATATGAAATCCTCTGTTTGGCGTTTAAATCCCTTCATAACCTGGGCTTTTCTAACTTTGATGTGTGTGTGTGTGTGTGTGTGTGTGTGTGTGTGTGTGTGTGTGTGTGTGTGTGTGATAGAGAGAGACAGAGAAAAACAGAGATTTTTATTGTCTATCCCCCATATCTGGAATTCTTCCTCTTTACATTTCTGTCTTCTGGCTGCTTAGCTTCCTTTAAGTCCCAGCTAAAACTGCACTTTCTGTAAGAAACCTTTCCCACCCCCACCCCTACGCTAATCCCTTCCCTAGGTAGTTTTCTCTTAGTTCAGTGACTAAAGGCTAGGTAAGAACTGAGGCAAAAGATGGCCTAGTTTGCCCAATCAATCTGAGTAAATAAGACTTGGGAAAGACCTTAGCTTAAAATGGCCAACGTCTCCCACTGCATCTGGGGCCAACTCCAGTCATCCTGACCTATGTCTTGCCACTGGACTCTGACGACTCTAGAGGAGAGAGTGAAGTGATAACTTTGCACATCTCTACCTCACTTAAATCCAATTCGCTTGCAGGTCAAGACATCACTCTCCTGATGTCATTGGTCCTTTTCGAGAATGAAGGGATGAACAACCCCACTAACACCAACATCTCCTAGTTATCTTATGTATATCTTACTTGTACATAGTTGTTTGCATGTTGTGTCCCCCATTAGAACGTAAATTCCTTGAGGGCAGGGACTGTTTTGGTTTTGGTTTGGTCTCCAGTGTTTAGTACAGTACCTGGAACACAATGGGTACTTGATAAAAGCTTGTTGATTTGACTTGAAGACACTTGTCCAAGGTCATATAGCTAGTAAATAGCAAGGTCATGATTCATAACTGTAGTGAGATCATAGATTTAGAGCTACAAGGAATCTTCAAGGTCATGAGTATGTCTCCTCATTTTATAAGTGAGGAAATGAGTGACCAGAGAGTGAAGTGACATTTTCCCAAGATCACACAAATGCAGGATTTGAATCCAAGTCTTCTGACTTCAACTGTACTAGGCTGTAGAATTTCAGGAAGTGCCAGAAAAGATTCATGGGAAGGTAGGCCATTCTAGTTCTAAGTTCTATGGGTCAGCTTTTTTCATAGTTGAGAAAAGGTACATGAGTACAAGGGATATGAAAATTAATACAAGGGATATAAAAATAATTTTCTTTCTTTAACTGATCTCAAGTCTGGAGCCTTTCAATATTCACCTTGCCCCCTCACCAATTCCTTTCTAGTTTTATGGCTGGCATCTCAAAGTGAGCTTTATAAGCAATGAACAAAGAGGTAATAGAAAATGAATGTCATACTTTAGTACGGTATGGTGGGGGTGACACGGTTCTCAGGATAGATTATCTCATATTATTTGGTGAGTACCTCGCATGACCTACTGTAGCCACATTATCCCCAACCATATTCATGTCCCTGGCAGTTGCCCCTCCTCTTCCTCCTATTTTCCACCTTTGTAAGTATAATCAAATAAGTATTGCCTTTGCTACTGGAAAGTGTATGTCGACCTACTCCCCTTTGGTTCTACTCATCATACTTGTAACTTTTTAAACTAAAAGATCCCTCTCTAGACACCATTCATCTATATATATTGTCTCTCCTATTGCAACAGGTACTGTCTCACTTTTGTATTTGTATAAATACATCTTATTTTGTTGGGCTCTTTCATTCACTCAACCAGCTTCATTTTAGGTGCAGATCAATTGGCTTCTCATACTACATAATCAGTATTCTATGCTATTGGCTTGGGGTGGAATGTGGGAAGAGTTTAGTACCTCCAGACCCTGGGACAGATCCAATTCATTGCTTGGTTTCTTTCAGACTACAAGCGGTTCTTAACTTGCTGGCCATGAATTTGTTTATTTAATGTTTTCATAACAGTAGTTTAATATCATTGGTTTCCTTTGTAACTATATTTCTATTTTTATGCACTTAAAAACATTATACTGAGGAGGGGTCCATAGCTTCACCATACTATGAAAGGAGTCTGGGGGTCTGTGACATGGTTACTGCCCTGTATTAACCAAGGTTAAGAACCCCTTAGCCTATGCTGCAGCTGAGAAAGCAATTTCTCCTCTAGTGGGCTGCTATGGTTAATCCATTCAGAAGAGAGACTCTGGAGTGTTATGGGAATGAGCAGTTGAAGAGCTGTGTATAGCTGCTAATCATCCAATAAACACTTCAGAGAAAAATAACATGTTAATTTTTCAAACTCACAGTCTAAGTGGCAAGTAGGGTATGGCACAAATAATTTCCTAATATTATTAGTATAGATTTAGCCTTATCTGTTGCTACCCATGGCTCCTAAAGTTCTCGGTCTCACACAGACCAATCCCGATCTTTGGGGCATACCCCAAAGGGTCGTGGTCTTTGTTTTAGGGGGGAGGCTCCTATATTAAAGAGTACATTGAGCCTATTTCTTCTATTTCAGTGCTTGGCCTGTAGTGATTGCATATTCTTCTCAATAATTCATTGACTCTCCCAACTTTTTATTTTATCTCCGTCCCTCTCACATACATTCCCTTCCACTGTCCTCTTCTGAAGACTTTCTCTGATAACACACTGTAGCATGGAGAGCAACCCTGAGTTTTCAAAGGCTTTATCTCCAAGGTCATATGGCTGGTAAGAATAGGAAGTGTGCTCTAAGCCTTCTAAGTCCTACCAAGGAGGAAAGGGTTCTAATACGCACCTGAGAATGGACTATGGGTTTTTCATTGGAAGAGCAGCTTAGGTTACTCTGGGGAGATCCATCACCAGGAGACTGACTGTCTGGTGATAGGCTTTTTTTTTTTTTCAGCCACAGTAACTTATGAAGGCTGCCTGCTAAGATGAAGAGAAGTTTTGATCTGTGTCAGTGGAGGGAGTGAAATCACAGATAATTAAGGTATTGAAGTAAGTTTATGATTTTAAAATGAGTTAAATTTTTTATGATTTTTCCTTAGAAAGAGAAGAGGTAGGAGAGAGAACTTTAAACTAACTTAGTTTGATATTTTTGTACCTGTGGATTCTAATTAACTTTTTTCTCTAGGGTCAGTAGGCATTTTTATTTTTAAAAATGTGACATATAGAAAAGAAGCATTGTCTCTGAAGTTAGAAAACCTGGGTTCAAATTTTGCCTATTCCATTTGTTACCTGGGAGATTTTGGACAAGTGACTGGGCCTCAAGTTCTGCATCTGTAAAATGAAGATGTTGGACTACATTTAACCTCCCTCTGCCTCAGTTTCCCCATCTGCAAAATGAGGATAATAAGAACACCTACTTGCCAAGGTTGTTGTGAGGATAAAAGAAAATATTTGCAAAATGCTTTGAAATCCTAAAATGCTATATAAATGGTAGTTTATCATTATTATTTTGTGTTGGTTGCATTGGTTCAGATCAATTGGCTCAGTATCTTAGGACACTGTGCTAAAGATTCCAAGGTTGATGGTTTGAGCCTCAAATGGGCCACTTTCTTTTTTATTTTAATTTTATTTAAAAAAATATTTAATTTATTTGTTTTAATTTTCAACATTCATTTCCATAAGTTTTAAATTTTCTCCCTCTCCCTCCTCCCTCCCTCCCCAAAATGACACGTAATCTGATATGTGCTCTACACATACATTCCTATTAAACACATTTTCACATTAGTCATGTTGCATAGAAGAATTATAATGAATGGGAGAAACCATGAGAAAGAAAAAAACAAAACAAAAGAGAAGAGTCTGCTTCACTCTGCATTCCAATTCCATAATTCTTTCTCTGGATGTGGATGGCGTTCTCTATCATAAGTTCTTTGAAAAGTTTTAGGTCTTTGAATTGCTGAGAAGGGCCAAGTCTATCAAAATAAGTCCTCGCACAGTGTGGCTATTATCGTGTACAATGCTTTCCTGGTTCTGCTCACTTCACTTAGCGTCAGTTCATATAAGTCTTTCCAGGTTTTCCTGAAGTCCATCTGCTTCTCATTTCTTATAGCAAAATAGTATTCCATTACATTCATATATCAGAACTTGTTCAGCCATTCCCCAATTGATGTGCACCCCTTTGATTTCCAGTTCTTGGCCCCCACAAAAAGGGCTGCTATAAATAGTTTTGTAAATGTGAAATCTTTTCCCATTTTTATGATCTCTTACATGGGCCACTTTCACATTGAGAAACATTGTTCCTTAGCCACAAATTGACCGCTAAGGAAGCATGGCCAAAGAATGATTCCCTAACTTTGTCTACAAAGTGATTTAGCCATCCGATGCCATTGTTCACAAGACGAGATTTGGGAAACGTAGATTACTCTCGATGCGGGAGACACAATTCAAAGTTCAGGCTCATCAGATGGAAGGTCAGGAACATCTTACAGAGAAAAAACGGTACCTCTCATGAGGGTGTAGAATGGGGTTCACTGAAGGACTTCTGCTATTTCCTCAGGTTAATGACCAATTTGGAGATCTCTTCTTTATCTGTGGATTATGAGGGGAAAATGGGACTGTGTGGACTTCTCAAAAATGTCCTAAAGTCCTTGACTGTATTGTTTCTTTTGTTGCTCAGTCATTTTCAGTTGTGTCCAAGTCTTCATGACCCCATTTGGGGTTTTCTTGGCAAACATACTGGAGTAGTTTGCCATTTCCTTCTCCAGCTCATTTTACAGATGAGGAAACTGAGGCAAAAAGGGTTAAGTGACTTGCCCAGAGTCACACAGCTAGTGTCTAAGGGTGGATTTAAACCCTGGTCTTCCTGACTCCAGGACTGGCTCTCTATTTACTGTGCTACCTAGCTGCTGTGCATATTGTTTCTATGTGACCCCACATGTCTCCTGCTTTCATATCCCAGCACGAGTCAACACAGACTCATTAATAAGCAATGATTGTAGTTACCATAACCAGGAGGCAGAGTAATCAGACCAGAATGATATTTAATTAGGTAAGATTAACCACCAATTTCCTTAAGAGGCAAAAGAGAGTGTTTTAAAAGTAGAATTTAATTTTCATTGTGTGGTTCTTGGTTCAATTAGCTTTCTTTTTCATTGGAAAGCTGAGTCTTTATGAAAGATGTACATGGCCCCAGACAAAGCTGGGAGTATAGTTGAATGGTAGTCAAAACTATGTGAGCCACACTAATGTAGACTCTCAAATTAAACCTTCATGCTTTTAAACAAAAACAAATGCCAACAGCAAATCAATAACAAATTACCATGCCCATTTGATTTTTTTTTACTAGCATTTGTCCTCAAAAAATTTCAAAGAACTATATATTCTTCTCCACAATCTGTCTCCCATGCCATCCGTGGGAAAAAAAAAAGCAACCGCAAAAGCAATGTGAAAAGCACTTGTATCCAGCACTTGTATCCAAATGGGCAAGATGTACTTCTAGTGGCTCCTCAAAATGGTTTCCATTTTTGAAATGTGTATTTATGTTTTCGTTCCAATTAAGTGGTAAAGACACTTCCAAGAAGATGATAGATTTAGAGGCCACAAGGAAACCTATTTCTTCAGTCCCTTGTTTGAGAACAATAGGCAGACTAAAAGAAAGCAAAAACTACCAGAAATTCTCAAAAGAACATTTTTTTGAAAATCACACAAAGCAATGGGCAACCCACATAAATGCTATAACACAATGGAATTATATAGATTCAAAAAAGCTAAGGCCAAAATACCAGAGGAAAAATGAAGTGAAACAAAAACAACAGTAACAGGGAGGAAGCATGGTACCATAGAAAGCACATGGCTTCTGCAGCCAGAGGTCCTGGGTTCAAATGCCACCTCTGGTGAATACTACCTAGGTCAAGTTAGGTGACAAGATTCCCTGGGTATCAAATACTAGAGATGTTCCTTCTCTATCCATGAAAATCAGAAACAAAATTAGAATTTTCTCAGGGCACAACAATGGCTGATAAAAATACTGTGATAATTAGATGAAGAAGAATAATAGCTAAAAGATCACAAGGTAAAATGAAGTTAAGAGGTGAATATGATTAAAGAATATCAGATGAAGAAGAAACCTAATGAAAAGGAAGAAAGACTCTTTTTGAGAGAGTTGTCTATATATAGGGTTTCTTAAACTTTTTCTCCTGGTGACCCCTTTCCATTTTGGTAGCCTTTGTTGGCATTGCATGGCCTGAGGGCATGTGCAATGAAAAGTGCACATGCTTTGTGTTCAGAACCAAGGCTGCAATGGCACGGGCAAACACTACCAGAAACACCTTGTATTGGTTACAAGTTTTGAGTTTGAATTAATTTTTGGTCCTTGCACATTCAGAAACCTTTTACTGTTGCCAAATTCCTCATATATTCACCCATATGGGGTCACCACCCATAGTTTAAGAAGAGCTAGATACTATTCAAAACCATTCTTAGTTCCATGATACTAGGGCCATAGTTCAGTGGCAAAAGCCCTGGATTCAACACTTTTGTAGTAAGTTGCTTTTCTTGGAGTCAGGAAGGCCTGGTTTAGAATCCCACTTCAGATGCTAGCTGTATGATCCTGGATAAGTGGTTTAACTTCCCTGGGCCTCAATTTCCTCCAATGAAATACAGAGGTAAGGCTTGATGACCTCAAAGTCCCTTCCAGCTTTAAATATATGATCCTATAGATAACGCTTGTAACTTAGGGCAAATTCTTTAGTTTTTTCACTTATAAGGTAAATGAGTTGGCATCAATGACTTCTGAGGTTCTTTCCAGATTTCTGATCCTATATATTATAATTTTAACTGCTCGCTCTCTGAGCTGAATCGAGCTATCTCCAGTACACTCCTGCCTGAACAGTTCTCTTTTCCCTAAGAAATTGTAGGGGCTTGCCTATGTTGTATGTATCTTTTTATCTTCATATCACCTTGCACAGGGCTAAGTTCACATGGTTAATAATCACTTCATCATTAATAAGTATTCAAGGAAATATACCCTAATCAAAAAGAAAAAACCCTCAAATCTATGTTTTTATTTATTATTCAGGCCAACTTGATTTTTTTTAATGGCAGAGTTGTTATTGTTTAGTTGTTTCTGATTCTTTGTGACCATATCATCTCTGGGGTTTTCTTGGCAAAGATACTTGAGTGGTTTGCCATTTCCTTCTCCAGTGCATTAAGGCAAACAGAGGTTTAGTGACTTGCCCAGGGTTACTCAGGTAACATCTGAGGCTGGATTTCAACTCAGGTCTTCCTGACTCCAGGCCCAGAACTCTATCCACTGGACAATCTAACTGCCTCCTATGGCAGAATACTTCAGGGAATTGGGGAGAGTGATTTCTTGCAGCAAGAAGTTGAGGTGAGCATGCTATATTGCATCATAAACACTTTCTACCCTCCCTCTTTATCCTCAGTTTAATTATTTAACCGGGAAAGTACATCACAAAAGGAACGTTAACAATATTAATAGGAATATTAACAGCAGTGACTGTAGGTTACCCAACCTCTGCTGAGGATAGAAAGTTCTGTGCCAGAGAAAGTAAAGTAATGAGATGACAAGTTTATCACCATTGATTTTGTTAAATATGTTGTTAGAGAGGAAAGTAATAAAGGAGAACAGCTAAGGACAGCAGTACCAAAAACCATGCAATGCAAAGAGATCAGAGAGGTCTCACACTAAACTTTATAACCCCTTGTCTGCCATGCAGCTTTCTCCCCAGGAGAAGTGATGCTTTCAGTGCTAATTAAAATGATCAATAATAAAATAAATGTAGCAGTATTCAAACATATAGATGGCCAGTAAAAGCCCCAGATCAGTGTTCCCCAAATAGAGAGGGAATGGGATGAGCTTCCAGTAGAGGTGGAAACAAAAGTTCTTTTGGGAGGTGGGTCAGAGAGCTGTGGTGCTCATTAACTCCTTCTAATAATGCTATCTTCTTGTTCTTCCTCTCCATGGTGGGCTACTCCTTGAAGTTCTACCTTGTTGTTCAACCATCCTGCCATGTTGGCTCCTGGTCTCCTCCCATCTGCCCTAAGTCATTGAAGTTCTTTTCTGTGCATTCTTGTCCGCTGTATGGTAGATAGAATACCAGACTTAGGATAAGGAAGACCTAAATTCAAATCCCACTTCTGCAATTTACTAGTTGTGTGACCATGGTCAAGTCACTTCACTTTCCTGAGCCTCGGTCTCCTCATTTCTGTAAAATGGGTATCATAATATATCTAATACCTGCTTTACAGAGTTGTTATAAAACTCAGATGACATAATGTATATAAAGCAGTTTGCAAAATCCAAAGTACCGTATAAATGACAGCTATTACTCTTTCTCTTCCTCAGGCATCCAGAGCGCTGATTTTGTCAGGGATGAACTTGAGTCCCTTCAGGGGCTTTCCTTTCCAAACTCTATTGGGATGGGTTTCTTGCTCCATCTCTTTTTTTCCTTTTCTTCCCCTTCTCTTTCCCCTCCCTGCCCCAATCAAAATGATTAAAGCACCATTTGTGCATCTATTCCCCCCATCTTCCACCACAATAACACTCTTCCTTGGCAAACAATTCCACTAATAGGTCTAGAGATAGGAATTCTATCCCTAGGAAGGAGAAGTCAATTTTGTTTTGCTCAGTGGCCAGATATGGTGTCCTAAACTCTCAGATAGCCATCCTGTTGATATGTTCCACTTGTCTTAAGGAAATTGTTTCACATGACATATATCTTGAACCCTCATTACTTCCAAATTCCTCCCTATTGACTGGGAGTGAAGTGGGGTCAGTGAGAGGGTCTTGTTCATTCTGAACCCTGGAAAGGGAAGTGAGAAGTTTTTCATAATATAGTGCCATAGTTACTCTGCCAGAGGATAGAGATTATTTTATCATCAGCTTAAAAGATCCACTGATTTCACCTCTAAATGAATTTTCATTTCTTCTTTGTCAGAGATCCTGGCACTCCTTTCAAGTGAGTACAACAAATACTAACAGAAAGTGGAAGCCCAGCCCTAGGCTCCTTCCATCGTGCTAGGAACACTTAGATCATTTCCTCTGAATCCTAATCTAGTCCTTTGCCACATTCATCGTACCTCTAACATATCTCTTCCTTTTTCTCTGCTTTTCTTTAACACCCCCATCCTTTTCCTCCCTTAGCCTCTTTTTTCCCTTCTCTCTTAACAATTACTCTGTTTTTTATGCCCCTCAATTTTCCAACCCATTAACTCTCATGCATGGCATTTGACTGTTTCCTTTATGGGCCTCCCTTTTTCCCTCACTCCTTTTAATTTTAATTCTCATTGAGTGACAAGGAACTTATATCCAACTGCATCTCAATTGGAATCTCACTGGAGCACCTTAGATAAACACCCTGCTTAAAAAATAGCACCTAGAGCATTATACTATTGTCAGTAGAGCTGTTCTGAGCAACAGGGAGATATTTTCACTGACTCTATATTGGATTGTTTTGCTAACTGTAACTGAACAGCAGCTTCCACCAATAACTAGGGTTATGAGCTTTGCACTGGTGCCCCTGGGCCCTGTTGGTCCTCTTTGGTATTAGATTCCAAGCTTTAAAGTGCCCACATCCAACTGCTTGCCACAGGACTCACATGGTCAGGGAAAGGAAAGAATAAATCCATGTCCCAACGATACTTTACCGCTGCCTGTAGGAGAACTCTTTGCTCTTACGGCTTTTCCAACTCAGTCTTTGGACTTAGGCTGTTGGTACCAACTGGGATATCAGTGTTTATTGGGTGTGTGGTGCCATATTATACACTTGCAATTTTTAAAATTAATTCCATCCTGTATCAAGATGCCATCATTGACCCATCAACTTAAAAATATTTGTTGAGGGACTGGTCGGTTCTCAACAAAATTGTAAAGTTGGTTAAAAAGTTATGTTGTATAATGAAGAGAATGTTGGAATTAGATTGGTCAGTGGAACTAGATTTGAATCCTGACTGTCACTTACTTGCTATATGATGTTGGATGAGTTACTTAGCCTATCTGGGCCTTAGTTTCCTATACATAAAATGAGGGAATTGGACTAGATGGAATTCTAAGGATCCTTATATCTTTAAGTTCTATGATCTCAAGTTCGTAAATACTTTGGTATCTGAAGCCTCCCACTTCCATGCTACATCTTCCACTCTATTCTCATCTTCTTCCTTCATCTATTCAGGTACTTGGAACAAAATCTACTTTCAGGAAAAGCCCTGATATTATCCATTTCTACCCTAGTGTATTTTTTCACTATTTCTTGAAGCTTTATTTCTAATTTTGTAATGAAATTACCTATCTCTAGTTAAAGAAATTTCAAACAATGGGGGGAGGGAAACAGATTTCTTTTGGTTAGTGGGGTTTCCTTAACTTCCTGAAATCATAAAATCCCAGAATTTTAAGGCAAAAAGGACCTCAGAAATTCTCCAATGCCCTCATTTTTAGATGAGTATACTGAGGGCCAGAGAGGTTATTAATTTGTCAAAGGCTAAATATATAGTTTGTGTCAGATCAAGTTGAGAATCACAGAATCTTAGAGCAGGGAACTATGTGCCAGGCATTGCTAAATGCTTTACAAATACTATCTCATTAGATATTCACAACAATCCTGCAAGGTAGGTGTTATTATCTCCATTTTATGGTTGAAGAAACTGAGGAAAACTAAGGTCACACAACTAATAAGTAGCTAAGGCTACATTTGAATGCAGAACTTCCTGACTTCAGGCCCAATTCTCTATCCCCTATGCCATCAGCACTACCAGCTGATTGCATTACTTCAGGGTCATGTAGTCTAACTTCTTCACTTGTACAGGAAAGTCCTTCCTATAATATTTCTATTCATTCAGCTTCTGCTTGAACTCATCACCTACCCAACGAAGCAGCCCATGCCATTTTTTTAAAGCCCCCTGTTTGCATTTTAAGCAGGGGAATTCAGGAAAGCAGAGATTTTTTTACTTCTTTTGTGTCAGGGACCTACCACTTTGGCAGTCTGGTGAAACCCATGGACTCCTTCCAAGAATAACGGAATAATGTTTCAAATAATTGAAGGAAATGCTAAAATTAAGTTAGAGGTCAGTGCAAGCCAGGATACTTTTTTCCCCTGTCAAATTTCACAGGATCCCCCCCTCCCCTTCCACCAAGTTAAGAACCCCTGAAGTAGAGAGACATAAGTGAGGATACTAGGTGAAATAGATCCTAAGTAATTGTGATTGCCATTTTGACATTAGGAAGTCGAGTTTAATTTAGTATATTTGAAAGGAAGTCTGAGGAGGTATGCAGTTTTAACCTTTTATCGTAAGTCAAACATTTTGCTGGGTACATAAAAGCCCATATCAAGCCATATTCAAAGAAGGTACAGAGATGAGAACGTGTTAAGACAGAGCCTTACACCAATTCTGTGGTTCTACACTCAAATAACACCAAATCTCAAAATTCCCTGGGTGAGTTTCCTTGGGAGAAAAGATTAAAGAATAAATATGGTCTCTGCTTTCAAAGATCTTTTTTATAGTAGGCAACGTCAGTATCTTCCTCTCCCCAAGTTAATAGTCATGACTAGGCTAGCTTTTCAAAACCTTCCACATTCTTGTATCACTTACCTATTCAGATTAATTTTCACTATTCCCCTTCATACTGTCTTCATTCTTGCTAGACACCATTATCCCCATGTGTACCACAAGACCACCCATATTTCCTCCTTTCCCCCCCTTCACATTATCTCCACCATCTGGAATTCTTTCCTAACCCTCACCACCTAGGTAAATCACATTCATTCTTGATGACCCAATTCAAGTCTATCATCTTCTGTGCAGGACTCTGCCTACCTTGAGGAATCTGATCTCTCGCTTTCCTGGGTTTCCATGTGTATTAGTAAGGCATGATTCATGACCTTGAGGAAGATCATGAACATGGCTGTATGGTTTGAAATCACAAAGTATGAAAAATTCTCTAGGTAGAAGGCAGAGGAAGTATAATATTTATTTAGACACCAGAGGATCCAATCCCAAGACCAATGACTCCAATTCGATATAGTAGTAATTATATTCCAAAACCACTAAACTCACCTCAATGTAGTAACAAGGAAATTATAACAGTATTATAGCTAGGAACCAAGTCATCCTATAACCTTCCCCCTTGCTAGGGCCTTCCCATAAACAATCACTCAAGAATCCTAACTGCCTGCTTGCCTTTGTCTTCTTCTACAATTCTGAAAGCCCTTGCAGTTCTCAAAGTTCTAGCAGTATCCTGGATTCTCTGTATTCTCAGTTCTCTAATCTCTTGATGCTGTGGATTCTCAGGTTTTTGATCTCTGCACTCTCTCTCGATGTTGGATGCCTCAATGTCTTCTTGATGTCTACTTCTCAATTCTCCTTCTCTCAATTCTACTGCCCTCAGTTCTGCTTCTCTTGCACTCTGGGCTCTCCTTATAGACAGTCCTAGCCAGCATCTGATTGGCTAGAACTCAGTGCACATACAATTGGCTCTGGTCTTAGCACCTCTCCTTAGGGCCCCCGAGGATTTCCTTGACGTAAATAGCAAAAAGGTGTGGGCCCGGGGCCTCACACCTAGTAAGTAAAGGGTGTAAGCCTATCTACAATCAAGCCTCTCCTAATCAAGTTTCCTTTAACTGGCTCCACTTGAGAAACTTCCCTTAACTAGCTCTGCCTGAGGCCTTTTGAATGGGTGGGAAAGATCTTTAATCACATTATCACCACATTATGTTACTTCTACAATCTAGCACTTCATTGTATACCATCTTATATTGCTTGTATTGTTTCATGTATCTGCAGGAGAACACCAACACATTGATAATTCAACTGGAGACTCAGGCTCATCACCTCCTCTGGAACACCTCTCCCCAACAAGTTTTATTTCCCTCAGGTTCTTGCTTTCTTTATTCCTATTATCTACATATTATACTGTCTTCTATCTTTACTAGAAACTTATTCTATCTCTTCATTATAATTGAAAACTAGTTTCATGCTGATGACTTCACTTCTTTCAGTCTATTTTTTTCTGCTTTTCACTATGTTCATGGCACAAGGCCCAGGGATTTGCATACCCTTACTTCCTTATTAATGCTTTTAGATCATTGTTTCACCATTATCTTACAATATTCTTGCTCCTTTTTGAAGTCTATAACATCCACTCAGACTGCCTTTCCTCTATCCTTGTCACTGTCATTTCTAAGACATACTTTTTGTCACCTCTCTTAGTGACTTCAGCATCTCATTCATGGTCATTCTCCAGCTCCATCCCCTGACATCATATTTTGTTCTGTTTCATGACACCTGAAACACTCTTGGTTCTCTTTCTTATTTCTGATTGCTCCTTTGTCTCATTAACTCATTGTGACCTTTTCCTTTTCTCACTTTTAAATGGATTTTGTTTTTATCCATTTTCTTTCCTCTTTCTATACTATCTCTCTCAGTGGTCTTGTCCATTCTTATGTCATTAGCTATTGTCAAAATCTGACTGATGAGAAAGCCAGTGGAAAATTCTTTGGGGATTTTGATTAAGGAAATGTAATAATTGAGGCCTTGTGAAAGAAGAAAGATCTTAGAGGTGGCAGGTCACCCACACTACAGAAAAATCAAAATTCCAATCTAGGTCTTCTGATCACAGTTCTAGCACCCTTTATACTACATGACACCACTAGCAGTATAGCAATTTTGTACTTTTCCTAGATTGATTCACACTAATTACTTTACTTAAGCCTTTTAACATCCCAATGAGATAGGTAGGCCAAGTGACCACAGGATCAGACTGAATCACAGACATGGAGCCAAAAGAGACTTCAGAGGCTGTATAGTACAAACCCTTCTTCAGTCTCATTTAGTAGATGAGAACATTAAGATTCTAAGAGCTTCAAGATTCTTATTCATAGGCACATGGATACTAGCAAAGACAGAAGAACTCAAGAGAAGCAGCTAGGTTGAATAATAGCTAGAAGTGTTAGAATTGAAGTCAGAAAGAATTGAGTTGAAATTCTATCTTAGAAACTTTCTAGATATTTGACCCCAGGCAGCCAGTGGTGGGGACTGCTACAACGGATAGAGTGCCAAGACTGGAGTCAGCAAGACTCATCTTCCTGCATTCAAATCTGGTCTGAGACACTTACTAGCTGTGTGATCCTGGGTAAGTCTCTGAACCTTATTTGTTTCAGTTTTCTCTTTGTAAAAATGAACTAGAGAAGGAAATGGTAAGCCACTCCAGTATCTTTGCCAGGAAAACCCCAAATGAGATCACGAAGAGTCTGAAACAACTGAACAACAACAGTCTTTAACATCTCTGAGCCTCAGTTTCCTCTTCTGTAAACTGGGATTAATAGTAACATTTACTTCACAGAGTTATAGTGAGGATCAAATGACACAATATAAACAAAGTGCTTTGCAAACCTCAAAGTGTTGTACAGTTATTTAGCTATTTAGCATTATTGTAAAATGAGTTGGAGAAGGAAATGGCAAACTACTCTAGTATCTTTGCCAAGAAAAGCCCAAATGAAGTCATGAAGAGTTAGACATGACTGAAAAGGACTGAGTAATAATGAATTTGTATTATTATCATGATCCCATTCTCATCTACTATACTTCCTCTCTACTGCTGCAAATCTCACGTCTACTTCTGAACCAGAACTCTTTGGATGCCCCCAACACTTTTTCTTCGTTTCACCCTCATTTCTAAAATTATATGTATTTGGGAGGGGAAGAAAATCATTAGGTAGCCAAATATGACATTGCTAGAAATGCAGATTCTGGGCCCATTCATTATATCGAATGATGATTTGGGTTTTGGAATTCATTTGAATGCATTATTTCTACCATTTGTACATCTAATTGTGTTTCTTGCTGTCACCAGCTATAAGTGATTCCCCCCCCCCATCTTAGTAGCATTCTGTATTTAAAGGTAAGAAGCAAGAATTACCATAGCAACTGATTCTCCAATTAGACCTCAGTTGCTGACAATCATTGAGATTAGACAAGGTCAGTGTTTGAGTAATCCCTGTAGTGTTTAAAAAGGGTTGTGGAGAGTTAGAGACAGGGAAGAATTGAGAGGCCCTGGAAGAATCTGGTCCCAGAGTGGAACAGGATTCATTTGTTACGTGCAGCTTGTGTAATCTAAAGATATTTCTTATAGCAGCATCACATCATGATCTGCCAACAATATCCAGGAATGGGAGGCAAGAGATATATGGTATTAACTTAATGCCTTTCCACCCTTCAGTCCACAAATGATTCACAGAATTAAATAAGGAAAATAACCAATTTGAAAGCAAACACAAATAGAAATTGAAGGAGGAGATGAAGAGGTGTAAGCAATTGAGGCAATTTCAGCTAAGATTGGTATCTCTCTGGTTTGCAAGTATGTAGGATGACCTAGATACATTCTTGCCTGAAGTTTGGGCTTGGGCTAGAGGCAGCACCTGGCATTTGATAAAATAGAAATTTTAGTAAAGTTTGTCTTCGTGTCCCCTGTAAAAGACGGACTTATTTTTGTCTACTGTTGGAGTGGTGGTGTATTCTCCTGGAGGTGCTGCAAAAAGCTAATTGTATGTGTTAGTTCTTTTATTCTCCACCTGCTATGGGCAGTGGAAGGGATGATTTCTGGTTAGTTATCTGATTATTTACTCATATGAGTGACCACCAAAAGCAATTTAGCAGTGTCTTGATTAACTGAGAGTGATCTGGGGCTTTTAGAATGGACCAATAACTTCCACCTAGAGAGGTCATAGCAGGCAAGATATAATTTGATAGAAGGGGAGAAGGAAGAACAATTTGGCAAAGGAGGTATTATATTACCTCTGAGGCTATGAAGGAGCCCAGTGGCTACTAGCAGCTAGAGGGAATCATAGGCCAAGCCTGGGGAATTGTAATTAGGATAGACAGGAATTTAAGGATCATCCTGGGATTGGATTGCTTTTATTTGTCCTTCTAAGGGCATTCTACTATTGCGTGTTTTTCTCTACTTGTGTATTTTCTTTTCTCAAATAAGTCCTTATAAATCTGGAGGATGTGGCAAAAGGGCACAGAAAGGAAAGCAGATGCCAGAGACACACCTTCAGTTAAGGTGACAATGATGTAGGAGGGGAAAAGATAATTAGAATTTGGGTGCATCAGATATCTGAACAGGGGACCTTGCAGCTCAAGTGATTAGGAAAACATAGGAGGCCATAGACCTTAAGTTGAGATTCATTTATCAAGGCATTTTAGAAATAAGAGTTCAGTTATTTAGACAACTTGGATATGAATTCTTATGAAAAAAAAACAAAGCAGCTAATAATTTCTTTACTTCCTCTAATAATAATTTCATCTTTCAAAAGTGGAGGAATCAATGAGAGGAACTGTTATTTTAAACCTTATTCTCATCCTCCTGGAGGAATTGGGTGGAAATGGAGGGAAACTTGAAGGATGGAGAGGTGGGGAGTAAAGGGACCATCTTCAAATTTATGAAAGAGAAGAGGAAAAGTAGGCATAGTCTGACATTCATTCTGATTTTGGGAGAGGAGATTTCAAAGGTTTTAGAAAAAGGAGAAGTAGGAGTTTGTGCCCTAAAATTCTCTCATTATCAAAGTACTGAAGATACCAAGAGAAATAGTCACGATAAGAAGAAAAAAGGGGAAATTGTCCAAACAGACCAATGTAGACTCACCAGACATTCACTGATCTATTTTGATCTCAAAGTGATATATACAGAAGATGGAAGCAAGGGAATTATTGTTGTCCAAAAATAATAGTGTGTGGGACTTTACCAAATACTTTACTAAAATTTAACTAAACTCTATTTACAGAAGGACGTTGTTGAACTGAAGAGTTATTGTCCGGAGGAGGACAATTACAGTGTTGAAGGGCTTTGAATCTATGCTTTATGAGGACTGGTTGAAGGAACACGATATACTTCATATGAAGAAAAGATTCATGATGTCTGCGACAGCTGCCTTCAAGAATTTTAAGGTCTGTTCAATGGAAGAAAGATTATTATACTTATTCTCTACTGCTCCAGAGTGCCGAAGTAGGCGTGGGTGGGTGGGTGGGAGTTACAAAGAGGCAGATTTAGTCTTGGTGTCAGGAAAACTTCATACCAATTGGGATTATCCATGCATGAAAGGGATTGTCTTCAAAGGTAGTGGAGGTCTTCAAGCAAAGAAAGTGGATGACCTCTTGTCAGGTAAATTGTAGAGGAGATTCTCTTTCAGACATAGGTTAGACAAGGTGGTCTTTGAGGTCTTTTTCAACTCTGAGCATCTATGATTTTAAGGAACAGCTTTTATATAGAGAAACTGATCCTCAAAGCCAGGGTCTTTTCACCCTCAGATTCCCTATTTTGTATTCCTGTCTGATATATCACTCTTTCACTTCTACTGCCAACTTTCCCCTCCCATCTCTCTCATTCCTTATTCAATCACTTAAAAACCTGTTTTAAGAAAAGGTCTCACAAAGTTCACTGTTACGGAAAGAGCGCTCTAAGTCAAAGGCCTTGGATATGAATTCCAGTTCTATTACTACTTTAATGATCTTGGATAAATCTGTTATCCTCTCCAAATTCCATTATCCTCATCTGTTCAATGAGGGGATTAAAATAGATAATCATAAATCCTCTCTAGTAAAATATCCTATTAAATTTAGACTCATAACAATTTTAAGTGTGTTCCTTCCTTGGACATTTGCAACTGAACAGAAATCAGCAATATGTTGAAAGTTCCAGTGGGAAAATCTCAAGCAAACGGTGGGTAGTGCCTGGTGGGAGGCTGCTAAAAGGGGTAACCAGGAGTATTTCCTTGGACTTGGTTTCTCTAAAATCATATTACATTGGTGTAATTTGCTTTGTTTGCCTCTGTGGAAAGCTAGCATTGATTCAAAGACCTCTTGGGCTCCAACTTACAATTATATATGAGAAGGGTGTGGGGATTGTTTTGAACATTTAAGTGCTAGAGTCTTTTCCTTAAAAATATCTAGCTTGTTGGAAAGAATTGAAAAGAAAAAAGTGGAAAACTTCTGAAAAGGCTGAAGTACTTGCACTCAGGGTGCTTCTAGGAAAAGCAAAAGCTTGGCTGAAAGTGTTTTTGTTTGTTTCACCACTGGGGATAAGTGGAATAGGTTCACTTAATCCTATTTTAGTGACCACTGCATTTTTATCTCTAATAAGGACAAAATAAGAGGGAACCAACCAATGGCATTGAAGTCTGGATCAAGGAACAATTACTTTTTGTGAGCTTAGCTCTGATGGCTAGGAACTTAGGTACTACACAATGCCTGTGGGTGCTCCTCAAGTTTTCCTGCTTCTTGGAACCTTATCTTTTAGCTACCCCCATATACTCAGTTCCAGTCCTTGGGAAAGTCTTTAAAAAGCTGGTTTATACAAGGTGTCCCTAAAGTCTGGACACATAGGAAAAAATGCATATTTTGAAATATTTGGAATATTAACATACTTTAGCCCCCTTGACTTCTTTTCCTGGGGTATGCTAAAGGAGAAGGCATACTCAATGAAAATCACAGATGCAACACACTTGATTGAACACATAAAGAGTGAATGTGCTAAAATTGATGGCCATGTGGAGTTACTGCATCAAATTTATGTGAATCTTGCAAAGCACATGATCCTTTGCATCACAAATGATGGAAATCATATTGAAGAGGTTATTTGTTAATATTCCAATTAAATAAAATGTTGTTGAAGATTTCATTTCTTGAAAATATGCATTTTTGCCTATGTGTCCAGACTTCAGGAACACCCTGTGTTTGCTCCATTCTGTCCCACCCCCCTTTCTCTCTTTCCTTCCCTAATTAGAGGGACAGAAGGATTTAAACCAGGGGATCAGGTTAAATCTTGTTGAGGGAAGAGGTAGGGAGTAAGGAGAGACAATATCCTCCAAATTTCCCTATTTGACTTCTCTTGCCCTCACATAGAGTTTCTTCTTAAATCTCTTTATAGCTCATGTTAAGGTGTCCATGGATGTGTCAAAAGGTTCTTGGGTAAGCATCCTTGGGTAAAAATATAGGGAAAAAAAGCTTCAACCCAGAGACTGTCTGAGACTTAGCCACTCTATGGAGACATTCCAAAGTTATCTATTACTCCTTAATATGAAATCAAAGTCCCAATGATGGACTCATCACTTTAATTTCAACCGGTCTTCTGATCAATCCCCCTACGTCTTCCTGAAAGGGATTTAAAATATTTTTTAAAAAGACCTGAAAATAGTGGAAAATACTTAACACAAAATGATAATAAAGTAGAAAAATAGAAGTTCTGGTCCACATGAGAGGGGTTGAGGGATAGGGAGATGTTTTGCAATAGGAGCACCTTCCATTTTGTGACTATCTAATGATAATAGCTAAAACATATAATGGATTAAGGCTTGGAAAGGACTTTATATAAAGAAAACTAGGTAGAGCAGTGATTAGAGGGCTGGTTGTGGAGTCAGGAAGACCTGAGTTCAAATCTAACATTAGCTACTAACTAGCTGTGTGACCTTGGATAAGGCATTTAACCTCTGTCTTGCCTCAGTTTGCTCAACTATAATATAGGGAAAATGATAGCACCTAACTGTCAGGGTGTTTAAAGGATCCCATGACATATTTGTAAAATGCCTAGCACAGAGCCTGGCATATAACAGGAGCTTAATAAATTCTTGTTTCTTTCCTATTCCCTTCCCCTTCCTTTATATACAGTCTCATCTGATCTTTATAACGATGCTATGAAGAAGGTACTTTTATGATCCCCATTTTACAGATGAGGAATTCGAATTTGAGATAGGGTAAGTGACTTGTCCACTCTCACAGGTAGCAAGTGTCTAGGGAATATTAAAATCCAGGCTTCTTGATTCCAAGGATAGCATACTATATGTCTATACCAAGGGCTCTTGACCCCTTTTGAGTTATGGACACCTATTGCAGTCTAGTGAAGCCTAGGGACCCCTTTGCTGAATAATGCTTTTAAATAATTAAAGGAAATGATAAATTTCAGTTAGAGGTTAGAGAAAGGGGATGTAATTTTCTTTCCCATTCAAGTTTCCTGACCCTAGGTTAAGACCTCATCTTCTATACATGTGTGCGATTGACCTTGTTCATAGAAATGACTCAAAGATGTATTTTGACATCTTTAAAGCACTTAAACTGTATTTCATGGGATATTGTACATTGTCAGGGCCGTTATTCTCCAATTGCAGGGGAAGGCTTTTCTGAATAATAAACTATATGCTTCAATTTTGTTGCAAAGACAGCCCACTGAGAACTGTAGTGGAGAGGGTTTGGGGGAGAGAAGTCAGGCCAGCAAAGCAAGTTGTATAATGCAAATCTGGTCTGATTCACTTTGGCATGCTTTCCTCAATTGCTTCATTTGATTTCACACATTCTTTCCCTTACAAGGACCTCCACTGCCAGTATAAGTGATAGAAGGGCCCATGAAAAATGGCTATTTTATGTACATTAACATCATGGCTATCCACAGGACAAAATTCTTAAAGAAGAAGAATTTGCTTTAGGCCTTTCTTCATCTCCCTGTCAGCATCCTCCTCCTGCCTTCCTGTGTTCACTGCATATACCCAGGCTCTAATGTTGCCTCTGGCCACTCAATGCTCTCCACTGTGGTGTCCTACATTGACCTGCCCCTCCTAGGAGCCATCCTGTGCTCAGGATCTTTTCTGATTCCTTTTGCCACATCAAAGCTTACCTGCCTTATGTGTCATTCCCTCAGAGTCCTGCTGGCTGATGAGCTATTCTGACAAACGAGTTCAAAGAATCAAAGAATGTCAGAGCAGGAAGGAGGCTACTGTATTATCTAGTTCACTGAGGCCTGGAAAAGTTGACTTGCTTAAGGTGGTACCAAAGTAGTTAATAGGTGGTAGTAGCTCAATATCTTATACTTCTCAGGTAATATATTTGCATCTTAACATGGGCCTCCAATTCCTTGACCAAAATTAGTAGGTATGGAAGGGAAGGGCTGAGGGAAGCTATGGCACACCAGTGAGTGAAGTATTTTTTAATAGATGTACCTGTTGGTACCACTTATATATCAAGGTGGATTCAGAGTTTCCCTCTCTTTATGGGGAAGTAAGGTCTATGAAGATAAGTTGAGCTAGCCTGAGCAGATGGATTTTAGCCCAAGAGTTGAGACAGAAAGCCTTTTTTGTATTGGCAAATCAATGTGAATAGCCTCTGGGAAATCCCAATGTCTTGTGAAGGGCAATAGCATTGTTACTAACCTGGAAGAGAATCTTCATCTCAAGCCATTACTGAGGATTGGTCAATAGTTGGGAAAGTTGTTTGACATATTAAGCCATATGGAAAGTATAACTGAAAAAACCCAATGGTGAATAATCTTATAAGAAACTAAAGAGCAAAAACCTGAACAAAAATATTTAAGGGGCTCCATTTTTTCATATGGGTCAAATGGGTCAAACCATGTTATAAATGGATTTGGTTCCCAATAAGCATTTGTCTAGTTGAGTAGAATATAGTCTGAGAACATTTTATATTTAGTTATGAGAGAGGAGTATGTTGTTTCACATAAAACATAGTTTTTCCTTACTGGAGGTCTTTGAGCAAAGGTTGAATGACTCTTTGTCAGCGACATTATAGAAAGTACTCCTCTTCAAGGACAGGCTGAATGAAATGGCCCTCTAAGGTCCTTTCCAACTCTAAGAGCCTATGCAAGAAACTGCCATGAGTAAAATGAGGACTAAAATTTTCGAGTCTCATAGAAATCACTAGGTATCTTTTTTTTCCCTTGTGCCCTAATTTTTATTTATTTATTTTTATTTCATGGGAAGAAATGTGCTGTATCCTCTCCTGGGATCATATTTAGTGTCAGAAGGAACCTCAGAGGTTCTCTAGTTCAATCCTCTTATTTTGTGGAAGAGGGAACCAAGGCCGAGGGAGGTTGGGTGACTTGGGCTCTCATTCCCCAAAAATTGCTCTTTCTACTGCCTCTGTGTACATTCTTATTAAAATTTTTTATTAAATATTTCATAATTACAGACAGTTTTTGCTTACCATAAGTGGACAGTTCTGTAGACCTTGCTCTCCTCTCATGGAGGTCTTTGTGGCTCCACACACTCCACTGCTCTATGCCCAAAGGCCAAAGAGGCTTCAGTGTCTCGGCTCCCCCCACAGCCAGAACAGCTTCAGTGCCTGGAACAGAGGATCCCTGGCCAGCTGCATGGATACTGCTGGCCAGTAGAGATCCTCCTGCCCACCTCAAGGGGCATCTATCTGAATAATGTGTACTAGGAGTGAGAACTGTCCGTACACATGAAAAAAATTTAAACACTTTTAAATTTGAGTTCCAAATTCTCTCTCTCCCTCCTGCCCATCTTGTCTTTGATAGGGCAAACAATTTTATATTGATTATACATGTGAAGCCATGTAAAACATTTCTGTACTAGACATGTTATGAAAGATAACACAAACAAAATAAAACAATTAAAATTCAATTCTAAACATACTGAGCAACCATACGAGAATGTAGGGCGGTGTACCATAGAATCAATTTTCAAACTTTCCAGAGATGTATCATTCCCCTTACCCACATCCGACCACGACCACGCTTCCGATGCTACTTCGAAGTTTTTGTGTGTCTGATAACAAAAACAACAACACGTATAAAGTGCTTTAAGATTTCTGAAGTACTTTAATTATACCGTCTTACTTGATCTGGACGACAGCCTTGTGTGAGATATTTTACAGTTGAGGAAACTGATGCCGAGAAGTTAAATGACTTACCACTACCAGGCAATAGGCATTTATTAGATGTTTACTATGTTCCAGTTACTGTGCTAGGTTCTAGGGATATAAATTCAAGCCAAAGAAGGGAGTCTTTACCTTCAAGGAGTTTACATCCTAATAAGGGAAGACTACGCAGAAAAGTAAGCTACAAAATGAAGAAGATAATCCACTTAGATACATGGTGTCAAAGTCCGGTGAGTTAGAAACATAGCGAGGAAGGGAATGAAAAATGACTGGCTTGGTCCTGAGCCCAAAATGAAGATCCCTGGAAGAAACACACCAATGAAAGAAGGAGCAGTATGGCAGAGGGGTGTTCCAAGACCAGAAGGGCTCTGGTCCCGAGGGAAGTACTGGTGTGAGAAGAGAGCTGAGTTATGGTGGCAGTCTAGAGAGCCAGGAGCCATCTGGGAGGGTAAAGATGGAACAGAATCTTTGCCCAGAGCAACATAGCTAGCAAGTGCCTGAGGGAGAATTTGAAAGTGGATCTTCCAGACTTCAATTTTAGCATTCTATACCTAATGCCATCTAATTGTTAATTACAATGGGGCTGGTCTATTCTTAGCCACTTCTTGATCCTTCTGCTAACATGACTTCTAAATGAGCCTCTAGGGGTGCTCTAGAAAGATGTTATGGATAGAGCAGAAAGAACAAGACAGGCTCAGGAAGCCTGGGTTCACAGTTCTAACTATGCTTTCTGGTATTTAGGACAAATTTATTTGGGGCACATAGGACAAAGGAGCGTCTACCTTCTGCAGACTCTTGGATATAGTACTTCCCGAAAGAGTGGCCCAGATAGTCCAGACCCATATGGGGGAAGTTGGCCTCAGGGATTGGAAGAGACCCAATGGAGAGGTATGGAACTGGAGGAAAGGAAGTATTCATCCCAGAAGGGGATACCCTAAGGCAAAACCTGGTTACCCCACCCTAGTTACAATTTTAGGCTTTACAACTGGTTCTGCCTTCTAGCTAATGGTGTGATCTGGAGCCCATCATTTAAAATCACTTGGGACCAGAGGATTGTTGTGAGGATTAAATTGGGTAACAGATGTGAGGGAATTTTGAAAAGTTAAAGACCTTTATAAATATAAGCTGTGAAGACTATCTGGAAGGAGAGCAACCTCTCCATTTGTCAGAGAGTGTGGGTTCTTGTATATGTGAAAAGACCCTCTCTTACTTTACTCCTTTTCCCTTGGAATTTTGTACATTTCACTGTTCTTTGTTTTGGATATTCAACATGTTTCTACTTTCAGACTTAGGTCTAGGATGGTCTTGATTAGTAAGCAGGTTGATCTTTTCTTGTGGTGGTGGTGAATCTTTTTCAATGTTTAGATGCCTGTTGGGCAGATTTTTTTTTCACCATAGGGCCATATATGACTGAAATACATATTCAGTGGTGGCCTTCCAACAAAATTGTGAAATTAGTCTTTTACACATCTGCTCTCTTCTCTTTTACCCTTTCCCTTCTAAAATCCTCTCACTATTACATGCACAATGATCTTTGCAGTTTCTCATATCAGGGTGGAGACTGGTCTAATAAACTCATGAATGCTAATATATTGGAGATTTAATGGGGTGCCCTCTACCCAGGGGATTTTCTATGTTCAAAAAGCAGCCATACGCAAGTAATGCCAATTCCAAGAGAATGAACACCAGCGATGGAATTTTATGCATTAAGCATATTTGAAAGGCTAGATATATCTTTCTGCAATTCCTATTATTAAAGTAAGAAGGGATCTTATATGTTTGATAATTCACCCTTTTCATTTTATAGATAGGAAAGCCAGCTCCCATAGAGTAGAAATGTATTGTCCAAGATGATACAGTAAGGTACTAGAAGAATAGGGTCTCCAACCTAAGGCTGATACTCAATCCACTGAGGTTCCTACTCCAAAATGTCTTTGAATCATGCATAACACCTGTACAAACACCCACTCTTCCCACAAGTATCTTCATTGTAAAATGAAAATAAAAGTTTTGACACTTCTCTTCTCTTTGCACTCCAGCCTATACTTCTGCTTATGCATCATTCCGCTAATGCATAGTTATGATCATCACTGCTCTGCTGAAAAGATTTTGTCCATATTTACTTTGACTACTATTTTCTGAAGCTGCATCTCCATACAGCCCAAAGTAGGCTGAGGAAATGGACATGGTCTTGCTGCATTGTCTTTACTTCACCAAACTGAGTTCCTAATCCTTACAATAACCCCAGTATTGTGATCTCAAGCTCCAATGACTTTCAACCAAGTTCGAGACCACAAATTGGTACCATTTTATAATTCCATTTCTCTGATTTAATCCTTGGTCACTACTGCAGTATTTCAGTGGTATGTCCTATCCACTTCTCTTCAGAAGGATTTGAAGCCCCCCTGAGAAGTTTCATAGTTCAGAATTAATGGGTTGCATGTCCTGGAATACACAAAGTTTTGTTAGCATCCTTAATTTTTCCTGATTTCACAGATGGTCTCTTTCTCAAGGGTTAATTGTGATAAGTTTGCCTAATATAGTCCTCTGATCAGAAAAGTGTTCATTGTGCAATACCTTCTTGTATCTAAGTAAAGCTTAGTGAACAGCTATCATATATTGTCCCCAACTTTTAATATCTCTGTAGAATCCTGCAGTACACTAGTGGTTTAGACAATTTACATTACACAGACTCTTTCTGTGGTCCCTTGTATGCTTTGCAAAGTATCTTAAACCTCCAGAAAGAGTCTACAACATCTCTCAGAGGTATCTCAATATTCTCCTGCTGCTGTGAATTAGGCATACTCAGATGCCAAGAGTCCATTTTGTATCAGCATTCCAGCTCCCAGCAGACTTTGTACTAATTTTAGCTTCAATCACACACAACAGGCTAGGTAATCATACAACCATGTGATAGTTATTTTAAATCACATTGGTAAACACTATTATCTAATCAATCACAGACTGAAAATGGTGATTTTGGATGAGCCCTTCTAATATACGCCCAGGTTCTCCCCAGTATTCATGTTGGCCCTATTAGTTAAGCTGCTTCAGGGTTGAGATAATCTGGATCCACATTCACTTAAAGTGAGCCCCTGCAAATATATTTACCTTTACTTGTCATCAGGAGCATGTTTAAGACAAAGACATTTACTAAAACAACACAGTAAGCAAAGTGACAGCAACAGAAGAACATAGAATTACAGATCTAGAGCTGGGAGAGATTTTAGAAGCCATCTAGTGCATTCATAAACAGAGAGACTGAATCTCAGGGAGGTTAAGTGATTTTCCCAGGGTCATACAGGTAGTAAACCTGGGTCTCATTTTTCTACAAATAAACATATGTCAGAGAGGAATAGATACATTAGGATAATGCAACCATAGAGAACACATGTGGTTAGGATATACACTGGAAAGGGCAACTCATGCCTTTGATGTGATGATATTTTCTAGTACTGTCATCACATTGTTCTCCAAGGTGCTGTCTTCTTCCTATAAGAGGAAGAATAGGCCCTGCTATCTCTTTTTTACTTATAACCACAGGCTTAAGCTTTAGTTCTTCCAGTGAGAGACTTCAGTTATCCAACTATCAGACTACAAAGAAAACCGTAGCAGTTTTCCATGAATTAGGAGAGAAATAAGATGCTTCTAGCATCTTAGCTCTGTTCCATCTTTCTCTCCAGGAGAGTCTTAACCTCCAGTGGGCAAGGTATTTTGTTTCACAGAATTACCAGACAAGTAAGTAGAGCCCATAGGCATTTAACTTGTTGAACCTACTTCTTTCTGTTTACCTGGAGCAAAATCTCAGCCCCAAGTTCCCCTTACTTGAGATTTGAAAGCCTCTTTTAGCCTTCATCTATTCCTGATTGCCCACTTGCCTGCCTTCCAAATCATTTTAGAGGCTGCCTTTCAACAGACTTCCACAGCTGGCTGGGTCAGAAGCCCTCACTCCTCTCAAGATTCTTCGAGTTTCTCATGCAAATGAAAGTGTGGGGAATCAAGCACAAAAGAAAACCCAGGTACAGTCATGTCGAGATTCCCCTTACACCTCCATAAGTTGTTACAATTTCCTGCACTTATTATGTATCTATCTAGGAATGGACAAGTCTTCAATGCTTTGTTTCCTTCTAGGCTCATGTAATAAGGTCTTTCTTCAAGGCTCTCGTATAGTACATGGTTATGCACCTCTCTACTGCCACATAATGACTTTGTTTTTGGATCATTTCAGTCATGTCCAATCCTTTGTGACCCCATTTGGAGTTTTCTTGGCAAAGATATTTGAGTGCTATGTCATTTCCTTATCCAGCTCACTTTTACAGATGAGAAAACTGAGGCATACAGGGTTAAGCGACTTGCCCAGGGTCACATAACTAGTAAGTGTCTGAGGCTAGATTTGAACTCAAGAGGATGAGTCTTCCTGATGCCAGGTCTGAAACTCTATCTACGGGCTAATAATTTAGAAAGCAACAAATTAGCATTATCTATCATATGTTGTATTTTTATTTATTTGTTAAACATTTTCCAATTACATTTTTAACCTGGTTCTGCCTGTACTAGGGGAGTTTTTTTCTGCTGCTTTCCCTGGAGGCCTCAGGTTTCACACCTCTTCTCTATACACAGTGAATATAAGGAAAAAAAAATTGAAGTGTAGGAGGAGCAAAGGCCCATGAAATCACAGTTTTAGAGATAAAAGACACCTTAGAGATCTTTCAATTAAAATTCTTCAGTTTATAGTTTGGGAAACCTAGGACCAGAGAGCAGAAGAAACTTGCCTAAAGGTCACATAGCCAATGAGTATTGAACCAAGATTAAAAAATAGATCCTCCATTTCTAAATCCCAGGATTTCCCTGTTCTACTTCAGAGTAAGTAGAAGTATCCAGAAGGTTTGTATTGAGAATAACACAGTTTCCTAACCTAAAAATATCAATTTCTTAAGCTCAAGGGAGTGTAAAGATCACATACTGGAAGGTCTCCTGTTTCAACTTAACCCAGTGAAGAAAACATGATGAGGGTAAGCTAGAGGAATGTTCTTTAACTGTCAGTCTGTGAATATTGCAATACTGGTCTGCTGCAAGTTTTTACCAGCCTTTAAAACTTTTACTACCAAAGGTCCTTATTTCTTAAGATGCACAACCTTAAAACTATGACTCTTCTTTCTATAGTGCTGTGGAAAGAGACCTGCATTTGGAGTCAAAGGATTAGAGGTAGAATCTTGGCTCTTTCACCTGTTTGAACTTGGCCAAGTCACCTGGCTTCTTCTGGCTTCAGTTTCCTCTTCTGCAGAAAGAAGGGAGGTTGTGGGATACTCCTTTTCCCAGCATCCTGTGCTTCCTAACTTCCAGCTCCCTCCTTTTAGCTCCAGGTCCCTACTTCTTGAGCTCTTGTATGCTATGTAAAGGGCAAGGTAGTCTGTCTACAGTAGAGATCTTAGCTACCTTACCAGACTTCCGTATTAATCGAGTTGGGAAATACTAAACTCCATGGTTTTCCTTGGCTGTCTCCTTTGGCAGAGAAGGTTTTAAAGCTACTGTAATTGGGATTCATTCCCAACACAAACTATCTGACAATGCAAGACAGATACACTTGTGTGGAATCAGCATACTTAAGAGTAACATAGACCTTTTTCTTTTGACTTCTATGAAACCCTAATTAAATGAAACTGATCCTTGCACGGAGCACAGCCCTGATTTTTATGCATTGAATTTGTATGGTGCCTCATGAATATGTATTAGAGGGTGTTTTGGTGCTGTTCATTTTTGATGAGTTTGGATACAAATGGATTTCACTGAGAATGAAATGTTCACACGCTAGAATGAGCACATCTTTGCTGTTTCTGAAAGGAGGTGGTAGCATCCCACTTTTCTTTGCCCAGGGTTAGGTGGGGTGACATGTCAGGAAGTCACTACTGGCAGGTGGAAGGCCCAAATTGTATTCAGAAATCAGAATTGTATTCAGGATTTGCAGACCCCCTCACACGTCTGAAACATATACTGCATGTTTCTTAAAACACTTTTAAATTGAATGAAGTCTTTAAATTTGCATGTTATTTCTGGGAAATTGCTTTGAAAAGAAATACTTTCCTTCCTCCCTCCTTCCCAGCCTTGCTCCTTCCTTCCTTCCTTCCTTCCTTCCTTCCTTCCTTCCTTCCTTCCTTCCTTCCTTCCTTCCTCTCTCTTTTTCTTTCTCTCTCTCTTTTTCCCTTCCCTTCTTTTAGTTCCTTCTTTCTTTTCCCCCTTCCACTTCTTCACTGGGAAGGATTCGTGTGCTCCTGAATCTCACACGAACATGTAGAAAAACAGCAAGGTGTTTTAACAACTATCAGGTCCAGATGAGTAGCCATGCTGTTTGTTTCCTCTGCAGGCAAAGAGAGAATGGAATTCTTTGTAGGTCCTTACAAGTATGAAGGAGAGATTCCAGGAGTCTGTGCATTAGCCTTGGGAAGGAAAAACCGGGAGCTTATAACTCTTGGTTTCTCCTCCGCCAGATGTACAAGCCCATGAAAAGATCCATGCCAATGCAAGGTGAAGGAAAATGGAGATTTGACTACTTCAGCAAAAGCCAATTAATGACTACTTGTTTTAAGGCTGATAAAGTGCTTTCCTTACAATAACCCTGTGAGTTAGGTAGTTAGGTAGGAGGCTTATTGTGTATTATTATCCCTATTTTACTTATTTGGAAACTTCAGCTCCCAAAGGGTTGTAACTGGTGCCCCCGCCCACCAAGTTACATAGTTTGAACCCAGGCACAGTGCCTGGCATAAAGGAAGTATTTAACAAAATCTTATTCCCTCACTCCTTTTTTTCTTAATTTTATCCCTGCCCTTCCAAGACACAAACATCCCAAACTCTACTACACCCTCATTTTGATTCTCTCCCTACCACAAGAAAGAAAAAAAGTCAAGACCTCCAAATAAGTAAGATACATTCATAAGAATTGAAAAAAATTAACCTTATTTTAAATTCACTATTAGAAGGGACTTGCCATTTTACAAGATTCCTATCATGACTCCTTTTTGTAATATGAAGAATTCTTTTGAAAAATGAATTACTATCCTTTCATTTCTCGGTTTGTTTCCTTGGATTTTTATATTTTGAGAATTCTTAAGGTGAGCTATATGTAGTATCTTAATATTCTCCAGGGTTAGCCATTGTTTGGGTTGCAGAGTAGAGATGATGATAATGATTAGAGAATAGAGGAGAGAGCCCTATGGGCAGAGGCATGCTAAAGTCTGCTCCAATGAGAGAGTATGGTTATATTTTTAGGATTAGCATTGGCAATCAGCAAATGCTACAAATCAGGGCTTGACTTATTGTTTCGTTGATTGTCTAGACTTAAGAAAGTGAAAGAGAAAATGCTAATAATGTGAATTAAACTAAAAAGGTTGATGGGTCCTTTTTTTTTTTTTTGATGAGTCATTAAACATTTACCAGCCTGTTCTTGCCTTTAGGGTACATCTTCTTCCCACTGATGGCCAAGTAAAACACATAGATACACTTCAGAACCTAGAGGAAAGACTAGAACCATCTAAGTTACCTGCCATGGTCTAGATATATCCCAGGGAAGGAATACTACAGAACTAGTCATAGTCCTTGAGCTTCCTACTTTGTGTTCTTCCCTGCAAACCGTTCATCACATTTATAGCAGCAACAAGATTTCATTATCATTTTCCTTCTTGCACATTCTTGAACAAAGTTATAAATGGGAATTTTGTTGTGGCAGAAAGAAGGAAGGAGGGAGGAAGAGAGGGTGGG
>CM053625.1:274014291-274042582 GCA_028646595.1 Phalanger gymnotis | reverse complement strand
GCGGTCTGCCGCGCCGCGCTGGGCTCTGCTTAGCTCAGCTCCGCTCCCCTCAGCTGGGAGCTGGGAGTTCCGTTTGGGACAGACCTTACCCCGAGACCATCCAGGCTGTCCTGGGCTAGAGCCCTGCTTCTCTCTGCTACTTTGTGGGTTCTGCAGTTCTAGAATTGGTTCAGAGCCATTTTTTTATAGGTTTTTGGAGGGACTTGGTGGGGAGCTCACGCCAGTTACTGCTTTCCAGTTGCCATCTTGGCTCCGCCCGTAAGGAAAATTTCTTAACGATTAGGCTTATCCAATACAGAATGGACTGCTTTGAAGGGCATTGGATTCGCCCTCAATGAAGATCTTCAAGTAAAGACTGGTTGTATGTTAGGTATAGTGTACACATGATCTATTTTGAGATATGAGCTGTTGTTCAAAGTGTAGTCATGAAGAATCATACATGACTGAAATGACTGATTCAAGGTGAGGGTCTATTACAGGGTTGGCATCCATCTGAGTCCTTTGTACTTTCTCCTGTACTCTGTTCAGGGGAGGTACCCATTTATTCAGGGGGAATAAATGTAAGTTATAATTAAAATGGTCCTGACTTCCCAAGGAGTGTTGTTTATTCCTAGACACTGTAAGTATGTGTCTAATGGGATTTTAGAAGTAGCAGTGAAACTGACGTCCTCCTGACTTGAAGTCGAGTGCCCCATCCATTATGTGATATTGCCTTTCTTTCGAATGAGCCTATCATGGATGTCATGGTAATAGGACACTTCCCCTCAAAGAAATGCAATTCTTATACATTGTTGTCACTGACAAGCAAAATCTTGGTTTCCCCTGCATTTGTTCAAGTCTTGTAATAAATAAATGGTAGGTTACCCAACATGTCAATTTGGTCCACTACTTACTGAATGGGACCTTGCTTTTTACTCAAGTAGAAGAAATTGATACTATTATTAACAATGAACTTATACCAGTATGTTTAAGTTACTCTCTTATATTCAATTTGGCCTGTGATTCCATGTTATTTTGTATCCTTTTAAATTCCTCCATGTATTGATTTTATCTCCTTAACCATATTGGAAAGTCCTTGACTGCTACAATGATTCTGTTTACTTCTCTTCTATCACCCTAAAGCTTAACAAAGGTGTTGGACACATAATGGGTTTTCTGTACGTACTCTTTGAATTGAATTGGATTTAAATGAAAGGGAGAGTCGCTCTAAAAGTAGTAATAATAACATAAATTTAAGGTTTGAAAAGTGCTATACATATGTATCTAACTTGATCTCACAACAACCTCATAAGGTAGGTGTGATTATTTTCATTTTGCAGATGGGGAAATTGAGGCTATGAAGCTAAGTGATTTGGCCAGGGTCACAAAGCTAGTTGGTGCTAAGGTAAGATTTGAACTCAGGTTGTCCTGAGGACCAGTGGTCTTAGACAGTATACCAATCTTCTATCTCCCTAATTCCCTCTAGCTCAGAAGAAGCCTTGAACTTTGCTTTCCTATAAGTCACTCAGAGGATATGACTAATATTTGCACATTCTTGAAATTTTTTTTATTTTAATTCTCTGCACCTCTATTTATTCATTTTATTTCCAGTTCCAAATTGTCTTCCTCCTACTTTACCCCCATATTTTGAGAAGACAAGCAAGATAAGACTCACTGCAAATATGTATTGTCAACCAAAATAAATTCCCCAAATCTCTATGTCATGTCCCCCCACCCCAAAAAAAAGAAAAATGAAAGAAAGAAAAGAAAATATACTCCAATCCGCACTCTGCATCCATCAGCTCTCTTTCTGGAGGGGGATGGTATTTTTCTTTATTAATCCTTTGGAATTTTGGTTGTTCTTTTTTTATTGTTATTTGTAACATTCATTTAAAAATGTTGAGTTCTCAGTTCTCTTCCTCCCTCCAGCCCCTTTCCACACATTGAGAAGGTAAGCAATATGATATGAATTATACGTGTGAAATCACTCAAGGCATATTTCCATATTAACCGTATTGTCAAAAAAGAGCAAGAAAAATAAAGTGAAATAAGTATGCTTCAATTTGCACTGAAGGTTCATCGGTCCTCTCTCTGGAGGTAGATAGCATTTTTTTATCCTGAGTACTTTAGAATCATCTTGGATCACTGTATTGATCAGAATAGCTAAATCTTTCATAGTTGATCATCCTTACAAAATTGCTGTTACTGTGTACAATGTTCTCCTGGTTCTGCTCACTTCATTTTGTATCAATTCATATGTCTTGCCATATTTTTCTGAAACCACCCCCCTTCTTGTCATTTCTTATACCACAGTAGTACTTTACCACAATCATATGCCACGACTTGTTCAGCTACTTTGCAATTGATGGGCATCCCTTCAATTTCTAATTCTTTGCCATCACAAAAAAGCTATTTACAAATATTTTTGTACATAAAGGTCATTTCTTCTTTTTTTAATCTCTCTGGAATAAAAAGCTAGTGGTGGTACTGCTGGATCAGAATGTATGAACAGCTTTATAGACCTTTGAACATAATTACCAGAATGGCTAGACCAGTACACAACTGCAATAACAGTTTGTTAGTATATCTGTTTTTCCACATCCCCTCCAATATTTGTCCTTTTTTTGTGTCATGTTAGCCAATCTGATAGGTGAGACATTATCTCAGAGTTGTTGTAATGGGCATTTCTCTAATCCATAGTGATTTAGAGCATTTTTTAAATATAACTATAGATGGCTTTGATATCTTTTTTCACAAAACTGCCTGTTCACATCCTTTGACCGTTTATCAATTAGGGAATATTTCTTATTTTTATAAATTTAATTTAGTTCCCTACACATTGAAGAAATAAGGCTTTCATCAGAAAAACTTATGGTAAAAAATTTTTCCCATTTCCTGCTTTCCTTTGAATTTTGGCTGCATTGGTTTTGTTTCTATAAAAGCTTTTTAATTTGATGTAATCAATATATTCCATTATGATTCCCATATTTCTCTCTATCTGTTGTTTGGGCATAAATGCTTCCCTTATCTATAAATCTGACAGGTAAAATTTTTCATGCTCCCATAATTTTTTTTATGATATCACCCTTCATGTCTAAGTCATTGCCCCACTTTGTCCTTATTTTGGTATATAGTGTGAGATGTTGGCCTATGCCTAGTTTCTACTAAGTAGTGTTCTTATTTTCCCAGAAATTTTTGTCAAATAAATTCTGGGATAAAATTTTTGCCTTCCAAACTTGGATCTGTGGGTTTATCAAACACTTGATTATTATGGTCATTAACTACTCTGTATTGTATATCTAATCTATTCTATTGATTCATTACTCTACTTCTTAGCCAGTACTAATGATTTTTTGGGGTATTATTATAGCTTTGGATATATTTTGAAATCTAATATGGCTAGGCTATGTTCCCTATTATTTTTTACATTAATTCTCTTGATATTTTTGACCTTTTGTTCTTTCAGATAAATTGTGTTATTACTTTTCCATGATATATGAAGTAATACTTTGGTAATTTTATTTTTATGGCAATGAATAAGTAAATTAATTTAAGTAGAATTGTAATTTTGAGTATATTGACTTGACTTACCTGTGAGTAATTAATATTCTTCCAGTTGTTTAGATCTGTCTTTTTTGTGAAAAGAATTTTGCAATTATGTTCATATAGAATGCTTGGTTTGTTATGACAGCTAGACTTCTGCACATTCTATATTGTCTGCAGTTGATTTCTCTATCTCTTCCTTCTGTATTCTGTTGGTAATGTATAGAAATGCTAATGATTTATGTGGGTTTTTGTAATATCATTCAATGTTGCTAAAGTTGTTAATTGTTTTGACTGCTTTTTTGTTGATCGCTAGAGGTTTCTAAGTATAGCATTCTGTCATCTGCAAAGAGTGGTGGTTTTGTTTTTTTATTGCCTGTTCTTATTTCTTCAATTTTTTTTCTTCTTATTGCTGTAACTAGCGTTTCTAGTACAATATTGAATAATAGTGGCGATAATGGATGTCCTTGCTTTGCCCTGATCTTATTTGGAAAGCATCTAGTTTATCCCCATTACAGATAATGCTTGCTTTTGGATTTAGATAGGTACTATTTATCATTTTAAGAAAAGCTCCATTTATTCCTGTGCTTTCTATTAATTTTAATGGCAATGAGTGTGGTATTTGTCAAAAGCTTTTTCTGCATCTATTGATATCGTCACATGACTTTTCTTATTTTTCTTATTGATATTGTTCATTATGCTGATAGTTTCTGTAATATTGAACCACCTCTGAATTCCTGTTTAAAATCCCACCTAGTCATAGTGTCTTTGTGACATACTGAAAATCTCCTTGCTATCATTTTATTAATTTTTTTGCATCAAAATTCATTAGAGAAATTGTCCCACACTGGCGTTATTTCCTGTGTTTTGGCTCTCTCTGGTTTAGGTATCAAAATAAGAGTTGTGTGATAGAAGGAATTTGGTTGGACTCTTTTAGCTATTTTTTCAAATAGTTTATATAGTATTGGAATTAATTGTTCTTTAAATATTTGGTAGAATTCATTTCTAAATCCATCTGGTCCTGGGAATTTTTTCTTATGGAGTTCATTTATGGCTTTTTAAAGTTCTTTTTATAACATAGGGTTACTTACGCATTGTAATTCTTCTTTTGTTAGTCTGGGCAACTTATAATTTTATATAATATTTGTATAATATTAATTTTGTACAATATTTATCCATTTCACTTAGATTGTCAGATTTATTGGCATATAATTGGGTAAAATAATTCCTAATAATTGATTTAACTTCATCTTCATTGGTGATGCATTCACTATTTTCATTTTTGATACAGTCAATTTGGTTTTCTTTTTTTTAAAATCATTAATTAATGTATATTCTACCCCCCCCATAAAACCAGCTCCTAGTTTTATTTATTAGTTCAGTGTTTTTTCCATTTTCAATTTTATTAAGCTCTCCTTTGATTTTTCAGAATTTCTATTTTGGTGTATAATTGGGGATTTTTAATTTGTTCTTTTTTCTAGTTTTTTTTAAATTGTATGCTCAATTCATCGATCTGCTCTTTCTCTTTTTTTTATTGATGTAAGCGTTTAGAGACAAATTTTCCCCTATTTTGGCTGTATTCCAAAAATTTTGGTATGTTATGTCATTACTGTCATTATCTTTAATGAAATTATTAATTGTTCCTGTGATTTGTTGTTTTACCTACTCATTCTTTCAGATTAGATTATTTAGTTTCCAATTACTTTTTAATTTATGCTTCCATAGCTTTTAATTGAATGGAATTTTTATTGCATTATGGTTTGAATGGGGTGCATTTAATATTTATGCTTTTCTGCATTTGTTTGGCAGGTTTTTATGTGTGTGTGTATATGTGTGTGTGTGTGTGTGTGTGTATGTGTATGATGGTGCCACATACATTCAAAATAGGTATACTTCTTTCTTTCCCCATTCAATTTTCTCCAGAAACCTATCAAATCTCATTTTTCTAAGTGTCCACTAATTTCCTTAAGAATTTTCTTATTTATTTTATAATTAGATGTATCTAGTTTTGGAAGGGGAAATTTTAGGTCCTTGCTACTATTGTTTAACTCTCTATTTTTTCCTGTAATTCATTTAACATTTCCTTTAAGAATTTGTAAGCTATGCCATTTGGCATATATATCTCTATCTCTATCTCTATCTCTATCTCTGTCTCTATCTTTGTCTCTATCTCTATCTCTATCTCTATCTCTATCTCTATCTCTATCTCTATCTCTATCTCTATCTCTATCTCTATCTCTATCATTCATTGTCCTTGGTACCTTTCTTCCTTGTCCATGGTACCTTTTAGCAAAACATAGTTTCCACGATTATCTCCTTTAATTAGGTCTATTTTTGCTTTTTCTTTGCCTGAGATCATGATTGCTACCCCTGCTTTTTTACTTCAGCTGAAGTATAATGGATTCTTCTCCTGCTCCTCATTTTAACCCTGTGTGTGTCTTTCTGTTTCAAGCATGGTTCTTATAAACAACATATTGTTGGAGTCTGTTTTTGTAATCCATTCTGCTATCCAATTCCATTTTATAGATGTTTTCATCTTGTCCCAAGTTATAATCACTATGTACTTCCCTCCATCCTATTTTCTTTTATTTATCCCTTTCTCTGTTTTACCCAGTCCCGCCTTAGAAGTCTATTTTGCTTCTGATAACCGCCTTCCTTAATTTTCCCTTCCTCTTATCAGTCTCCCCTTCTCTTATCCTATTTCCCTCCTACTTCCCTGTACAGTAAGATAGATTTTCATCCCAAACTGAGTGTGTGCATGTATGTGTATGTGTATTTCCCCCTTTTTTTTGAACCAATTCTATTAAGAGTAAGATTTAAGTGTTGTCTGCCACCATCTCTATTTTTACCTCCACTGTAAAAGCTTTTTTCTTGTACTCCTCTTTTACATGAGATAATTTTTCCAATTCTTTCCTTCCCCTTTCTCCTTCTCCCAGTGCATCCCACTTTCTCACCCTCCTTTTTCTTAGATTATCTCAATATGACTGACTCACACCCACACCTTCTATATAAACTCCTTGTCACTACCCCAGTCATCATGAAGTTCTTAGAAGATCATCTTCCCTTATAAAATGTAGCCAGTTTAACCTTATGAAATGCTTTATGCTTTCTCTTTTATGTTTCCTTTTTTATGCTTCCCTTGAGTCTTGTGTCTGAATTTCAAATTTTCTATTCAGCTTTGGTCCTTTCATCAAGATTGTTTAAAATTCCTTTATTTCATTAAATATCCATGAAGCATTATAGGTTATTCTTGGATAAATTGTCCTTGGTTGGATAGGTTATTCTTGGTTGTAATTGCTCTTTTGCCTTCTGTAATATCATATTTCAACTTCTCCATATCTTTAATGTAAAAACTGCTAAATTTTATGTGATCCTGTGCCTTCATGATATTTGAATAGTTTTTTCGGGGAGGAAGGGTGCTAGCAATTTTTCCTCTTTGACATCAGAGCTCTGTGATTTTTCCCTTTGGGATCTTTTTCAGGAAGTGATTAGTGGATTTTCTCAATTTCTAGTTTGCTCACTAGTTCTAAGATATTAGGGGCAATATACCATTATAATTTCTTTGAATATAATATGAAAGTTCTTTTTTTGATCATTATTTTCAGGTAGTCCTATAATTCTTAAATCATCTCTCCTTAATCTATTTTCTAGATAATTGTTTTTTATGAGATATTTCACATTTTGTTATATATATTTTCATTCTTTTGACTTTGTTTTAGTGTTTCTTGATGTCTCATAAAGTTATTAGCTCCAACATACTCAATTATAATTTTTGAGGAATTATTTTCTTCAGCGACCTCTTGTACTTCTTTTTACTTTTGGCCAATTCTATTTTTAAGTTCTTTTCTTCATTGCATTTTTATATCTCCTTTTCCATTGGGTCAATTTTGCTTTTTAAAGATTTTTTTTAGTGAATTTTTGTTCCTCTTTTACCATTTGATCAATTCTGTTTTTTATGTGTATTTCTTTTCAGTATTTTTGTGCCTCTTCTACCAAGCTATTAATTTCCTTTTAATATTTTCTTGCATTGCTCTCATTTCTTTCCCCAGTTTTCCCCTACCACTCTGATTTTTAAAAATAACTTTCTTGCTCTTTTTTTTAAAGCTCTTCCAGAAATTCATGATAGACTTGAGTCCAGTCTGCATATTTCCTTGAGGCTTGCTTGTAGCTGTTTTCATGCTGATGTATTCTTTCGAGCTTGTGTCTTGAGCTTCCCTGTCATCATAGTAACTTTTTATGGTCAGTGGTTTTTTTTTTTGTTGTTGTTGTTGCTGTTTGCTCAATTTTTTTTTCCAGCTTATTTCTTGACTCAGTGCATCCAAGGGTATATGATCCCTGGAAAGGTGTGGTTACTGTTTTCCTCCTTTGTGCTCTGGTCTTTACCTAGGAAGGTCCCCTGATCTCTTGCAGTTGCAAGTATTAGCACTCCTCTGCCTTGGAACTGTGACTTAGAACTGAGTATAAGCAATGGACTTGCCAACCATGTCTGCTCCTGTACTGGTGCCAGCATAGGATCCCCTGTAATCTTTTTCTGACCAATTGCCCAATCTTCTTCCTATCTCTGGGCTGAGCCCTCCTGAAGCTATTGCTGCCACTGGCATTGCCTACAAGGCCCCCAGCTGGCGCTGCTTGCATGCACTTCAGGATAGCTCCCTCCCCAGTGTCATAGATCACTCTTTCTGATCTCTTTAGTTATATTGGGCTGAAAAAAATGTCTCACTTCTACCTTTCCTTGTCTATGCCACTCCAGAATTTGATTTGTTGTATTATTTTAAAGTTGTTTGAAGGCAAATGTTGGAAAATTTTGGCTGGGTTGCTACAAAAAAGTTCCCTGCTTTAATTGTTTATAATCTAATAGGGGGAGGGCTAAACCACATACGTGAATAACTATGGCACAAAGTAAGACATGATAAGAGCACAGAAAGGTATGAAATGCTATTGAGGTGGTGTTATTCAGCCATTTTCAGTTGTTCCAACTCTGTAACCCCATTTGGAGTTTTCTTGGCAAAGATACTGGAATAGTTTGCCATTTCCTTCTCTAGCTTATTTAAAGATGAGGAAACCGAGGAAAACAAGTTTAAGTGACTTGCCCAGGGTCACACAGCTAGTAAGTGTCTGAGGCCAGATTTGAACTCAGGGAGATGAGTCTTCCTGACTCCAAGCCTGATACTCTATCCACTGTGCCACCAACTTGCCCCACTATTGGGTATTATAGCTGCTCTTGAGATGGTGAAAATAATTACTGGAGAATTAGTGAAGATGTTATAGGGTAAAGATTATGCTATTTGGAAAGAATGAAAAGGATTTCAACAGATCAGGATGCAAAGAAGGCACTGAAGGTATTGGGAATTGAGTCATCAAAGGCTCAGATGAGAGAAAAAATAGGGCATATAATGGGATCATGAAATACTCTGGTTTTGTCAGCTTATTGAGTAATGACATTGTTTAGGGAAACATTTCCCTCTGGGAGGGGGGTGGGAATCATGAGGCAGTGTGATGGAATTAGCTGACTGAAGCCTGATAGTTGAGGAAGTGGATTTCCTTTAGGATGAAGTTTTCCCCACAAGTTCTTGTGGGCAAGGTGACTGAATTCTTCCAAGGTTTAGTTCTATTCACCCTGGGCAGCAACAAGCTGTACGGACAATTAAAAACAACATTTCCTTCAGTAAGGAATATGCCAAATTGACCTTGAGATTATCTCAACTCAGTTTTCACTGCTTCATCTGGAGACTAGCTCATTGATTGTCAGAGCTCCTTTTAGTACTGCTACAAGGTGGCTCTAGCTTAGATGACAGTTAGAGGTGGGAGGTCAGGTCCTACATGATGAAAAGGAAACCTTTTCTTAGGGCCGAATTCCCTTGTTTGTTTTCTGAGACTGATTTATTGCATGGTGCTTTATGATCTGAGTCCTTCTTACTTAACTGTGCAGTGTGTGTGTGTGTGTGTGTGTGTGTGTGTGTGTGTGTGTGTGTGTGTGTGTGTGTGTATTCTAAAGGCTTTAAAGATAAGGTCATTTGACTCCTACAATTATATCTTTACCACTGAATACCCAAGTCTGGCATTCATAATCTACAACCTGGCTCCAAATTGTCCAGTTTTATCTCCTACTGCCCTTCATGCATTCTATGTTCTGGTCAAACTGGGCCAACCTCCATCTCCAATTCTTGCCCTGACCTCACTAGTCACTAGCTGTGACCTTTGAGACAGGCTCATTTGCTCATGCTATTTGCAATCTTATCCTTCAAAACAGGACTCTGTTACTCCTCCTTACAACCCTGTCAAAATATTTCCCTTTCTTTAAACCTCTGCTCAGGTCCCACTTCATCCATGAAGCTTTTTCTAATTCTCCTTCCCCTCCCTGGAACAGACCTTTCCATCCTCAAATTTCTCACAGAACTTTACTTGACACTTTGCTTTGCACTTACTTGCACTCTCCGTATTATCATCAGCTAGGTTGGATGGAGTGCCAGGTCTGGAGTTAGGAAGACCTGAGTCTAAATCCAGCCTCCAACATTAGCTGTGTGACCCTGGGCAAGTCACTTAACCATGTTTGCCTCAGTTTCCTCAACTGTAAAATGAGCTAGAAGGAAATGGCAAAGCACTGTAGTATCTCTGCCAAGAAAACCCCAAATGGGGTGCTGAAGACTCAGACATGACTGAACAACAACAATTTAGTATCATAGTCATTTTTCGTACATGACTCTTTCAACTTTCATATTGTAATTGTTGTGGAATATGCCTTGTGTTGCATCTGTGTTTGGATCTCCGCTACCTAGTGCAAGTACAGTACGTTGAACACAGAAATCATTTGATAAGTGTTCACTGATTGAATGACTCGTATATTCTAAATCCATATTTATGAACTCTGAAAATCCTTTAACTGATCACAATCTGTTGCCATCCTACCTCTCCCTCTACCTTGTAACTTCAAATTCTGCTCTTCATCCTTACTTCAACCTTTAATTCTCCCACCCCTCAGTTCTTTCTCAGGATATCACCCCATGCACTGGCTACACTCTTTTCCCTTCCCCATCTTGACTACTTGGTGAACCATGTAGACTATATATTACCTTCTTCTCTCCAGTCCCTTGCCTCCTTATTACATGGAAAATCTTGCCCTGCCAAACTGAAGTCTTGGATTGCTCCCACCATCTGCTGCCTTTGCTTCTACTCATGTGCTTCTAAATGAAACAAGAAAATAACAAAACTGTCCTGAATGGGCCTACTACAAGTTTATGAAACATAATCTAAACAATGCCTTAACTGTGGCAAGGCAACCCTTTTATACTTCCCTAATTGATTCACTATCCTACTCACCACAGAGACATTTCCAAACTTTTTTCATCCCTCCTCTAGCCTCCCACAACTCTCATTCCTATCATTTTCTTAGCTGAGAACATCTCTCTTATTGAAAAAATTAAGGCCATTTACTGAAAGGTCCCTCCTCCCCCCTGTTCCTCAACTCACACTACCTATATGCCTTCTGCCACCATCTCTACCTACACCCCAGTTTTATGTGAAAAGATGGCCCTTCCCCTTGCCAAGGCAAACTCTTGTACATGCACATGTGACTCCATTCTATCCTGTCTTCAGCAGCTTGCCTTCTCTATCATCCCTACTTTCTCACTAATCTTAAATTACTCCCTATTAGCAATTTCCCCCTAGTAGATAAGGTACTTTCCTTTTCCATAGGAGAAACTTGGGGCAACATGAAGATATTGAGTGCCTGGAAAGGCAAAGAGTATGGAAGAGAAAAGATGCAGAGAAGAATAGAGAGGCTAAAGGGATAGAATTCTGAGGAAATACGTTTGTTGGATTTCATGATATTGCCATTGGCTGACATTTGCTCGAGTCCTTTCTGTAGGCATTGCCTTATGCTAGGTGATGTAACATAAAGGAAGAAATATACTTCCAGTTCTTGAAGGGTATATGGTCAGGTATGGTAGACAATACTTGTAAAAAGTGACTAACAGAGACTCTAGAAGTCTGTTACTACTAAAAACAATTATTCAAATATGTAAGTACTTTTTTTTTTTTACTTTTCAAAGCACATTCCACATTTAATTGCAAAGTGCAAGTTAGTGAAACACTTGGTACAAGATACAAATGCCATCCCTTTGCTTCTACTTTCTCCTAATCCCTAGCCATGCATTGTGGATCCATTTTACTAATTAAGACCCCACTGGCATTTTTTCTCTTTTCCCTCTAGTTTCCTTGGTGACTGCCTAACTTTAGGAATGGACTGCTCCATTTAAATGTATCTCTTGGCCCTTTGCCTTCCTTTTAGATGGGTCTAGATGGATACACACGTGACATGAGAGGTTTATGATGCATAAGATTCAGGTAGTTGAGAGAGAGAGAGAGAGAGAGAGAGAGAGAGAGAGAGAGAGAGAGAAAGTGAGTGTTCGTGTGAGAAAGGGGATACACATCCCACATCCTATTTGAGTCTTTTCCTGTTTTAAAGCATCTTATAAAGTCATAAAGTGCCCAGATGGATGTGGCTTTGATGGGCATGATCTAAATGGGGAAATAAAAATAAATAGTTTGTGCATCGATTGGATCCTGCATTTAGATTGCATCTTTTTATTTTTAATACTGTTCTATTAAAAAACGAGTAAGAGCCCCCAGAGCAGAGCCGAAGGGATATTTTTAACTGGAGTATTATGCTGCCTTAATTGTGTATCTTCTCTGGATAGTCACAAACTGAGTTACTGACAGGGCAAGAAGGTGGGGGGAAGGCTAGTTCATCTTCCTGTACATCTGTGAACAGCAATAAAAGTAACATACTTCAAGGTCTCTCCCACAGACCCTATTGGCAAGGAAGGGCTGAACAGCAGGTGCAGATAGAGTCTTTGGAGATAAAAAGGATGACCTTGTTCTGCTATTGCTTAGGAGGAGAAAGCAACGTGTTTACAATAACACAAAGAAAGGCCTTGTTTGAATAACCATTGGTGAGCTTAGTCATCTAGGGACCTCACCATAGGCAAAGCTGCCTCTGGATTTTAAATTCCTACTGGTAATGATAACAATGATAATGAAGATGGTAATAAATTGATTACATTTATATATCATTTCACCATTTATAATTGCTTATGCTATTTCACCTAGTACAAGAATAACATTGGATTTTAAGATTTGACACCTGCTTTTTATAGATTAGCTCTTTTGAATGTCCTAACAACTCTGTGATTTATGTACCAAGGGTATTACTATTCCCACTTTACAGATGAAGAAATTAAGGCTCAGAGAGATTATTGCTTGCCCGTGGCCACATAGCTAATAAGTATCAGAGGTAGGATTTGAAGGTGGGACCTGATAGCAGGTCTAGTACTTTATCCAGGGAATCAAATTTATAGTTAGGTCCTTTGGATGTGGCTTCCTTAAATGCACTTGGGTCTAAGACATTGGAGAAGTCAAACAGTAGTAGGTAAAGAGAAGAATAAGGAGAAGGTAAATTGGCCTATTCTAAACCAAATATGCAATTCTATACTAATTAAGATCACTTTCATGCATCCTCCAGATAGTTAGAAGTTAGGGTTAGAAGAGGGATTATTTACTTCTCCCAGACTCTAACTCAAGTCCATGCTACTCTATGAAGCTTTCTCTGCAGATGCCAATCCTGGGGGATCCTCTCTTCTCTGATTTACTTTTAACCTTTAGAGTGTGGCCTGTATATGTGACATGACAGGTTTATTATGTATAAAATTCAGGTAGTTCGTTAAGAGAAAGAGAGATAGAGGGACAGAGACTCTCTTTCGCCCTGCCCCAACATAGAGTTTTATTACATTGGCATTTCATACTGTGAATATTGTGCTCTCTTTTTTCTCCAAACAAGTTAACTGATAGGTTTAAGACCACATAGTTCAGGAGTAAGGGAGGTAATACCAGAACATAGTTTTTCTGACTCATCTTTTTCTTAGTGCTATCACATGATACTTAACAGCAGCTGTAACTACCACCCTCCCCCAAATAGCTGAGACCAAATTGAGATAAAGAAATCCACAAAGTAGAATTAGGGAGTCAAATTATGAAGAAAATAGGCCTTTTGTGGTACTTACCCGCCCCCACCCAATTTGTTCTTTTTTTTAAAGTGAAATAACATTTACGTTTTTCTAAGTGAATTTTTTTTAAATATAAAACTTTCTGTAATTATTCCATGGGACTTTTCATCTTACCATGGAGGCCACATGATATAATAAGAAGAGCACTGGCTTTAGGACCTAGTTTTAAGATAGGCTTAGAGAGATCATCTAGTCCATCTCTTTCATTTTGCAGATGAGAAAAATAAGGCACAGAAAAAGGGAGTGGCTTGTCTAAATCACGTAGGTAGCATGTGTCAGAGCCAGGATTTAGGCCTTTTTCTTTTGCAACCAGAGCCCCTATTTTTTCCATAAAACTATCTAAGATGATATGAGCTCAAGGATCTGTGATTTTCTGAGTTCAGATATTTCTCTATAATTTATTAGATTATCAACCAGCCTTTAGTGCCTCCTAAGTGACTTGCTCAGGATTACATAACCAACTGGTGTCACAAGCAGGATTTGAGGTCAGGTCTTCCTGACCCTAAGTTCAACATTATATTCACTATACCACATTATCAGAAATAACTTTGCCTTTTACCAAGCCATGTGACTGGGGAAAATTTACTTAGTCTCTCTGGGCTTTAGTTTTCTTATTTGAAAGATGAGGATAACAATCTTTGTACCATCTTCCTTACAAGATTACTGTGAGGAAGATGTTTTATAAACTACTAAGGACCATACCAATGTAATCATAACATCACTGTGCCTAGGAACAAGGGGGACCAGAAGTTATCTGGAGGTGGTAGCGAAAAGTGAGAGGGTAATCTGGAGGAGGAAAAAGCAAACTTGTGTCTCCAAACTCAGGTGACACAAGGACAATCATGTAGATGGAAGGCAGGAGGGATCCAGAGCAAAGAAAGATGCTAAATGTCCATTTGCCAAATGATGTATCCAAGGATTTCATTCATGGTGTCCTCAGTAAGGAAGAGACAGATCCCAAAGATAACATAATTTTGTCCAAGTCTTTGCAAACCTTCTACAGTATGGCCCAACTGTGGTAACTCCATCTAGTTTCTCAGCTTAAGAATAGCCAACTAAAGTTAAAATTGGGCTAATATAAAGCTATTTAGCCCATCAATCAATCAACAAATATTATTTATTTTTATTTAAACTTACACCTCTTAGTTCAGCTGAAACTGCTCTATCCAAAGTTATCAATGATCTTTCTTTAAAAAAAAATTTGTTTTTAGATTTGAATTTTCTCTCTCCCCTTTCCACTTCCTTGCACTGAGAATTCAAGAAAGATAAAACACATTATAAATATGTATAGTTCTGAAAAACAGATTCCCACATTAGATATATTAATGAGAGAGACAGAGAGAGAGGAAGAAGATGAAGACAAAGAAGACAATGACAAAGATGACAATGATGATGACAATGATGAAGAGGAAAAAGAATAAGAAAGAAGAAAGAAGAAGAAGAAGTAGCAGCAGCAGCTTCAATTTACACTTTGAGACCATTAGGTCTCTATCTGGAAATGGATTGCATATTTCATTATGAGTCCTTTGGAATAGTGTCAATGATTTTTTTAATTGTCAGACATAATAAATCTTTTTCATTTTGCATCCTTCTTAACTCTACTGCAGCCTTTAATACCATTAATCACCCTCTTCTCTTAAGCCTCTCTTCTGTGACATTATTCTATCTTGGTTATCTTCTTACCTCTCTGGTCACTTCTCAGTTCCTTTGCTGGTCTTCATTCAGGTAATGTTCACTAATGGTGGATTCCTTATCACTCTATGCTAGGCCCTCTTCTCTTTTCCTCTTCTTCTCATCTCTTTTCCTCTTCTTCTCCTCTCTTCTCCTCTCTTCTCCTCTCTTCTCCTCTCTTCTCCTCTCTTCTCCTCTCTTCTCCTCTCCTCTCCTCTCCTCTCCTCTCCTCTCCTCTCCTCTCCTCTCCTCTCCTCTCCTCTCCTCTCCTCTCCTCTCCTCTCCTCTCCTCTTCTCCCTCTATAATACTTCACTTGGTGAAACGTTCCTTGCACAGCATACTCCATCTCTCAACTCTGGGTATTTTTGCTGGGTGCTCCCCATGCCTAGATTCCTGGCCCTCTTCCTCTCCATTTCTGGGCTTCTCTTGCTTCCTTTGAGTCATAGCTAAAATTTTACCTTATGTAGGAAACCTTTCCTCATCCCCCTCAATTCTAGTGCCTTCCCTCTATTAATTATTCCAATCTATCTCATATATAGTATGTTTATTCATAGTTGTTTGCAGACTATCTCCTCCCTTTGACTGTGAGTTTCCTGAGGCCAGATGCCTTTTCAGTCCTTTGGTATACACCATCTGACAAAGACTAGCTTCCCAACCTTATTATATATTGTTCTCCTTCATACACTTTTTGGCCCAGAAAAACTTACTTTCTTGTTCCACAGAGTTAACAATTTCGTTTACTTTCTCTGTACCCTTTGCCTTTCTTGTATCCACAGCAGTGAGCACAATTACTGGCATACAATCAATACTCAATAAGTGCTTATTCACCAACTATTATGTGCTTACTATGTACTACACTCTATGCTAGGTGCTGGGATAGCAAAGATGTAAATAAAATGTGACAGGGTAGTGAAGAGAGCACAAGACTTGGCCTCAGGAAGATTTTGTTTTGAATTTTGCTTTAGCCGTGCACTAGCTGTCTAATGTTGGGCGAATCCCTTAACCTCACTGAGCCTAAGTTCCTCCAACCCTAAAATGAAGGATTTGGATCTCCAAGGTCATAGCTCCAAATATATGGTTCTATGAAACATTCCCTGTCCTCAGGGGGATTGCATTCTATAGGGACTGATAGCTATGCCTTTCATCATATATATAATGTATAGAAGATAATTTGGAGGGGTAGGAAGAGGAATTATAAAATAGGGTATCAGGAAAAGCTTCACATAGTTGTTGCTATTAGAGTTGAGATTTGACTGAAATTAGAAATTCTAAGAGGTGGACATTAGGGGGGCTGAGAGTGGGGGTAGTTGTGTATGCACATTCTAGGCATGGTGGGTAGCCTGTGGAAAGGTACAGGGAAAGTAAATGAAATTGTTAACTCTGTGGAACAAGAAAGTAAGTTTTTCTGGGCCAAAAAGTGTGTGAAGGAGAACAACATATAATAAGGTTGGGAAGCTGGTCTTTGTCAGATGGTGTATACCAAAGGACTGAAAATGTTTTCTTGTATTTTTATGTTCTTCATATGCAGGACTCATAAATGTAGAAGAAGAACCTTTCAACCAAGTTGAACGTTCATAAGATTTAGAGCAGTAAGAGAATCTTAGAGATTGTCTAGTCCAAGTTTTTCATATTCCATACGAGGATATTGAGGTCTAGAGAGTTAAAATTCCTTGTCCTGTCACATGGATAGTAAGTCTCAAAATTGTGTTTCAAACTTAGGTTCTTAGAATCCAAATCTATTGTGCTTTCCAATACCCCATGATGCCTTTCTCACAGCGAGTCATAAACAAAATATGAGGGATAAATGGCTCCGGAAAAAACCAATTTCTGTTACGTTCTTGAACTCACTCAGTTTCGTGAATTTGGTTTCCAAAACTGCCTCTATCCTCTCCTCTCCCCCACCACAAAAAAGCTCCATAAATAAGAAGTCCCTTTATTTGACAGTCTGTAGGAGCCAGCTTTCAGATTTTTAGATTTCTGTTGCCAATTTAGAAATAGTTGAGACTAGGGATCTGTGATAGAAACACTGAAACTTCAAACAACAGAAGGACTGAAAGCAAACTCCTATTCCAAGTAAAGCAGTAAGAGCAGCAGAAACATGTGTTTCCTGGATATTTATGGAAGGTAGGAAATGAGATAAAGATCTTCCAGACACTAATTCATGCTCGACCTAGGTTAATAACGACAACTTATTTGGCTCAATTGTTCTATTTTTTCCAACTGCTGACATAGTAAGTCGGTGCCTTATTGGTCAACTCTGATTGTGACTCCTGGGTAAATGCCATATCTCCATAGAGGCTTTGCTCAGAAATGAATTGGCACTCCCTTTGGAATGTAAGGAAACAAATAAAATTAATTTCTCTGGGGGAGATCATCTTTACTCCCTGAATGCCTTGGCCTAGGGTGGATTTTTGACATTGGTTCTTTTGGGTTTCGAGTAGCTGAGTTCAAAACCAGTGGGACCTGCAACACCAGCATGGTAGCACTGAAAGAACATTAATCTTGGAATCAGAAGAATTTTGGTTCTGCCATTTAGTATATGTGTGACCTTGGGCAAATTACAACCTATTTAGGCTCCAATTTCCTTGTTTGTAAAATGAAGGGTTTGAACTAAATTACTAGGATCTCTTCTAGCTCTAAAGCCAACAATGGAGGAAGGGAGCCTTTCACAAACCTTAACCCAGGTTCTCTAGTAGTCTCTAAGCCTTTTACAGTTGAGTACCTCTACTGGTAAATTTTATACACATTTTAAAATAAATGTCCTGATATACTAGTAATTAAATACATTATAAAACTTACATGAAAAATTAAAAAATGAACAAAAGATTAAGATCAAGATAAAAAATTATTTGATATTAGAGTTAGTGGTCAACAGTAGAATTTATCAAACAGGTGAGTGAGATGATCAAACCTGAACTTTAGGGAAATTACTTTGGCAGCTGTGTGGAAGAGGAACTGGGATAGGAAGAGACTTAAGACAGGCAGACCAATTAGGAGGCTATTGCAATAGTGCAGGAAAGAGTTGATTATGGTTTGAACTAGGGTCAGAGATGTGTGGATGAAAAGATGGGGAAGGTAGTAACGAATTGGATATGCAGAGTGAGGGACCATGAGGAGTCAGATGACATTCAGGTTATGGACTTTGGTGACTAGAAGGATGGTAGTTGCTTTGACAGGTAGAGGGAAGCTGAGAAGAGGGGTGGATTTTGGGGAAAGATGATGTAATGAGATCTATGATGCAGATCATAATAAACTCATGTTAGCTCATCCTGGGCAGTTCTGTCCCACTCAAAATGGAAGGAAAGAAGGACTCATAACCACTAGCCACTGCCCCAAGGGAGCATCTGCCAAAGTCATGAGATAGGCTGGAAGACAGGGGCTAAGTATTATGGTAGAGGGAGGAAGAATTTTCCAATTGTACTTTTCAAACACTGCTGGTTGCTATGGGTGTCATAATAATTATAATTATAGCAATTCAGTTATAACTGCCTTGAGGGAGTAATTCCTAGCATAGAAGTGGGGAATTTGGGAACTTGCATAATTGAGGGAGGGTGGCGTGTTGGGGGTAGGTGCAATGCTCTAACACAAGGAAGTTGAGATGTGATCTATCTTCCCACCCTCCAAGTGGTTAATCATACCAGCTTTGTAATTAGGTTATGGCTCCAGCAGGCAAACTATGCCCTACCTTGGAGACCATGGCTCTAGACGGGGAAGTCCAGCATGAAAAATATGTCTGGTCTATTGCATCGTAACGTTTATGTGTCTCAGATTTCATTGTTAAAGTCTATGTCTTCAGGACCATTCTAAAAAATGAAGGTCATTAATATTTTGAGGATATTCTTATAGGACTTCTAACTTTTCAAAGAAATTTCAAAGCATCATGTAAGATAGGATATGTGGTAAAGTAGAAAAAAAACCTGATTCTAGGGTGAAAAGACCCAATTTGAATCTTGACTCTGTCACTTGCAAACAATTTGACTCTGTGGAAGTCACTTTCCCTCTCTGGGCCTCAGTTTCTTCATCTATTTGATGACAAATTAGACTTTGATGATCTCAAAGGTCCTTTTCTAAACTTTTATGACCTCATTTGCCCCTTACAAAAGTCCTGTAGGACTTATTCCCATTTTACAGATTAGGAAAACGAGATGAAGAGAAGTAGCCAATGTTATACAACTTTTGTACAGTGATAGAACCAGGACTACAACCCAGGGTCTTAACTCTTAGTCATAGATGTACAGAATGACAAAATCTCAGATTTAGAAGGGCCTCCAGGGACAATCTAGTCTAATCCATTTCTGAAAAATTATCTTTTCCACAATATCCCTAACAAATGATCATCCAGCTTTTGTTTGAAGACCTTTATCCAATAGGCTACAGGCCTTCCTTTTGATATTTTAATATTTACCACATTTTTGGCTACCCATGAAGCCACGTTGTTTTAGATACATGACTTGCTCAGCTGCATACCTCCATTTCTGGCCAATGTGCACATGATAATGAATTTTATACCACATCTTATGTCCTGAGTTGTCTGTGGTAAATAGTGCAATCTATTTACCATCATAATATGTCATTCTATTACCCTTTGATTCACTTGTTATTCTGATTCTTTTTGAGATTGTGGAGTTCATGGCCATTTAATATCATTGGATAATGATCACTAAAAAAAAAAAAGATGATTTTTTTTTCTGCCAGGGAGCATCTTGGGATTATTCAAAATACAACTCAATTTCCCAATTTTAAATCCTCCTCTTTTATTCTGGGCCTAGATCGTTATCTATCTATATTGCCTATCTAAATTACTGATGGTCTTAATTAAATGCATGTCACAGCCTGTGTAATATGTATAGTTCATCTATTTCTGTTTTTCCCATATGGGTAAGTATTCTTTTAAGCTGCTATAGGTTTTCCTGACAAGGCCCTTTAGTATTTTGGGGCCTAGTGCAATCAGTACAATGTCATTTACAAATCTAGATACATCAAGAATTTTGCCACCTATATGATAATCCCTTTGATAATCAAAAGAACATTGAAACAAACTTTCTTTGTGTTTGTTAACTATCAAGGAATCTTGAAAAAAAACTTAGCATAAGCATGGGAAATATCTTGTTGGAGGAGATCCTTTAAGAGTGTATTTTGTTCACCCATAAAATGTTTTTTAAAAAATTAACAAGCTGTAAACATAATAGTATCTAATATTTCCTATAATTTTCCATCTATCTTGCAACTGTGATGATTTTGCCTACTGTAGGAAATAATTATTAAGCATTTCAATCAGAACTAGGTGCACACAGATCTCTCTACAACCTATATAACTCTCTAGTGTGAATGAAAGGAAAAGAAGTCATTTACTATTTTATGAACCTTCTAGAGATAGAGCAGGAACTCATGAAAGTTTCTAGGGTAACATTCCTGGAAGTTTTAAGAGTCGATTGCAGTCATGGGAGGCAAGGGCAATGTCCTTCCCTCATCCGCAGTAATATTGTAAAGAAATGTGTTTGGGGAGTTATTGTTCATGTAGGGTGCTTCCCTAAGTAGGAATGTTAATGGCATAGGGGAAAAGCAGGCCCAGTTCCTTACTTGCATAGAGTCACCAGGAGTTTTCAGCTTTGGGAATTTCTGAGAAGTGTGCTTTGGAATGCCCCCAAAAGTCAAAGATTCTTTTTTTTTTACCCCTGCATATCTTTTTCTCTTCTCCATTTGCACTTGGCCCTCCGTGGCATTTTCATTTGAACTTTTGAGACACACATACGTGATTGATCCTCATTCCAAATAAAGGACTCAGTGTCTGAGCCATCACTGTTACAAAAGGTGACTGAGGCAGCTCTAGGACCAGTTCCTGGGGAAAATAGTGAAATTCGTATTAGGCATTCTATACCACTTTCCCTCTTTGTGGGTGTCTTCTTTTCCTCCTACCTTAATATGCTTGATCTATACTGATTTCACATTACTTCTCCCTCAAACCCACACACTTTATTTTCCAGCCAAAATGGCCTCCATTCCTAGTTGCTACCGATGACATTTTGCCTCCCAATCTAGTGTCTTTGTACAAGCTTTTCCTGCCCCCACCAGAATTCTGTCATTCACTTCTGCCTCTTGGGATCCCTTGGCCCTTTCAAGGTTCAGCTCATCTCATCTACTACAAGAATATTTCCTGATTCCCTCAGTTGTTAAGGCTCTTCCTTCCTGAAATTATGTGGTATTTATGTTTTGCATAAAACTCATCCATGACATGTTGTTTTCCCCACTACATTGTAAGCTTCTTGAGGGCCAGACTGTTTTATTTTAGTATTTGTGGTTTCACTAGTGATGATTGGCAAATAGCAGGTGTTTAACAAATGCTCATCAAATTGAATTGAAATAAACAAGGGCTCTCTTCTCTCCAAAATCTCTTCAGTATTATCGCTTATATGTGGAACAGACAAATTGCTTTGTTTCTTTCCTCCAGAGATGTGTGTGTGTGCATGTGTGTGTATTTATATTTATTATATATATATATATGTATATATACATATTCCCCATTGTGGAATCAGAGGTTGTTTTCTGTGGAAGGGATTTCAGGTATCAATCATGCCATGTAAGGCAATTCACTTGCCTGTAAGACGTCCATCCCTGCATACTTCTAAAATAAGGGTTCTTAACTTGTGAACTATGAACACTTCAGGAGTTTGTGAACTTGGATGGGGAAAAATTATTTCTTTATTTTCACTAATTTGTAACTGAATGTTAGCATTTCCTTCAGTTATTAAAAACAGACAAAAACAATAGCAGCCCATTATTCTGAGAAAAGATCCATAATTTTTACCAGGTAGCCAAAGGGCTCCATGAGACAAAAGAAAGCTTAAGAACTCTTGTTCTAAAATAAGTGTGAGTAGATTAAACAAATTTCCACACTGTTAACTGTTTAATTCCTTCTAACTCTCTGACTATTGTATGCTTACTATTGTATACCCTGGTTAAAGGTCTAAGGCCAGATAAAGAAAATGAGACTAAGAGAAGTCAAATGACTTGGTTCATTTCATCTAATAATAAAAATGAAGGAAGAACAATGAGCAAATTCCTGAAATGGGTGTATGTTTAATCTTTTATTTCCAAAGATAATCATTAAAATCAAAGCCTCTGCCTTAACTTCAACCTAGGCCTTAGTAAAAGGATTCTACTTTCTGTACTTCTACACAAGGAACCTGGTTCTAGCACACGTATATAGAGATGACATTTGGTATAGAAAGTCATTTACACACGTTTCATATATCCTCACAACGACTTTGTAAGTTATATCCTTCAGGTATTATTTTCCTTATTTCATAAATGTGGAAGTGGAGGTTCATAGAGAATAAACATCTTCTCTAGGGTCATACACAATTGCCAAGAAGTGGTCTTGGATCCTGGAGAGCAATTTGGAACTATGCCCAAAAGGGCAATAAAACTGTGCATACCCTTTAATCCAGTAATACCCCAACTAGGTCTATATCCCAAAGAGATCATCAGAAAAAAGAAAAGGACCCATATGTACAAAAATATTTATAGCAGCAATTTTTTTGGTGGCAAAGCATTGGAAATCGAGGGGATGCCCATCAATTGGGGAATGGCTGAACAAGTTGTGGTATGTGATGTAATGGAATGCTATTGTTCCATAAGAAATGATGAACAGGTGGATTTCAGAAAAACCTGGAAAGACTTATATGAACTGATGATGAGTGAAGTAAGCAGAACTAGGAGAACATTGTACACAGGGACAACAACATTGTGTGATGATCCTCTATGAGAGACTTAGTTCTTTTCAGGAATACAGTGAACCAAGACAATTCCAAAAGACTTATGGTGGAAAACGCTATCCACATCCGGAGAAAGAACTATGGACTCTGAATGCAGATTGAAGTATGATATTTTTACTTTTATTGTTTTTTATTTCTCATGGTTTTTCCCTTTTATTCTGATTCTCCTTTCACAACATGACTAATGTGAAAATATGTTTAACATGATTGCACTTGTATAACATTAAAAGGAAAAGAGGTGTACTTGTATCCTGGCTTCTAATCATTTCAAGTCCATTATACCAACCTTTCTCTGTTTGCTAACAGCTCTAATAAAAGCAGTCCTTACCTAAAGATGCAATTAGCCTCAGAGACAGAAGGCTAAGTAGAAATGCAATTCATTAAAATGCAAATTTTCAACAACAATATGAAAAAAAGTTCCAAATTACTAACAATAAAATAAATGCAAATTAAAATTAAAACAACTCTGAGGCATTATTTTAAACCAGCAAAGATGGCAGAAAGAGATTTTAAATGTTAGAGGCACCAATGGAGGACAGGTAAACTAATATTTTCTTTGTGGAGTTGTGAGTTATTTCAATTAATATCAGAAATTTGGAGTTATGAAAAAAATACAAAATTGTTCATGCCTTTTACTCCATTGTCACTCTTTCAGGTTTATATCCCAAGGAGGCTAATGGCAGAAAGGAAGGTATCGCATATATCAAAATATTAATAGTAACAGCTTTTGTAGTCACAAAAATCAAGAAATAAATTATCTTCCCATAGATTGGTGAATGGCTGTGCATTCATACAATACAATGGAATATTATTATGCTGTTGAGAACAACAAAAACAAAGAACTTAGGGAAATATGGGAAGATATATGAACCAAGACAGAATAGGGATAACAAAATACTTAATGACTATAATGTGGCATGCATATGATATGGCATACATGTGATATGACATATATGTGACATACAGAATAAGGATACCAAAATATATAATGACTATAAATGAAGACAATACTAAAAGATAAAATTTAGGTCAAATACAATGCCACTTTTGGATCTTAATGGTTAATATTAAAACTTTTTTTTCTGGTAGAAATTCTAAATCATAAGAACAGAAAATTTCAAGTTTTGTTCACTATAATCACTGTCTAAAATAGTTTTGCTTAACTGTTTTTAAAGGCAGGTACTTTGGGGCATTATTTATTGGGAAAAGATTGTTATGTCAAAACAAATTTGACCAAAAAAGAAACTTATTTCATCTTTGTGGATATTAACTGACAACTAGTTTTGTTGGGACAGAGACCATCACTTGCTAACAATAGAAATGATTTAACCTCAGAGGTTTGGCTATGCAAATAGAAATGGGTTAGTGCTTTTGCAGGTATATACTACAGGTCAAAGTGGATGGTCTCAGATTCTAGGTTTCCATATAACAACTGGACAATAGAGGGTAATAGAATTTGCAGGTGTGTTCATTATACTGTCAACACCATATTCTCCTATTATTTTAACTCATGGTATGATTTTCCTGTACACACATTTATTTTTAGTTTTTTGGGGGAGAGAAGGCAGGGCTATTGGGATTAAATGAGTTGCCCAAGGTCACACAGCTAGTGTGTCAAGTGTCTGAGGCCAGATTTGAACTCAGGTCCTCTTGACTCCAGGGCTGGTGCTTTACTCACTGTGCCACCTAGCTGCCCTCCATAAACACACACACACATACACACACACACGTACATACACATGTAATAAAGACTTTTAATACCTCCCTCTCTCTTCCCACACTGATCAAACAATAAGTATTTATTAAGCACCTAGATATGCTAGGCATTATGGTAGACCATGGGTAATCAAAAAACAAAAGTCAGTCTTCTCTCTCAAGGAGTTTATAGTCTAATGGAGGAAGAAACATGTTTACATATAGGTATGTGCAAAATACATACAAAAAAAAGACACAAGGTGGCCCACTTGTGGTTTGGAGGTGGGTAGGGAGAAGATTCAGAGGACCAGGAAAAGCTTCATGTAATAGGTGAAAATTTTCATCAAATTTTGAGGAAAATCAGCAATTCTAAGACATGAAGGTGAAAAAGGCATGAGTGACAGCCAATGCAAAGGCATAGAAATGGGAAATGGTATTATGTGTGAGGAAGACCTGTTTGTCTGGGCCATAGAGCATGTGAGAAGAAGTAACACATAACAAGGCAGGAAAGGTAGGGTAGAATCAGGTTGTGAAGAGCTTAATGCCAGACTACTTAAAATTCAATCCTAGAGGTAATAGGGGACCACTGAAGTTTCCTGATTTGCAGAAGACATGGTCAGATGTTTTAGGGAAATCACTTTGGTAACTCTGTAGAGAATGGACTGAAGTGGGGAGACACCTGAAGAAGGGAAACCAGCTAGGAGGTTATGGCTATAATCCAGGCAAAAGACAATAAGTGCTTGAGCTAGGATGCTGGCTATGTGCCTTCTCAATATATGGCCCATGTTCATAAAGAATCTTTGTATGTTCCCTGTCCTACCAATGCTGTGGGAAGCTGTGGGGAGGTGTTCTTCTTGTCAGTTATTTTACTATGTTCTCTAATTAAATCTATCTTATTTTCCTTTAGTGTGTCTGGTTGGTGAGGGATCATGAAAATGTTGTAGAGAAAGGCATGGTAAGATTTGGCAACTTGTTGTATTTGTAGGGTGAGGGCAAATGAGGAGGCTAGTATAAGCTTGAAGTTATGAACCTAAGTGACTGGAGAGTACAGTACAGAAGTGGTTTGGGGGGGGGTTGAGGATAATAAGTTTCGTTTTTAACATTTGAGTTTGAGATATCTACGGGACATCCAGTTTAAAAAGTTTGATAGGTAGTTGGTGATATGAGACTGGAGCATAAGAGAGAGCCTGGGGCTGGGTATGTGGATCTCAGATTCATCTGCTTAGAGATGATAATTAGAAGAGAGAAAAGTTTCTGGGATGTAGCCCTGAGGAACATCTTTAATAAAGGGGTATGACATTAATGATGACCAAGTAAGGAGAGTCAAGGAGGAACAGCTAGATAGACAGGAGGAAAACCAAGAGAGAGCCATATTGGGAAAACTCAGAGAGGAGAACATACACAGAAGGAAAGTGCAGTTAACGTTAAGGGCTACAGAACGGTCATTAGAGCTAACAATGAAAAGATTACCCATAACCTTGGAGACGGCAGTTTTAGTCAAAAGATGAGGTCAGAAGTAAAACCGAAGTGGGTTTAGAAGAAAGCAAAAAGAGAGGAAGTAGAAGCAAGATATGTAGACAGCTTTTTCAACGATTTTGGCTGAGAAAGAAGAAATGTAGGACTATGCCTTTTTAAGACTCAGTAGCTTAGGATCATTGATCTGGAGCTGTAAGGAATCTCAAAGGCCGTCTAGCATAATTCCCTCATCTTACAGATGAGATCAAGAGCGATAAACTGATTTACACAGGTACCTGAAATGACAGACAGAATTTGAACCCAGTTCCTCTGGATTCCAAAATGAATGGACTTTCCATTATATCAACACTGTCTCTCAGGTCTGGAAATAGAGTGTGTCAGTAATCCAAAGGCATATCTAAGTAAGACCTGGCAAGTTCTTGATCAAAAAGTTGGCTGCCCAAATTTTTCTTTGTTTTGGCCAGAGTGATTCCATAGGAAACATCTACTAAGCCACAGAGGGAGTATAATCAGTGTTAGTGGAGAGAATGTTCCAACCAGCAAAAACACCCCCGTTTCCAAAGTATTCAAGAACCACTTCGCACTTTTATGTGATTGAGGAGGTACTCTTTTTCTCCTTCCCCTACTTTGTCTCTTTCCCTAGCCCTTGACTATTGTGTTTAACCTTTATATTTATCTTAAAATAAGCCTTAAGTTCTTCTCCCCCTACCCCACAAACCATCCCTCAGAGTTCCCACTTATATGTCTAACTCTCCTGCCCCTGTCTTCATCATCCTTTTAATTAGCATCATTCTTATGTTAGCTCTTTTTTTTAACTTTCTAGAAGTATGACCTATTTCTCCTTTGTCTCTGAAATCACAGCTTTATAGGGAGAGCAATGACTTTATTACTGGAGAAAAGGAGAACCAAAGTTGTCGACCCCAGACAACCCTTTTCAGCTTTTCTAAGTGAAGCTTCCAGGATAATTTACATGGACCAGAGGCATGATGGGAGTTGACAGGAGAATTAAGACATTTTCTCATACTAACTCAAGCAGTAGGCTGAAGGGGTAGCAAAGGCAGGAGAAAGGCAGTGCAAAGGCTGACTATATTTGTAGGTGCGTATAATCAAAGTTTTGAGACAACCCATGGGGCTATGAGCATAAAGAGCTGAAGCCCTTCCCCTACCCAGAGGACGAAGGGAAGAGGCCATACAGCGACTGCATTTCATCATAGAAGCTGCAGGTGCCAGCTGTGCGGTCCCTGCAAAGAGCACCCAGCAGTGATACCAACAGATGGCAGCACCGTGGAGAGAATAAGCCAATATGGACCTTTAACAATTTGTAGCTGATTGAGACCTGGTGACATTAGCGGACCAGCAGAAAAAAACAAGCAGAGAGGGGTTATCAGGGACACAGCCATTGGAACAGGAGATTCCCTGGCTGCACAAGTTCCCTATGTGAATTTCTATTCTTCCCACATGTTCTTTCCATGCATGCCCTCTCTCTAGCTACATTCTGCATGCTGCCCTTCCCACTGGTCATATGGAAAGCTGTGAGAGATTTGCCCCTTAGCAATCATTATGTAGTGGTGTTGAGCTAAATGGTTTTTTGGGATTTTTTAGACTTAGCGTATCCTCTTGTGAGGTGAAAGAAACCACGGGGAAGGCTCATGAGCTGTAGTTTTAAGTGAATGGTGACACATATGTGCCTGGAATATGGAGTAGTTCATAGGGAGCTCAATTGGGGGAGAAAGTTGACTAATGACTGATAAAATATTAGAAATACAACATATCATCAAATCTATGACCCTTCTTTTTGGGGGTATTAGGAAAGTGACACCTGAAGAAAAGTGACTTGCTTAAGGTCACTCGGCTAATTAGTGACTTAAAGCCTCTTAAAGACAAAGTGAAAATATTTCTGGAATTTTTACCTTTAACCTTGTAAGTGTTTCATCATATGTTCAATATCTAATAGCCGCCTGACCTTATCCAATGACCTGCTCTTTTATTCTTTGTTTGAAGAAGTCTGAATTGATTGAGGAGTTCTGAAACACTGTAATTTGGGAAGGTGTTTAACTTTTTAATGGGACCAACCACTAGTCATGGAAACT